>VZTR01028849.1:12118-77881 GCA_013400775.1 Chaetops frenatus | reverse complement strand
GCGATCCACCACACCATTGCCACCTCTTCCCTGAGCTCGCGCCACCAGCGCCCCCTGCCGGCTGTGACCGTCACTGTATCAAAAGTGCCTGCGAGCCAGCAGGCTCTCACTGGGTTCCCACTTCTGTTTGTTGTTAGTGCCATAGTAGCTGTTGTTTGTTTGTTTTATTATAACTACTAGTAAAGAACTGTTATTCCATTTCCCATATCTTTGCCTGTGTGCCCCTTAATTTCAGAATTACGATAATTCGGAGGCAAAGGTTTTACATTTTTTTCCATTCCAAGGGAGGCTCCCTGCCTTCCTTAGCAGACACCTGTCCTTCAAACCAGGACGCCCACTCTTCCCCTACATTATACCCTTGTTGCCACCTATTCCTTCATGCTCCTATTCTGCAATCACTTTCTCAAGTACTTGACTGAATTCAGTGTGACCACTCTTGCCTAAATTCCCTTCTTTTATAATCCTTAGCTAAACCAGGATTAAAAGATCATACAATTAACTGCATTTGCAGTAGTATTTTGCTGCCTTGAAATAACATATTCAAATCTTCTGTCTGAGCTGACTCCTGGTAGTTATTTGACATGTTAATTTTTCTTAAGATCATGTAGCATTTAGACCTACCAACCAATTCATTTACTCTGAGCAAGTTTCACTGTTCCCACTGCAGTTAATGAGGGACAGTAGCAGTGAAAAACTCTTTCCACTTGGACACATTCTCTGGGCTATGATCATAAAGAGGATCTAGCTGATTTGCTGAGACCTTTAAGTAACTAATACAAGTTGAGCTGAATTCCACATGGCATTTGAATTAATTAAGACTATTTCTAATCAGAATTATGGGTTAGAAATTATGGTGTTTTTCAGGCTTCATGATCTGGCCATTTTTATATTCCTATGTATTGATGAAAATATTTCACCAATACCTGGCATGGCTGCATTTAAAATGACATGCAGCACAAAACACTTGATTTTATGGATAGAAATAATTTAAACAATTCCAAAGGCCATAACTTATTCTTTCTCTCCAGTGGATTACTTGTGCAGTAATGAATAAATAAAGGATAGAATTAACACAAGGATATTTAATTTTTCCATACTGGGAAGTCTCTATCGCTGATTTTATATGTCTTGCACCTTCATTTTTATCAAATCCAACACATAAGATCTGTTGGAAGGCAAAAATAGATCAAAGGCCGCTTGGGCTTAGGAGTGTCATCCACACATTTTTGGCTTCATTTTATTTTAGAGAATACTTTGTCAAGCAGGACAATGCAAAGCCCTAATTAAGTTTTGTGGAGTTTTGAAGTGTTACAAAAGTTAATCCTGGAATCACTAAGATTCATTCCTTGTTGGTACAATTTTCCCTTTCCAAGGAATGATTACTTTAAAGCCCTTCCATTGTAAAAGTTGCAGTTGCTGATGTTCCTTTCTTGCAAGCAGCAGAAGGGAAAATATATTATGAAGAATCAAGATAAATATGAAGAAAAATATTCTGCAGATGCCAATCTTTCAGTATTAATGGACAACTTTTTAGAGAATACTTTATATACTGTACTGGCATATCTTTTCATTTGTACTTTTACTGTCTGTAACGCCACAGTTTTTCCAGTTTCAGCTCACTGATTTTCATTTCCAGCTCTTGCAGCTGATCTTATTTGAGAGTAAGAGAAGAGGAAAAGAAAAGACAGTGTAGAAAGAAATCAGCCTGTGAGGAAATGCAGGAACTTAATCTGAAAATATGATCCAAGCTGTCACCATGATTAATATCTCTGGCCTTCCTTTCATCATCTACTCATCAAGGCTCCTTTTGCCTGTGGTCTTGAAACTAGCAATATCACTTACTCTGGATTTTACTTTACCTCCAGGTCTTTTACCCTTTTGCCCCATCCCTCCAAAATTTTGCCTTGCTCATTTTTGCTCTTATATTCTCTTCCTCTCCCTTTGCATTTTCCACAGGCTATCCTGGTAAGTTTGTAGTTCAACACCATCTACCTGAGAGAGGAATGTGAATTGAGTTAACCACTCACTATCACCAGAGGCTCTCTGCTCAGCTCAGCCTCAGGTGATGACTTCCCTGCTGATGCACAAACCCCACACCGCTTTCCCAGACACCATTTCTCCAGAAAGTTGATCCTGAAGGTCTCACCCTGCTCTGAGTAAATGTACTCTTGTCAACCAAAATACACTCAAGACTAAACACAAAGCTGAACAGAGACTTAGGGGGGAAGGGGGGGAGGGGGGTTAAATTTAAATTATCTGATTTTTATCTAATTAATTTTATTTGGTAAATAAGGAAGATGGTAGAAATATTCCAATCAAATATAAGTCATTCGCAGATCTGCTCCACAAATAAAACCCAAATCAGTTTTATGGAAAAACAATAGTAAAGTTCAGAGCTGCTGTAAGCACAGTACAAGAATTTAGAATAGCTTGACTGACAGAATATTTCTTAATGTAAATTTTCAATTTTGGTCAGTTGTAGCATTTATATTAAACTTATATGTCAGAGTTTGGACATAAAGGAATTTCAACTGATTATTGCATTCCAAACAGCAGAGTGGAGAAATGCCATCCAAAGGATTTACTTTTTAAATTTACTACTTTCAATTTTCTTAAGGTATTTCAACATTTAAAGCATGAATCTCAGAAATATGCCAGTCTGTACTCCATCAGCTTTTGTGCCCTAAAATAATTTCTGATCAGACATGCTACTACACAGCGAAAAATGTGGATGATCCAAAAATGTCATCTACTTGCATCCATAATTAGTAAGTTAGGAATTAATCTCTTAAAATAATTCAAGCTATAGGTAGACATAAACACTTATCAGAATTCAGTATTTCTACCAATCAGTACAGGGGACTAGGGGAAAAAAAGTGGAACAACATACCTAAAGGACAGAAATAATGATAACAATAAACTTCTGTTGGTACTAAGTGCTTCACACAATCAATTTTTGCTTTGTCTCTGAGGGATTTTCTTGAAAAATCTGAAGTGTAGCAAGTGCTAGGTTATATCCTACAGCTGAATCAGCTGTGTCACCAATTCATCACATCTGGAAGACTGTAATACAGTTCATATCATTTATTTGCTTCCTAAAGTAGCTAAACCCTAAGTTTTTACTTGAAGGGATTATCTACAGGTGTTCCCTCTGATACAAAACCTGTATGTGTTTCCCAGGAGCCATCTCATTACTTAAATTGTATCCAAAGCTGTGCATTGGAATCTGAGTGCTCAGCAACAGACTGTCATGTCATTCTGGCTGGAAGAAAATGCTGCCAGCTGTACTGAATAAGATTGCAACTGAATACTAGGTAATACAAGAAAACAGGAATTGAATTTTTTTTTCTTTTTTCTTGTTTTGTGTTTGTTTTTGCAACTTTTGGGGTTTTGGTGCCTTTTTTTGTTTTGTTTTGGTTTGGGGTTTTCGTTTGTTTTGTTTTATTGCGCTTTTTGTTTGTTTGTTTTTTGTTTTTTTTTTGGTTTTTTGTTTGTTTGTTTGGTGTTTTGGGTTTTTGTTTGTTTTTTGGTTTTTGTTTTCTTTGGGGGTTTTATTTGTTTGTTTGTTTGTTTTGTTTTGTTTTGTTTTTTGTGGGTTTTTTTTTTTTTTTTTGCTACAAGTCCAGCTAAAATAAATTTCTTAGTTCTCCCAATATTAAAGAGCTTTCCTTGACACTAGAACAACAAATAACTGGACTGATTCCATAATGTAGTATATTCCTTGTGTTCCAGGAAGATACTCTATTCCGTGAAATCATGGCACAGTTGGCACAGCACATCCATCTCTCTCCATACTTCTGTCACCACATCAGTACACTGAACTTAGCACTAGCTGGCATCCTCTGACAGGGTGGGAGCCAGCAGAAGACACCCCGCTGTCTGCAGTGCCATTTCTGTTCAGATCTTTAAGTCAGGAAGAGAAAATTTGGGATAGCATTCTATTTGAGAAGTTCATGTCTTGACTTTCAGCATGGCTTCATATTAGTCTGGATGAGGGGAAGCAGAGGAGCTTTTTTCCAACCCTCCTCACATAACTGTCCAAATTCTTACCTAGTTAATGGAGAAGAGATTTAGCCACAGAAAGCTACAACATCTGCCTTGTTGACATGGTGTTTGGGGACATGGTTTTGTGGTGGAGCTAAGAGTGTTAGGTTTATGGTTGGACTTAAAGATCATTTCCAACATAAATGCTTCTGTGATCCTATGAGGAGGATCTCTTTTCTCCAATTAATTACACAACAGAAGAAAACAAGTCCTTTTGCTTAGATTTGCAAACTGCTACTCTCACTAAGACTACAAGTAAGTCAAATGGAAATACTAGCTCTTCATCTGCCCAGCATCCTGTTTGAAGAGCCCTCTTACAAAGGTAACTGGAAACAAGCAAATGGGGTGATGGTAGCACTTGAAAGACACATTGCTTGAAGTCTCTCCAAAGAAAGAATATCTTTGGTCAGTCTGAGGAAAATTGTGTCCACGTGTCTCCAGTAGCACATGGTCTTCACCTCTGAGGCATGGGATACTCAGTGTGAGAGCAATCATACCCTGTATCCTTCAAGAGGTATCACTAGGCAGGGAGGATCACATACCATCACAGCAAAATTCCAGAGACAGAGGGGAGTCAAACCTAGTCTTAGGGAAAGTGTATATGGTTACAAAAACCTTCACAACTTTTTTAGGAAAAAAAATAAATAATTTTTTTTTTTAAGTAAGCGTAATTTTTATAAAGGAACGAAAATCCTCCTTTCAACTTCCCCATCCTTCTCCAAGTGAGTCTTAAACTAGCATTGTTTTACCTCTTAGCTGGACTCCCTTTGCCCTGACATTGCCACATATTTCAGTAGACACTGAAAGATGAGAGGCATATGTAAAGTGCAGGAGAAAGAAACTTCTGCCTGGCAGAAACAGCCTTGAGACAAAATTTAGGAAAGCAGAAGAGTACCTGTGATACACCTGGGCTATGGCACAGAAAAGATATTGTTGATGGTTTGCTTCACAACACTGCTGACATCTCTGGCCAAAACAGAGCTGAAGAGGTGCCTCTTTTTTAGCAGATTGCCCATCTTTGCACTTTGAGTATGCAGCTGCATGCATGTTTGGTTATAAATGAATGCCCATACTCTGATTCCTCTGCATTTTCCATTCTAGGCCTCTTGACTAGTTATTTGAAACAAATATGTTTATGGTTGTCATAACCCCTGGAAGCAAAATATCCTCTGACACCTAAAATCTTTCAGAATTTACAGAGAAGGAAATGTCAGCACACTTCACACTTTCTGACGAAACTACAATGAATGAAAAAGTAATAATCCTTCAAATAAATGCAAAAACCCAGTATGCACACTACAGAAGTGAAAAATCTCCTCATTAATATGATATTTAGTTTTCTCTCTCCTTTGGTTAGCTCAAATTATCACCCACTTAGCTTTCCTGTTCAGATAAATAATAATCCTGGTGTTTACCACAGCTATTCACCATTGCAAAGTCAAGGGAGACCTGCAGGCCAGTGAAAACTGAAAAAAGACCCTCTCTTTGTGGGAAGAAAAAAGAAGAAAAGAATCTAAATGGCCTTCAATAGAACTAAAAAGTATTTACTAGAGAAGAAGCTCTTGAGCTGTTTTCATTCAGCATGACAAGACAATTGGGAACACTGAGGTTCAGCTGCCCTTGGATTCTAGCCCTTGGCTCTGCTGTCATGCAAGGAGATGAGGTAATCTTATGCCAGTAGGGTTAAAAATGCCAATTCAACCACTTGTGCCTTAATGGTTTCTGGTGCATTATCTATTGGTCTAAAGTGCTCCATGCTGCATGTTTCTTCCCATATCCTTTGCTTTCTCCTCAGGGGATGGGTACTTGAGAGTTGGAGGGGGAAGGGGGTGGAATTATACAGATAGGCTGGCAGGTGAAAAGAAGAAAACTTAAGGGGTATGGAAACAGATCACAGTGGTCTTATGAAGCGATGTTCCTTTTTTTCCTATGGAAATCATGAATCCCACATAATGGGTAAATAGTAAAGTGAAGACAATGAATAAAATTGCACAGAATATATTAAAATTCTGTTCTGAAGACAACAAAGGCACATATGAATGCACATTGGTTTCAGGTTAAATCAAAAAATCATGGGGCAAAGACGTTTCAAGAACTTCCAGGTTTGAAATGCTCATCCAAACTTCCCCAAACTCTTCAGTGCCATGCACATTCCTCTCTTGGATGTTGTGAAAAAAATGTCCCTTAGATGATGTGGTGTTTTCTGAGAAGGTTGAGATCTGCTTTACCTTCCATCTGCAGATGATGGAATACTGGTCATTCTTATCCTGGCAAACCAAATCCAGCAGAGTGCCATCACTCTTTCTTGTTTCTTTCATATGATGATGAAGGGTCCTAATAAAGGTTTCTTCTGCCACTTAGATTTTAGCTTTACTACCAAAACCCAAATCCAGTGATTCTGTGAATATAACATCATGCTTCTTTCTCTTACCTGTTAATCAGAAAATGTCTTAATAAACCCCCAGATTTTTTATTCATGCTAGTTTATTAATGTCATGCAGTAAGTATTCTTATGAGATTTGGGTGACTTTTCTTCACTGAATAATATGAGCAGATGAGATATTTAAGGTATCAGGCAGCTTATATTTATTGGGTTCTAGAAGATGAACTTTTCAGTTCCTTTAAGTAAAGAGTTGAACTTCAGCTTATTCATTGGAAACTAGTATTCCAACCAGTAGCTGACTAAATCAGTAGTTGAGCAAAACCAGTTTGACAGTAGCATAGAATAACATACTTATGGTCCCTCAGTAATGATAAATCCAGCTTTGTCTCTATTGCCTATGTGAGAAGTGCTTGGAAACAACATTGAGGGGGAGAGCTGACTGAACAGAGCATTTTACCCAGCATGAATTAGTAGATTACTATAGTTTTTACTTTTTTGCCAAGGGAAAAAAAAAAATTCTCTTTTCCATTCAATTAGAATTGAATTTTCTCTTCTCTATGAAATGCAAAAAAATCACATAGATGATATTATTTAATGGGATTATAGCTTTAAAAAATAGGATTTAAAAAAAAAATTACCAAGGGATAAGAAACACAGGTCAGGCATAAGTGGAGGGAAGTCCAATACAAGAACATCTGGGGGAAGGAACGTAGTCTCTGAAGATTTGAAGAAGCCATGTGTGGAATAAGGCTGAAGTGAGGTGTTATGGGATTGTGTAAATTCCTGAGCATTTTGTAAATAGTCTGAGAAAGGACAGAAATGGCATGAGATCTGAAGAAGGAGAAGTTATCAAAAGCTGTACAGATGTAAGGAAAAACCAAGACAAAGACAGAAGTGTTTTCAATGGGTTGATGATTTTATTACAGACACTAATTCTTGTTTTGTTAGAATAGTCCAGCCACACATTTCAATATTTTCAATGTGTGGGAAGATATATTATAACAAAACTTTGTAACAGTTTAGCTGTGACAAATAGCTACTTTCCTCACATTATATATTGCTATTTGCTAATTCAACGCAAAAGGCAGATTCTTTAATTTTTTCAAATGCATTCCACGTAACTAATTTATTTTATTGTTTAGCACAAACTGCAAGAACCTCTTCTGCAGTACCACTGTTTAATTTGATGCCCCAAAAGCCATACCTGTCTACTGACTCATAGCATTCCCATGTGAAATTTTCAGAAAGAACAATTCCTCTGCTGAGATTCTGGTACGAGACAGATGATTACATAGATGGCCAGAGTTATAAAATAATTCTCAGTTAAACTTTACCCTGAATGCAGCTTCCCTAAGTATCTTCTGATTTCCTTTCATTCTCCAGCTTTTCCTGACACCTGATCAGTATGATTATGTATATTGATGTCCACTTCTAAAGCTCAGAGAAGTCATGGGACTGTCCTCTGCTGAAGTGGGCATTGGATCAGGATTCACATGGGTCAGCATAACATCACCAAGGGATTCTTTTCTTATGTGGAAAATCCTACCTCATGATCTGCCAAGAGAAGTGAAGAATAGCACTTATGGGGGCAGGCTTTCCCTTACAAAGGAGATTAATACCTCTGTAGAACATGATGCTAATAACACCAAGGTTGTGGATTCAGTCCCTATATGAGCCATTTACTTAAGTGTTGGACTTGATGATTCTTGTGGGTCCCTTCCATTTCAAAATATTCCGTGAATCTGTGAATCTGTTGAGACTTTATTTTTAATGGAGAGGGCACATCTAATCCAGCATAAATAACATGGAGCAAACATCTTTACAATAATCAGCTAACAGTCTTTCCCCTCTGATGCAAATGTTTCTTGTGTGCCCCTATAGCAAACTGGAGTTGGAAAATACTCAAAGTTCTTAATGGTACTGGGAAGGCTGTGGGACTGACTGGTGTGCTGCACACAGTATCTCTGCATAAAAGAGGCTGAAGGCTGACAGCTACAGGAATAGCATCTGATAAACCATCTTTCTATTCTTTCTTGTTTTCAAACTGTTCCTTATTCTCAAGACAGTTGTGTGATCTTCCTACTGGCAGTGCATGATGCTCTCTGTCAGCTCTAAAACTGGCCTAACTTGCTGCCCTTAAAAAATGGGCAGTGCAAACAGATAAAAGGGAGGTATAGTGCCTGGCCAGAAATCACCAGAAGGTTGGTCACAGGATTTAGATTGTCCCAATACTACACCAATGTCCGACAGGTTGTACTGCTTTACCTTTGAACATTTATGGTCCCAAATCTTCAACCTTTAAAAAACAATGCTGTTCATCTAACAAATTAGCAAAAGGCAGGCTGCGTGATCCTTAGTGCCTTTACATACACTTCCCTCTAGTGTTAAAAGGTAGCAACTCAACATGTTCCCAGGAGCTATTAGCTTGCCTTTGATTGTCACACTTACCGTGAACATCAAATTCCTCTCTGCAGGAAAATAACATCAAAATAAATAGCACCTTGAGTATAACAGGAAAAAAAAATCCTATCATTTTCTGTCCTTCAGGAGATACTGCAAGTCATGAGAAGAATCTCAAAGTCAAGGTAAAAGATTCAGAGCCATAACATATTCATTAAATTCTGTCAGGTATTTGTGCTCTACAGCTGTGTGTTAATATTGGACCTGACTTTCAATCATTAACTAAGACAGCACTGCTGGTATTAGGAGCATTAAAAATTAGAATATATTTTTGTCTGAGTGTGTGAAAGGACATACGGACAAGTAATGCTCTTCAGCATAATAACTTTGTCAAGCCAAAGTCAGAGTGCACTTTTTGCAAATCTCTTATTCTAGCCATGGTTAAGGAGATCACTGAGTTTATTAAGTCATATATTGGCTTAAAATTTGAAATACTGTAGGCTAGTCATGCTAAACTATAAACATGAAGAAAAAAATCCTCGTTAACCAGACAGCACACTTAGAGAAATTTGAATATTGTGAATAGAGCTGTTAAGCTAAAGGAGCATCCATCTGAAAGTAGACACATCTTCTAGTGGGTTAGCAAAACTCATTCAACAAGAACAAAATTTTCACAATCTATATTAAAAAAGACGTCTTTGTGCCTGAACAAGAGAGTATATATTGGCTGGTCACTTCCTGAAGCCATTTCTACTTGGGAATCATATTGCAATTAACTAACATGAGAAAGGTATCACCTTAGCTACTCTCAACACTATCCTGATGCAGCTTGTCCTATCTTTTTATGTGTTAACAAAAAAGAAAAAGAAAGTTTTAGATAAACCTTTCAAAAACTGTCCATGAATGCCTTTATAAGTAATATGAAGGCTCCTGAAACTTGCCACAGTAACATCAGTATGAATTTTCCAATATTCTCTTGCTTCTTCCTAAATAATCTTTTCAGCTCCTATTTGGAGCCCCCATCATCTTTCATCCCTGCAGACAAAGGTGCTGATGCAAATGAATGCAAACTGTTGCTGTTCTGATTAGATAGTGCTTGCTCCAATTACCTCATAGAGGGTAATCATCCCAAGGAGACCAAAAGCACAAGAGATTTATCTTCCCTATTCACAGGGCTGTGCTATGTTATACTCAGGAACCTGAACACAACAGGTGAGTAACAGCCACAGAAAACATCTTCTGGGTTTCACTTAATGAGTAAAGCTGGGACCCTGCAATTCTCCCTACTTGGATGTGCTTGCTGCAGCTTTAACTTTCTGGTAAGTCACATAAATATCATTTATTTGGTTGACAGTTCCAGCTGGGCAATGAAACACACAGGACCAGGTCCCAAGTTTAGATGATTTAACTTCTGAAAAGCTGAAATAGACAACAACTTAATACAGATGTTCTGAAGAAAGACTGAGCAACCATTCTTGGACTGCTAAGTTTTTTGCAAAAAATTTATTCAGCAAAAATTAATGTGCTAGGAATGAAGTAAGCAAATAATTTTGTTTATAAAAATGAGGGAAGGATTTGAAATACTCCTTTTCAAGAATTCCTGAGTTAAATATCTTGACATCCATATGTGTCACAGTTGGGTTCCTTTAAAGAAAGATAATAAATCCAAAAACTGAAACCTTGTTATCCTCCCTGTCACTTTTCCAGATTTTTCCTTTAATCTCAGAGCCAAAATGCAACCCAGAGCTGTAACTACATAGCTCCTCCTGTTTCTTGTTTTATTCCTTTCATGTGGCCCTCTAGACTTCTTTTGGTGCCTCCAAACAGGTAGTCTGCAGTTTTAGCTTGCACAAATTAGAAAACTTAAAATTGTCTTGAATTCTGCAATTGCAGAATGCTGCTTAGAGAAAGGTGGAAGAACTAGAAAGACATTTCATCATAAAACATTTCATCATAATAAAAGTCATTTATACTTTCGTATGCATATTTATACATGAAAGTGGAAAGGAATTACTCGAATAACATAGGAGCTGAAGGAACATGAAGATGCTCCGTTCTAAGCCACTTTTATGAATGATGTCTAAAAATGCTGCTATCATTTCATAGTTTTCTCTCCTTGTGCAAATTGTGTGGCATTTTACTTCTTGAGTATTTATCTTCAGAGTGGTATAACTTAGAATAAAACACTCAGCAATATGACCCAAAGCAAAACTTAGCAACCCACTTCACACACCCATTAACATTCTGCCAAGAAAACTCCCACAGGTAAATCTCCTGCAGAGTTGAAGTCTCTAATTTGANATACTTTCATCCTTCCCAACATGAAAGTCTAATTGTTAGATGGCTACTTGAGGGCCAATGAACACTTTCATTAGCTCAGAAATGGCAGTGGCTCTCTGAGTTAGGGCAGAGACTACTCAGAAAGGCAGGACCTCTTCCCTGAGATGCACCAGTGAGTCTGTGCATTGTATAAGTGGCCAGCCTAGCTGGGGAGTTAACTTACAACAGACCTCATAAATCCCAAATAAACAAATAAATTATTTAGTGATAAATTCNTCTAAAAATGCTGCTATCATTTCATAGTTTTCTCTCCTTGTGCAAATTGTGTGGCATTTTACTTCTTGAGTATTTATCTTCAGAGTGGTATAACTTAGAATAAAACACTCAGCAATATGACCCAAAGCAAAACTTAGCAACCCACTTCACACACCCATTAACATTCTGCCAAGAAAACTCCCACAGGTAAATCTCCTGCAGAGTTGAAGTCTCTAATTTGAAGTTCAGTAATTAATCAAAAGCAATTTGTGTGGGATTCATGCACACTAACTGAAGTCCTTTATCAGTTGTGTATTGAAGCCTTGCTCCCCACAGATTGCTCTATGTAGTCAATAGAGTGAAAGAGCTGTGGGAGAGGATTCCTGGGTCCCGTCTTCCTTATGAGAGTTGGATAAAATTACTTTCTGGAGGTTATATTTCTCTACGCTGAATGTAAAAATATTCAAAGGTAAAAAAATTCAGATGTGNGTGATAAATTCTACTGACATGGTGTTTTTGATGGCTAGAATTATCATCTGGTTAACTTGCTCTATTTTGCATGTGGGGTTTGGGAGAAGGTATAAACTATTGGTTTTTAACAATCTTAAAATGAGTTTGAATAGAAAAAATATAGAAAAAATCTTCACAGTACTCTGCTTGTGACATCAGTGGGAAAGCTTATAACACAATTTTCTCTTCTGTTCATCCAAACTGAGGAGCAGAGAGTGTTGCCCTGTTAATATAATTACTAATCAGATCTTTTTTCCAGTTAACAATAAAAGTTTTGGCCTTCACTGTAACTGCCTGACTTTTATGTGATGTACTCCGAATGTTTAATTTCTGAACTGCTGCACATAATTGAGGTCATCAAAACCCCAAAATACGTTTGATGCATCTCAGAAAAGCTGGGTTTTTATCTTTTTTTTCTAATTGCATTCAGAAGAGGTTCAGAGAAGCTAGCTGTCAGTCTGTTTTTATCAAACTTGTTCAGATCATGTCTGCAGCTGCATTTTGCTAAGACATTAGTATGCCAAAAGTAATGGATGCATCTGTGTAACAGGGTATAAAAGTAGGCCAATATACAAAGACATTCTGCCAGTGACAGTTCTGTGTCTTAAAGCAGTAGAGCATCCCAGGCTACTTGTTTTGACTTCTAATATTTCAAGTAAAGATACAAAATTAATAAATTATCCTTTAGCATTCAGTAGTAAGTTTTCCTCATTTCAATCTGTCCATGGAAATTTCAGTTCTAGATAACATCTTTCCTAAAAGTTCAAAGTTAACAGAGTCACTGAATTGTCTTATTCCTTCTTTCTTCTTAAGAAAAGTTCTTGCACATTGGCATTGTACTGAGTCATGCTCTGCCTACAACACCCAGGAGTTGAAAAAGGCAAGTATCTCTGCAAATGCTGTCAGAAGTACAACTGTTGGGCAGTTAATGAGTAGCTTAATATTTATTAATGTAAACGCATATGGATATTTGAAAAGGAAATATCATGTCCCCAGTCAATGAATCTGTTCCTAAAGCCTGCAATAGCTTTAGCAATACAAGCACTTAAAAGCTGGGGCCAATGGACAACTAAATGGTTAATTTACTTACTAAAGAATTGGGTTTTATATAACTTCTTCTTTTTTTTCCCTAAAAATTTGCAATGCAATCTCTTCTCAGCACCTATGGCTAATTTGGAAGCATTACTAAAGGACTAGATTTTGAATTTGTTGACTGAAATTATTCATTTTAATTATACATTATGCTAACCAATCCTGTTGGTATTGCTCTTGTTTTCTGCCTGTGACCAAACCTTTTTTTCATGTTGAATAATGAATAATGAATGACAGGCACAAGTCCAAGATTTTAATCACTAGCAGAAAAATAACACTGAAATGTTTGTGGGATTCTCAGCCATTTGCACACAATAGACTCTAGTCACAGTTATATTTATGCACAAAGGGCCACATGGACCCCACAAAAAGCCACAAACTTAGGGCAGCACCACGTTTTATTGGAAAACTGCAGTCTCAGCTACTTCTTGGGAAAAATATGTTTCTTGACATATTTAGGGAGTGTCAGTCTTCTTGGCCACTGCTACCCTTTGGATCTTTTCAGATCAGTGAATAATATGAATGAAAATATCAGTAGTAGTAGAATACCATTCTTTTTCCTTCAAACCTCTCATTTAAAAGAGGTTTTCTTGCACAGTACAAGAAAACTAAAACCTCAAGAAAAAGCTATTGCCATTTTAGTGGTTATTTGTTACATTGCACATGGGTCATGCAACTAGCACGACCTGTTCTCATTCATTATCTATAGGACTGTAAGTTCCCAAGGCTTGGAATAAGAGCATGATGCCAGGGAGCAAGGCAGAGCACAGAAACAGAAGACAATTGTTTCACTGTAGATCTTACAATATAGAAAGGAATGCAATCGTAAAAAAAAATCCTCTAAATAGTATGGTACAGTCAGGCTTGGCAAAATGAAAGAACAGACTCTAAGCAGCTCAGGCAGCATAAAATCATAGAGACATCAATTTTTGAGTTCTATGTTATACTGTAGAGCATTAGCTTTTGATGTCCTATATTAGAAAAAAAAAATTCAATCGTCATAAATTCCCCTATTAAGAACCTTAAAACTTCAATGCCTAGAAATTTTACCTTAAAAACCCAAGCAAAGAAATAAACACACCCAAAATCCATGAATAAACCATACTACAGGCCATATATAATGTGTTTTTTTTTAAAAAAAAAACAGAAATGTAGAAAGGGAAAGTGAAGGTCTCGGAAGGACATTCTGACCAGGATGGACTCCCTATTACTGGCACAATGAAGCCACTGAAAACTGAGTCCAGCTATGAGCAGTCAAGATGAAAAAAAAATGTCTAGAAAATATTTTTGGTAAGCTGATTTGTTTAAATTTACACTTATAATCATTTGTGCTGTCAAGACACAAGAAACTCCTTTGTGAATTACACACGGGTCAACATACCATGTCTCATACAGTGACCTCCTCAGACTGAGAGAGTATAATGCAATAAATGCATATGAAAGTAGAGGAGAAAGGCAGGAAGGCAGCAAGTTGTTTCTTTCCAGAATAGAAGAAATAGGCAAACATTATGTATGTTGTGAAATCCTAGTGGCTCATCTTGCCTGCCTGAGAAATGGAGGAACAGGCTCTGGAGACAAAAAGATAGAATAACCTTCCTAAAAATGCACTGAACTCTGATACTACAAGAGGTAAAAATGGAAAAATATTAAAAAGCAGAGGCTAATAGAAAAAATTTTCTTGCCTGCTGTTCATTAATGTGAACATACTCTGGTAAATTGAAAGTCTATGAATTCCAAATATATTTTTCCTGGAGAATTGTGTACGTCTTATACTGAATCAGACAGTAATAATGGATCAATAGAATAAATGCAGCAAAGTAATTAGGTTGTTTGTAAATTTGAGTTTCTTCTGAAAATGGAAGAAGGCAGTCAATAGGAGCAGTGTCTGAACAGTCTAGAATTTGGGCAGTGCCATCTGAGGATGAAGGATTTCTTTCAGAATATTTTGCTGAGGATGCTCTTGGGTGAAGAATTACAAAGAAAACAATACTGGAAGGGACCTTGGGTGGTCACTCAATTTTCCCCCTGTCATGCTCAATGGCAGATTTCACAGTATCTTGTTCCTAGGAGAGAATGGCTTAATCTGTTCTTTAAAACCCTCAACAGTGATTTCACAGCCTCCTTACACATTCTACTGAGTTCTTAACTCTCCTGTCTGTTAGAAGATTTTGCTGATTATCTAGCCCGAATTTTCTTTGCTGCAGTTCAAGTTTCTCAGATTTTATTCTATCTGCAGCATGTATGAGAATAGTTTATCTACTTCCCTTTTGCAAAAATCTTTTTAAAAAATTGAGATTATAGTGATGTCTCAAGCTAGTCACTTCTCCATATTAAACAAATCTAGCTTCTTCATTCTTTGCCTACAAGATTTGTTTTCCTGCTTTTTCTGATGTTTGGCTCTAAAATTTGATCTACTTTGTCCATGTTTGCCTTGACATGCAATACCCCACATGGGCATGATACTTCATTTGAGGTGTTATTTAATACTGGCTATAATGAAAGGAATGTTAAATAGGATCTACCCTGCTTCCTATTTATGTATCTTGCTAAAATCTCTTTTACCTGAGATGTCTGTGATTCTTTTCCTGTCTTGATTTTGTATCATCAATTATTCCTATGCACAAATAATATTTTCAACTATTTCCTGTTTACCAGCCTCCTACTTTTCAAGAACATATGCTGAATTTATTGACTAAATGTGGAATTCTAGACCTCCATTCTGAAGTGCATTTAGACTTTCCCAGCCTGAATTTAAAATTTAAATCTGCAGATTTAATAGCAAACTCCAATTCCCACATCCAGGACTTTTAATTAAAATATTGAATGGACTCATGACAAAGCTTCATGGAACTCTACTCAGTGTGAAACTTGCCAGTCTGACAGTTAACTATTGATAGCTGCTCTCTGATGGCCTAAATAATTTTATTTTAGAGAAATTGTCAGAGACTGGACATTATAGGAAGAATTATTAAGCAAACACATTGAGGAAGATACTAGCCCAAAATTTTAAAGATATGGGAAGGCTTAACAAGGAACATGAGATTTTTACTTGTAATGTTCTGTAATTCTCATTTTACCTCCCTAAGGCATATTATTTGCAATACAGTTAACAAATAGCACTTTGAAATACAATGTCTGAAATACCATTAATTAACTTTAATTTTTCTGCATTTGTGCATGATATATATGATAACCAGGTATTTTTGATTATTGGCCTTTTCTTTGGTGGGTGCAAACTTGCTGAGAATGATGGCCAGTGGCTCTCCTGTTACTGTCCTCTCTGTCACAGGTGTCCCCTGCACTCCAGACTGCATCTCTGAAAGGTCATTTGGAAGACTGCAATAAGTTTATGCAGTAGAAATGTAATGTTTTGTAGAGAGTGATTTCTACATAGCTACAGTCCTTTCCTGGCTCTCTAACTCATATGGGAATCTCTCTGCCTTGTTACACTTTGAAAAACTGAAGGATGCAAAATGAATGGACGCAAAACTGGTGGACATAAAAAGGCATGAGTGAAAGCCTTTCAGTGTCAGTAGAGAACATTCAGCCCAGAAGGCAGCATTTTCCACAGGTTCGTAAGCTGAGTGCTAAGTACCCCTCTCCTCCCCAGTGTAACAGCCCACTCAGAGCATCAGAACTTTGAGCCTCAAAGCGTTCTGCTCAGAAAAGGCCCACAGGGAAATGCAACTCAGACAAATGATTCTTTTGAGCATGCCTTATTCTTCTGTGAGGTTTTTGTTCACCAAAAGAGAAAGTATGGCGGAACAAAATTGATCAGGATTCAGGCTCATCTATTACAAGCCCCACCCAACTGTTTCTTCCTTTCCTTCATCTGGCTTCCTTTGCTACAGCATCTGGCAACCAGATATCCTCTTCTACCCCTCTGACACTACTCCTCTGAGATAAGTACTGTTGTTCCCACTAACAGATGGGAACTGAGATAACTATCTGGAAATGGCCTTAGGTGTTGCAATGCTGAAAGTTCCCAGGCTCTCACAAGGTGCCTGGATCTCAGACAGGAATTTGCTGCCCAGAAATACCTGAGCATTGTGTGGGGAAGACAAGCATCTCCAAATAGGATTGACAATAGTTCATTATACTGGACAGTGTATCTTGGGAGCTACCTAGGATAGCTACTAGGAAACGCTAAAAAGAAAGGTTTAGATGAACTCCAACTTTCTTTCTCCAGGCTCATGGTAAGGACCCAAAGTCCCTCCAAAATAAAGTATTTATGTCAGAAAAGCATTTTGCATCTGGAGTCTCAGGAGACAGTTTTGCAGAGAAGAACAGGGAGATATGGATTTTATGTCCTCCTCAACAAAAGGACCTTGGTGGTTTGGGATGAGTGCCTGCTAAGGCAGGACTGGACCTCAGCAACTTGGGAAACTTAGCAACTGAAATCTGAACTCCTGAGGGCTTACCTAAATTTTTTTGGCTCACACTCTTAGACTAATATTGAGGATAAAAGAACCTTGTGGAAGTGTCAGTGGCACTGATGTGACTTGTTGTTTCTGGATGTATGTGACTAGTCCAATGCTACACAGGATGACCAGAATGGATTGAAGTGAGTGGTGTCAGACCAGTGAGAGTCCACCACCCTGACTGGTGCCTGTTATACCAGAAAGCTTTTTCTGGGCAGACTGCAGGAGCAGTGACACACACAGCACCTGCTGTGTCAGCACTCTAACAGGCAGGGTCCCAGGCTGTGCAGCACCAAGCTGTCCACCAGAGATGGAGAGAACCAGGAATTTCACAGGTCTCATTTGATAAAATCGCTCTCTGTTAATGGGGTTTGTTTGCTTCCAGATGCCTTCGAGTAGAAGGCTAATTAGCTAAATAACAAGAGGTGCACACATGAAACATAAAGGTGAATAATATCAGAACAGTTCATGCAGCACCAGTTAATGTGAACACAGCATCCACAATGCATGGCTTAGCACTGGCTGAAGATAGCCACACCTCTGAAAACTCATGTTGGTGATCTATCTCCAGGCAATTCCCCTCCTTAATTATCAATATAAAGTACAGTGAGATATATGAAGGTACTTCTTATGTCCAAAGAGATTCTTGGTGTCTAGATGAAGGTTAAAACTCCTGTTGGCTAATTGCCTCACTTTAATACTGTCAGCAGATGCATTTATAGTTTTAGAACCCTTTTTATGATGTCTAAGTAATTGCATCAATTTGGCAACCGTCTACTTAATTTTAAACAGCTTTAACAGAATGCCTACAGTTGAAAACAATTCTTGTTAATGCTTACATAAATTGGCTCATTTTAACTGCTTCTTTTTGTATAAGGGGGCAATTTGAACAACTACTCTGCATTGAAAACAGCTTTTGTCACTGCTAAATTGAGCCACTTGAACTGTTATTTACATGTGCTATAAAATTTTATTTACTGCCAAAGGACTTTTCCTGCAATTGAATTTCCATTGTGATTCTTAGGTTTTGTTTAGACTGAAATGGTTAATTTATTGACTTCCATTATGCATTCATAGTTGAAAAAAAAGTGATCAAAACCTGACTTATTAAAATACAATTAGTCTCCATCCAGCATTACTCAGGTAAAAAAAACACTATCTTTTTTCACTTCCAGTATTAAAAGGACTTTTACAGAGAGATGGGAGAGTCACTGATTGAGTTTTCTTCACCTTCTATCTCAAAGCCCAGCTTCTCTCAGCATTTTGTAGCTGTTTCTATTACACAGCATGTCTTTATAGGCCAAAGTAACTGTAGATGCAGCAAATAATCCCAGAAATGATGCAGAATATCCACTGCTAATTAGCAACTACCTAGTTCATGAGAAAAGACAGCCCCAGCGTTACTGACATTAGTTATGTCACTTATATCTCCCATTTTCATGGATGAATTTGAGCAGTTGTCAGAAGTGCCAGCTTTGGTGAGTTATTTGACCAGATAAAGATGTGACACAGGCTGTGTTTCCTGCTCTGCCCTTTCAGCCTGCTTTATGGGTCAGTGGAGAGCTCACCTGAGATGAATGGTTTGTCCTCTGGCCGCTTGCAAGGTCCTCTGATGGGAGGAATCAGCTCGTGTCAGTCACAGAGGGGTTGTACACATGGGCTTGCCCACATTAGGAATGGACGTTGGTCTGATGAGTAGTTATTTTGGTCTGACCTCAGGGCTGGTGGTGAATTGATAATTCACAAAGTGAAAGGTCTTAATGAAGAGAAGGACTGCAGTGGCTGTTTGACATTTTAAAATACCAGCTAATCTCCACCACAGTAATGCAAGATGATCATATTTGATTCAGGGGAGGAGCTGGGATTTCCTGGGCATTTCAGCAACCTCACCCCCACTGCAATAAGGATTTCGTTGCTTTTTCTGGAAGATGGTGGGAGGAAAGTTTGTTGCACCTTGGGCTGGTGGGTGAATTTAGTGGGACCTCTCTAGCTCCCCTTTAATCTGATTTTCTCTGATGATTCTTCATATTATTCTACCTCCATCCTCTGTATCAGACCCAGCCTCTTTCACCTTTTCCTTAGTTTTAGGAGTGCATTACCCACTGCACTGTAAGCCCACCCAGCACACAGGTGCTCCACCTCCTCTGCTTCTGCTTGGCAGTTCCTCGGTTTGTCTCTTGCAGACCCACAGGCTCTTTCATTGGTTTTCTGATCACACACACATTCTTTTCACTCATATGATAGGTGCAGCTAGTGGAGGGTATTGTCAAGGTCCTTTGTCCTCATCTTCTTGAGGCTGCTGTTTTAGGATTGCACTGCAGATTAACTACAGATCTCTGTTTGTTTTTTTCAGTGCTATGGTATGAATGATTCTCTTGTGCTAATGGCAGAACTGTCACAGGCAGAAGAATCTGTTGTGTTTACTCAACAGCAGTGGTAGCAAATTGCTATTATTCTGGACAAATTTTACATTCCTTTAATGCCATTATTTCTTTTGCTTCCAGAATTGCAAGTGTTTTTTATTTTGGTTCCAAGAACTTATTTGACCTTTTTTTGACTTTTTTGGTTTGCTTTGTTTTTGCAACTGTGGCATCAGAAAAGTCAGATTTCTTCCTTGCATTTTAAATGCAATTTAAATCTGCTTCCCCTGTGCCTGCCTATGCACACTCAGTAATAGGTATTCAGAGAGAGGTGATTATATACACAACAATCTAATTACTTGCTCGGCACATCTGGGCATTTTAAAATGAGTCAGAATGATGTAAGTGTTTGTGGGGGGTTTTTTTTGTTAAATCTCAGTTTACTAACAGATCAGACCTCAGTCTTTAGCTGTATTACTCATCAAAAAATATTCTCTTTAGTCATCCACAGAAGTCACCCTACACCAAAGAGAGAAGCCAGTTGGCACGGTAAACCAGTGCATTAATTCTGAGTCCTTAAAATGTTTTGCAGTTCTAGACTTCTTCCTAATTTGCTGAAATTCTGGTGCATATTTGGGGACACTTCCTATACATCACAAATCTGCTGTCCATCTGCAGATACTGTGCAGAGTCCCAGTGCAGCATACACACAGATCCTCTAAAAATAGGATATCATCCTGTAATTCAGAGACTGAACCATGATATCCCTGAGAAACCGGGGGTGTATGGGTACTCTTGACATTAGCCACTTTGGAGTGCTTAGTTTTGTAGCTTAACACTATCAGAGTATTTCTTTGTCTTGTATGATTAGATCTAATGTGGATAAGACTCTTGAGATGTTTTTATTATGAGATGCTGTGGTCATTTAAAATCTTTAAATCTTTTGTGAAATGGTGGTTTATATATTGGTAGCAGGTGCACCATTTTCAATCTGGGCAATTGAGCCTGTAGCCCTTGTCAGAGCCATGAGGCTGCATTTCAAAAACTGCAGATTAGCTGAGAGATGGGAAATTGAGGACTTTGACTATTGAATGGTTTCTCTGTAAGCATTTCCATTTGGAGCATCTATATTTGAAAGCCACTTTAGTCAAACAGGTAATCGAAGAATATCTTGGAAAATTCAGATAGGCACCTGAAAAGCCTGAAGTACAGGGCAAAAAAGTTACAGGAATAGAAGTCCTCTCTATGTCCTTGTCATAGTCTCCTTAGATGGTAAATGTTTTTACATCTGCATGAATGGACTTTAATTAAATGAATTCATAAATAGAACACTGAGATGACACATTTTGTCTCAAATACAATCTGTCAGCAAAGAGCATCTGGAAGAGATGGTGCTTGTCAGCTAAAGCAGATAAAGGAAGCCTGAGCCCACCTCTGTTCTCTGAAGATGATCCTTATGGACCCTTATTTCTCAGAGTTACAATGCAGGATCAATCTCTGATCACAGAGCCACCCTGACTGTTTCCAGTAACAAATTTATGATACTCACCCCATAACAAAAACTACTCCATCCATCTACAAGCATCCAACAGCAGAGGTAGGAAGCCTATTCTTCCTTTACTGCCCACTAGAAATATCTCCATGGTACACAAAAGAAGATGCAGGTCTATGCCAACAAAAAAAACCAATGTGAGCATCTGTTGTGGGCCTACTTGCATTTTAACATTATGGGCACCTCTTAAATCATAGAATAATTTTGAATAATAAATTTGAACAAATGAAAGAGTGGCACAAAAAAGAGGATAGGCTGTGTGCCAGTACCATCACTGACTGCCATAGTGTGCACACACAGCCACCTGCCACGTATGATGGGGTTGTTTAAAGCTGTGCCAAAAACAACTTGTTTTCAATTTTTTTTAATATTCTTTCATGCAATAAATTTTATTTCTGAATGCTTTAAACTATCTCCAAAAAGTAGAGCCAGCTACTGAGGGTCATTAATTCTGAAGCACAAATACTTCAGTGAGATTT
Organism: Chaetops frenatus; assembly: GCA_013400775.1. Lineage (NCBI taxonomy): Eukaryota > Metazoa > Chordata > Aves > Passeriformes > Picathartidae > Chaetops > Chaetops frenatus. The sequence goes on along the minus strand of VZTR01028849.1, from coordinate 56,105 downwards.
CTCCTCAGTTTACATATCTGAGACAAAGTCAGTTCCCACAGCAGTGGCTGTGGGTACTCAGCTTGGTGCCTGGTGTGATCAGAAGGGCACATTATCACAAGGCTTGCAAACTGAGGTCTCTGAGCCCTACTGCCCTGCACACCACACACCCATGAGTATGGGAGAAGGGAAGAAAAGCACAAACTTGGATCCAGCTGGGATCTGGCAGGGTTTTGTCACAGATACTAAGAAACCACTAGTGACACAAGGGTTTCAGAGTTTACTTTGGTAATAAAAAACCTGCAGATTTTGTTAGGTGTGTTTAGTTAGCACAAGGTGACACAAGCAACAGGTATATATTTTCCAGGAGACTTCTACTTGCTAGGCACACCAACTCTTTCACATTATACTAAATCTGAGAAGTTGTCTAGACTCAGTGTTGCACTCCTGCACTAAGAAAAAACAAAGCCCTTTTTGAAATCTGACTACTTTTCAGCAGTTTCTTTCCTCCCAAGACAGTGAGTTTGCTTATTATCAGTGCTCACCTCTTCTTAAAAACAGTTACTCTCTCCTACACCCTTTCAGATTTTACTCAACTGCCCAGCTTTTTGGAATACCTTTCTTAAGAAAATAAAGCAATAACAAAAATTAATTTTTGTCAACTCAAATACACCATACATCCAGACCTTGAAAATGTTTTTGAAAGCATGCACAGACTAATAAAAGCCAAATACATAGGGAAGGGATGGGAGATCTCATTCTGTTGTCCTAAGACTGTGATGTATTTTAATGAAGAGCATTAAAATGCTCTTAAAATGTTAAGAGCAGTTCTTAACACTTACAATGCTTGACCCTATAGTCGTTTATTAGCCTTTTGTTATCCATCTGGAGTGCTAATTACTTGTAACCTCACCTTGTTTCTTAAATCATTTCAGCTGCTCTGTCTCAGAACATAAACAAACAGAAGCAGAAAGAAAAGCAAAACTCAGAACACTGAGAACACTAGGAACACATAAGAGTGGTTATGTGTGGCTATGTTGTGTCCATCCTTGGAGTCTGCCAGGGTGCTAGAATAAAATGCAGGAGTATGTGCTGTAACTTTGATATGCATCACTGCTTGGGCCCTGCATTGCAGAGCTACTGACCACGTGAAAATGCTGAACGCAGCTACAAATTCAGTATTTACAAAAACTCAGCTACAGAATGTATATTCTTATTCCTAGGCATATTCTTGGGGAAACGGGACTTTTTTTTTAAAACCTTTGTTCATCTGGTGAGCTGCCAATTAAGCTTCTGGTTCCTATTAACAATTACTAAGTGGCATATGTGAAGCTCCTCATAGAAAAGATTGCAGCGAATACAGCCTCAACAGAGTGGTTCCTTCACACAAATTTTACATTCCGCCAGAAGCCACAGATTTGCAAAAATATATTTCTGTCACATATTGTCTTTCATTAAAGGCAAAAAAAAAAAGATGTAGTGGAACAAAACTTGCTTAGGGCATTAACAGAAAGGTACAGCAAAAACAAGCTGGGGGGTTTGAAGGGGTTCAGTCCTATGTAGGCATCAGCACAATCAGAGGCACATCAGTTTCTTAATGTATACAGAACTACAGAACTTCCATGCAGAGAGTTGTCATTTCCATTTCAGAGATGGAGAACACCCACACAGTGAACCTTTGCTGGATTCCACCCTATCCCAAGTGCATATCCAAACTAAGCTCATCTTAAAATCAGGCAACTGTCCTTTTATATGTAGTGCAAGCTGTGCAGGAAACATGCCCAAGTGCTTTAAATGCACAACATACAGGACAAGACAGCTTTGAACACCTCCAGAGAGCAATTTAGAGAGCCTAAATTAGGACTTTGCATCCCTCAACTTGTCAGTGTACGCAGAGACTCAAAGGGCCCCTTGTCCCTGCACAGCTGAGCAGGCAGCCAGCCCGAGCCGATCGACAGCCAGCACTTAGCACAGGCTCTCAGCCCTGCTCTTGCCATCTGAAACACAGCAGTGCTGCTGCCTGTCTTCCTGCACAGCAGCCTACTCTCCAGGGATCCCTGCCAAGCAAGAGCCAGCCCTGAATCCGGGCTGTCCACAGCCTGGAAGGGCTTCTGCCCAAGCTCCCTAGTCCAGGAAGGGTAGTCATGCATCAGAAGAGGAAGGATCCATGGTGGGAACCCTCCTCCATTTCCCTGCTCAGTCCAGGCCACTATAAATCTGGGGAATATAAGATTTGGACTAGGTGAGTGGTAGCTTGAGAAAATCTGATTTTTACCCAGAGGATTATGCTCTTACTAGAAGATGGAAAAGTCACGTGATGTCTTTGGGTTATTTCTACTTTTCTCATACAGGTATCAGATGCATAAAAAATCCTGTGGGTGGGTAGGATTGACTGGCAGGCATATGCATCAAGAACCCTTTCACATCCACTTTTTTCTGCCTGATAGTCTGATGATATTCCTCAACATGCAACATGACTACATTAAGAGTATATTTGCAGTATCGGAGAGTCTGTGTCTAAATAAGTTCTTCCTTTGTCTCTGCTGAGGTACAGCAAGACCAATAAGGGCAAACAAATATGATGACAATAGAGAAACTTGGATTTATAATCAGCAGTAGATGAGGTAAACACACACACCCCCCTTGCAGGACTCTAAATTTTACTATATCAGCAACTATTATAAAACCAGTGAGTGGAGACACTTTTCCTATCCTCAACATTACGTTTCTAGTACTAAAGCGACTATCCCAATAAATGGACACATAAAGGAGACCAATACTTTGTTCCTTTTCCCCAGACTTGCATAGCATTGTGTTCTTCCCTTTACCGCAGAGCAGAAAGAAATTCAGCTCTTCCAGAGGCTACATTGGATTTGTTTTCTTTTTTACACACTGTGCTGCCACAGAAAAACCCAAGTTTAAGCAAAAGATGCTCTCTGTTTAACTTGTAGCTATAATGTTTCTCTGGAAATATTTTCTGACTGCAATAGAGCATTTGGCTTGGCTTTTTAGAAGCTCCACTGAAGATGGAACTGAAAAGCCACTTTGATTAAGCCAAGAGTTACTTTCTTATGACTACTGCCATTAAAAAGAGAGAAAAAATTCCAGCTGTGATTATCACAGAGGAGCACAGATGGTGCTCCAGCCATTGCTTAAAAAGCAAAGATGCAAAATAAAAATTTCTGGGCAAATCTTCAGCATCAGGGGAAAAGGAATCTGGTTGCTTTTTACAGCAAAATCAGTATATTTTAATTTGGGGGCATTATATCTATATATATATCTATTAATCAATCAACAGATAGATAGATGTTTAGAAATCTACAGAATGGCAAAAACTTACCAGAGAACTTGACTAACTTATCTAATGATATAAAAATGCATTTATAACTTTAATAACTACTTTATTATTATAATAAGGATGGAGAGCTTCATTTATCCTTGTAGTCCTTTAATGATATTATTTTACATAATTAATGGCAAACCTGTGGAGTGGTGTATATATTGTTGAAATTAGTCTTCTCCTTTCTTGTAACATTATTTTAGTGTTACTGACTCATCAAAGAAGGCAGAAAAGTTACTTGTTCACCCACAGAGCTTTAAAATATAATATTATGTCTATTATTACTGGCATTGCCGGTTAATCTCAGCGAAAATTAACAGTGGTATATACTGTATTTTCTCTATTGGAGCTCAAGGTTTTGGAAACCTGGAAGACTCAAGTCCTATCTTCTAACCATGATTGTCTTATAAAGTATTAGATTACAAGAATTAATGGTAAAGAGCAGCTTAGGTTTTGTTTCAACACCTACAGACTGATGTACAGACTAAAGGAAAAGGAGGGATGGTGATATTTCAATAAAAGTCAAAATTCCAGTAGTATTTCTGACAATGACAGACTAGCTGATTTTATATCATAGTCTGAGTACTGCATATACCCACCAGGAGAATTGCTTTTTCTTTCTAGTTAATTAGCTGTGGAAGACAGGAAACATATTTTTTTTTATACATGGAAGACTAACTGAAGATGTTTCCCAGATGGAAGCTTCTGAAATTCTCTGATGCCTTTTAGTTACTGGCAACATCTCCATTTTCCATTTTAGAACAATTTCATGTCTTCCCACTCACAGCAAAGAACTGATCTCATTTTGACACAGATTATTAAAGATGTCGTGGTTGAAATCCTGGCTTTATTTAAGTCAGCAGACATTTTGCCAGTGATTTAACCAGAGCCAGGATATTACCTGACAGTCTATAATGACTAGAGCTTGACAATAAAGCTAAAGTTGTTCATTTCTCCCACTAGAGATAAATCTGCTGTCCCACTCAACAGTACAGGTCCTTAAACTGTACCATTGTTTTTGAGATAAAGACTCCCATAACAGGGCAGAGATGTACAGGTTTTTAAGGGCCCTCACACCACTATGAGTTCCACCATTAGTTTGTGGAACTTAACCTGATGAGGCTTTGCTGAACTTGAGGAAATCACTGAAAAATTAAAGAGTTGGTTAAAACATAATAATTTTAGTGAAATATGAAAAGTTTGGAAGATTCTAAGTTTTCAGGTGTGGAACTACAAAGAATATTTTCAAGTGTTATTTGATCACAGTGTAATGCTATGATTATGATATGGTTCCCATTATTGTTCCTAAAAATATATTTTTGACTTCTGCCCTGATATAGGCATAAAGAGTTACAAAAGTTCATGGCCTGTAGGGGAAATCATCAAGCAGAGGCAGTTGGAAAATGGTTGACTAAAGCAACAAAAGAAATTATGCCTAAGACAACTGGGATCTCATCACAGTGTACAACTTCCTCATGAGGGGAAGAGGAGGGGCAGGCAGTGATCTCTTTGGTGATCAGTGGCAGGACCTGAGGGAATGGCCTGAAGTTGTGTCAGGGGAGGGTTAAGTTGAATATTAGAAAAAGGTTCTTCACCCAGAGGGTGTTTGGGCACTGGAACAGGCTCCCCAGGGCAGTGGTCACAGCACCGGCCTGACAGAGCTCAAGAAGTGTGTGGACAAGGCTCCCAGGCACATGGTGTGACTGTTGGGGATGGTGCTGTGCAGAGCAGGAGTTGGACTGGATGATCTTTCTGGGGCACTTTCAATTTAGCTTTTTCAATAAGATCCTGTAATTCTTCAGTCTCTTAATGAGTCTGAATATCTCCAGCAAGATCCCCAGGACAAAACTTTCTAGGACACTGAGACCAGGCTCTCATGACCAGGTTAACTTTCATGATTGAATATAAGTTAGCATTTCCCCCTAGCTTGTTAACACCTGTGAAGCTGGCTCAAGGTTCCTGTTTTGCTCAACATCATACAGGCAGATACCAGGGTGCTGATGTCACCTTCCAGGATAAGATGAAAGCCTGCTTGGAATGGTCACAGGACACATTAATCAGTACTGGAACGGCTGCTCATCCCAGCTAGCATCTTATATGTTCCATGGCCAGAAGTGACTGTGCTGTGTCTCAGAAGCTGCTGCTGCTGCACATGAACAGATAAATCACCCCATTCACTCCATCTGTGCAGGCAGACAGTTGTTGCTGTGCCATATGTTCAAAGACTGGCTAGATTTTACCGTGCATGTCACATAACCAGCCTGTGCACACATAGGGTACCTCTCTGAGATGATGGAGACCTCTCCAGAAGTATTGCTCCCATGTCCTCCAAGATTCTGAATGTTGTCTTGACAGCTCTTCAGAGAATTTGCAGCTCTCCAGGGCAGAGAGCTGAATTTTTAAAAACCAATGCAATTTCACAGAAAAAAGAATCTTTGTCCAACTTCTTATGCAGTTTTATCACGGTACAATAGGCAGAGGGAATATTGTAGCTTGAAAGCATCAGTGATTGAAGTCTGCAAATAGCAATAAAGATACCCAACACTTTTATTTGCATTTACTCAACATATGCTAGAGATATTCTAAATTACCAGATTTGTCTGAAATGGTATGAGCAGAGACAGTGCTGATCCATTCCCAAATCTGTGGGGTCTTTTATCCTGTTGCACCTGAAGTGCCAGAAGGGACTGCCTGGTACTTAATGAAGTTTGTCTTGCAGTCAGTACATCCTGCACCAAACGTGTGTCTCTGTCACACTGCAAAGTCATTCTATTGAAAGCTGTTCCCTTTCTTTGGGTACTGCATGATCCCAGTTCATGTTGCAAGGAATAACTTCATTTTATAAAGGTATTAGCTAAAAGCCACCATTCTAAGACTATGTATTTTTAAAAATCTAGTGTTTTCAAGGAACAGAGAAGAGCTAAGAAAATCCCTGCTTTCCCTGCCTTTATCCAATTCAATTAAGATAGGAACAGACTTTCCATGGAGTGAACAGCATTCAACAATTTCTCACAAGCTATGGAATGATGGTTGCTGTTCTTTTCAGTGAAGAGGCAGCATTTCAGCAACCTTGCAGCTCTGACCAATAATGAACATAGCATTCACTCTAACGCACTGCCAAGCAGGTTCCAGAAAAGCCTACGGGAAAAGAAAAAAAAGAAGAAAGAAAGTAGCCCCAAATCTTACCAGTTATTTATGTTGGTTTAAATAGATTTATCTTGTTGCAATCCCTTGAATTCAGCTCAGGATCTGTCACAAGCACAAAGACAATGGAAAATATCATTATTAGTCTCAGGGAAGAATGATCAAGGTACATCAGCTGATGGCAAACAGAACAAGTGAATTATTCCTGATAACCAGTTTATCTTTCTGCCACATAACCCTCCTAGCTTGCAAATATATAGCTGTAGTATCCATCCTGAATGCTTCCTCTATCATCAAAGCAGCATGAACTTTGCTTTGAGCAAGAACTTGTATTCTGACACCAATATGTACATGTCTCAAAATACCTTCGTTTGTTTTTCCTCTCCTGAAAGGAGAACGGGGAGCACACTGCATTGCTTACTGCCTTTGGCATAGTCCATTTCTGAGGAGAGTTTCTTTAGATTCAGTTTTACATCATAATTCTTAAAGACTCAGCTTCTAAAAGAGATTAGAAAAGAAAAAAACAAGCAATAAACTGGCAGTGTGCTTCATTTCTTTGCAAAAGAATATACACTGAGTTTTCCTTCATTCACTGTCTCTACATGTAACCTCAGCTAGAGCAAACTAGTGGTAAAAAATATTTTTGGTACATACATATCCCCTTGTCACCACAAAGCTATCTATTTCAGCAATATCTAGGCCAGCAGTTTAATAAATACAGCAGGACATAAATGTCTCCAGGTGGCAAAGAAAAGAAATTTCCCCCAGAGACTGAAAGGAGTTCTTGGCTATATCAACTCCTGGTTTTATATATATATTAAAAGGATCATCACTACTTGCAAAAGAGATTGAATCAATATTAGCAACCTGTGCAGCTAATATAAAAATCTATCCATCTCTCTGAAACCCTTGCCAACCAAGAGTAACGTTCTAGGGAGTCAAGGAGTTGTTAGGTTTCCCAATGTCATGTTTCAAATGATGACAGTGTTTGCAGGAAAGGGATGCCCTGACATTTGAAAGTGACTTTAAAAACAGCTTTATATCATAAGATGAAACCTTTAAAATAGCTTTATTTCATAATATGATCTCATATCTCTTTATGTGAAAGCAAATAAAAGTGCTTATTTGCTAAACACAAGGCAAAAAGAAAACACATTTGCAAAATAAAAAGCCACAAATGTGCAGAAACGAAGGTAAATGAGCATTTATCTGTAATAGTTCTCTCATACTTGAATAAGGAATTTAGCAAGTTATTTAATGCTGATGAGTTTTTACCAAAACAGCCCTTCACATTGTGCTATGAAAAGCTCAAACTTCAGACCTAAGCTCATTAATACATAATATCATATATTTTAATAAAAAGTGCATCAGCTATCATACTATTCAGGCATGCATACACATGCCTGTGTACTTAAACATGTATCTTGTGCATATGTTCTACTTTCGATTGAGAGCAGATACAACAGTGAACCAACTGCTTTACAACAACCTTCAGGGTCAGCTGTTCCTGGCTCTGAGGGACAAGGAGGTAACGAAGTGGTTTTCCTCAGTTCTCCTCCCTTTTCCTGCCTTTTCCTTCGTCCTATTCGTACACAGACTCTGCTCAATATCAATATCTTCAGAGAAATCCACGATGCATCTCACTTCATCAAGAGGGCTACTTCTTGCCAACTGCTGCTCATCAGGAAGCAGCTGATAGTTCCATTCCCAGAAGGAAGAAAAAATACCTAGGATTAATTATTATCTCCAGCTAAGTGCAGAAAACAGATTTTCCATTACACTTTTATCATATCACAATATTCCAAAAAGGCTAACATCTCACACTTTAAATGGAAAGCCAGGGACTTTGTTCTCAGAGGCAGAATTTCATTTCAGATGCACCATAGCAGAGACAATGGGGAGGGACTGTAAGGTATCTTGTGCATATGTTGAAAGGTAACTGCATTACTTGTCAGCTGAGTTCAAGTGCAATATGGTGGGACAGAAATGAGAGCTTTACTCATGTTTTGCTCAAGTGGATTTCCTAACTCTTTGTAAAAGCCCCAGCAGAATTGAGTCTTGTGGGTAATCTAAAGCCAGTGTCCTTCATTAAAAGCAGTAGGAATCTTTCTGCTGATCTGCATGGACTTGGGCTGCCACCTCAGCAGCCCAGCCCTGCCTCACTGCTCCTGTCAGGTTGAAGCCTGGCAGGCAGAGGTTAACCAAGGAGGCAATAATCCAGCTCACTCCTAGCTCAGCAGCTCACAGATTGCTAACTAACACAGCACTAAGGCTGCAGTGCAGGGCTGCAGCCCATCCCAGCACCCGTGCTGTGAGGAGACCAGCTCTGGCAGAGAAGTGGCACGCAGAGCGGGGCAAAGGAGCTTCCTCAGCTACAACAACTCGACTGCCATCATAAACACCTCAGTGGGGATGGAGAGAGGCCAGGAAGATGCAGCCCCGTGTGCCCTAGCAGTAGTAGAGTGGCATGAGAGGAAGGGGAGGCAGCAGTGAGTGAAGCAGACAAACGAGCATCATTAGAGAGCAGCACAAAAAGAGGAAGCCAGATGAAAGGGATGCAGGAAACGGCCACATAAATCTTCTCCTCCTTTATGTATCATATTAATTTGCATGCTTGTTATTTTTCTGAGGAGATTTTTTTTCCTGAGGAGTAATCTGTCTGTTTTTGTTAGCCCCTGGACCTGCAAACCTCAGTCAGCAATGATGACCTCCACTTCTCCTCCCCAAAAGATGCCATTTCCACTCCAGGTTTCCCACAGCATGTTTTCCTGTTTGCAGTGTTTGGTAGTGCAGATTGGCTGCGCTTGATGTAAAATAAGGGACTTGAGCCTCAGACAGTGTATCTGTGACTCCACTGACTTCACTGATTTAAAGCTCAGCATCAGGCATTTAATTTTGTTTCACTGAAAACTAATGGCAAAAATTTTATAATGTCCTTTAAAATCCTCTGTTTAAGACTTAAAGTACAACAATTAAATGTCATAAAAAAATATCCACTAAAATTACTAATACCTTTTCTTTTGTGCAGTGTGAAAATATCTCTTGCTGTCCCCTCATCTTTTATCTCATTTTAAAGACATTGATTTATTAGTTTACAGCTCAAGTAAATTGAGAATTTCTAATGCTCAGATTTTTTACATGTGACTTTGGAGTCTCATTTCTCAAATGTATTGCACAGTTATTTTGACAGTTATGCCAGATTTAATTAGCAATCAGTTTCCCAACAGTTTGACTACTGCAGCATTATTTTGTTTGTGTTTTCCTCTTTTACGCTTAGTTCAACATAGACTGAACTACAACTTTGAACTTTCTTTTGGTATATGTAAGGTAGTGTGACAGCTTGACTTTTTCCAGTGAAAATCAATTAATATACACCAGTCAGAAAATTAGTAGAAAACCAAAGTTTTTATGAATGATAATCACTCCTTTTAATAAAACCTGATTTGTTCCTCAATTCTTTTAATTTTTTGGGGTTTTTTGTTTATAGAAACCTATAAACCCATTCATAAAATATTTCCAGATGATCATATAAACATAAAGGAGAAAAGGGCCTCAGTGACCTTACTATTATGTGATTTCAAAGAAATACTCCAAGCAGTGAAATTGAAAATGTGTATGGGATTAATTGCTAATCTCTTTAGCAATATCTTCAAAATGTAATTTGTAAGTGTATTCCATTCTCTTTCTGCATTCCTATATTTCCAAAGCACAGTATTTTCAGAGAGAATGGTTGGTGCTAGCATGATAGATCTTTCTGAGTAGTCTTTATTAAATATTGCTTTCTTGAATAACTAAAGGTATAATTCTACCCCCACTTACAGGCCATTCAGCTCTGCTTTTTGTGTAACTGATGCAAATGAAGCATTTAATAGCATTTTGTCAAATGCATGAAAAACAGCTTTAGGACTTCGTAGCTATTGGAGAAATGAGAATGCAGAGAATTCGAGAAGTTAAAGAAGGTTAAGAACACATTAGCTGATTTCATTCTTCCACTGATCAAAATGCCTTCCAAATCCTCTTCTGCCTTGAAGCCTGAACGGATCCTGCACCTGGGGAAGAATGAACCCAGACTACCAGTACTGGCTGGGGAACAACCTGGTGGAAAGCAACTCTGCAGAGAGGGATCTGGAGGTTCTGTTGAACAACAATCTGTCAATGCCACAGCAGTGTGTCCTTGTATCCAAGATGGCCAATGGAATCCCGGGCTGTGTTAGAAAGAGCATTGATGGATATCAAGGGAGGAGATCCTGCCTCTTTACTCAGCCCTGGTGAGGCCACACCAGGAGCAATGTGCTCAAGCCTGGGCTTCTCGGGACAAGGGAAATGGAGCCTCTGGAGCAGGTCCAGCAGAGTGCAACAAAGATATCTAAGGGACTGGAGCATGTCTTTAAGAGGAAAGGCTGAGCGAGCTGGGCCTGTTCAGCCTCTAGAAGAGACTGCTGAGAGGTGACCTCATCAAATGCCTATAAATATCTGAAGGGAGGGTGCCAAGAGGATGGAGCCAGGCTCTTCTCAGCAGTGCCGAGGAACAGGACAAGAGACAATGGGCAGAAACTGATGCACAGAAAGTTCCACTTGAATATGACGAAGATCTTTGCTGTGTGGGTAACCAAACACCAGAACAAGCTGACCAGAGAGGTTGTGGAGTCTCCCTCACTGGAGATACTCAAGAAGTGTCTGGACTCAATCTCATGGAATGTGGTCTGGGATCACCCTGCTTGAGCAGGAAGGTTGGACCAGATGATCCACTGCAGTCCCTTCCAACCTGACCCATGCTATGTGACATGCTAACCTTAACTTTTCACAGATAAAATACTTTTACTTTCTAGACCATTCAGCAAAAAGACCAAGGAGATTAGCAGCAATAAGAATGGTACGTAGAATATGCAATGCACATTTGCTGATGGTCATGGCCAAAACATAAAGCACTCCTGGATGTTCGGCACTTATTAAATTGTCACTATATTAGCTGAAACAGTATCCCCAAAAAGAGAGATTTTATGTTCTATCCATTTTTTTGTCACTCAGTGCATTTACAAAAGAGACAGTTGCTAACCCAAAAGGTTGAAACTCACCGTTCACAACATTTCAGAAGTTCAATGCATGTTGGGTCATAAACACTGAAAAAATCTCAAAGTGCAGAGAAGACTGTGCTGAGTCAAAGTAATAGGATCTGAGGTGATAAAAAGTTAAAAGGCTCACTGCCTGGAATATCTGGCTTCCTCACAAGCAAAACTAACAAAATCAAGTCCTCAGGTCCTGGAAATAGAAAACAGCCCTCCTGAGAATTTTATATTAAGAATGTATTTTCTTCCACTTAATTGCATGGGAGACTTGCTTTACAGTGACAGTAATTAATCTTTCTCAAAGATGATGCAATTTTGAGAGGCAAATGAAACTTACTTTTTGACCAACCCATTTCACTACTCCTCAGGAGGTCCCCCAGAAAACCAGTGGATTTTTCTGTATAGCACAAGGGGATAAATCAGCTGATAAATAGGTGCATGATAAAAATGGTTTTCTTCACTCAGCATGGAAGCTGAGGTTGTAGAAACATGAAAGTTGTCTTAATGTGGCAGTATTCAGATTAACAGTCAGACCCAGAGTGCTCAGGGCATTTTCCATCTGCTGCATACCAAGAAAAAGGGCAGAGTGATAGTTTGGGAGCTGAACTCTGGGGTGCTGAGGAATGATCCAAGATGGCACTTACTGAAGGCTGTCAGATGTGGAGTGGTATTACAGGCTTTTAATTCATTTGGTCTGGAAGCTGAATTAAGTGACACAGTGTACAGTAAATATCAAAATTAACATGGACTATGTTAATAGGTTCTTTACGGAGTTCTTACAGACCTCCATGCACCATAACTACACCAAAAATGCTTACAGATAATCCACATTAATTTTTACAGCAGAGAGGGCATGTAGGGCTCTTTCTTCCTTGTGACTGATGACCTCTCCTTCCAAATATCTGGGTAATTTTGACCTTAATCAAGTAGGTAGGTAGCCAACTACCCATCTGCATGTACAACTACATGTGAAGTACATGGATGTACACTTTTATATCCCATCAAGGTTGCTGCATGTGTTTGGGGTTGTGAATGGATCAAGACCTAGGGTGAGGATTTGGACTAAAGGTTTAAAAATAAAGACAAAGCCTAAGCCTTCAAAACACAATTTCTTGGTCTCTAGGGACTGAAAAGGAGTGACTGTTTTCCTAAAAGTATCATTTTAGCTATTTTTTTGAAGAATACACTTCCATATTTTCCAACAGATGTCAAGAAATCCTCCTTGTGTACAGCTGATAGACATTCAACCACTTCATGCATTAATACATACATGCATGCATACATACATGTATGTATTAATGTGTATATATATATATATATATATACATTTCTGTGCTTTGTTCTGAACTATAGAGGCATCAGGTCACCTCTTTCTTAGACAGAAAGTTGCATTTCTGGATACAGAAGCAGAATTTTACTCTGAGATCCACTCATCTGAAACAGAGTATCTCACCACTAGACTTCACCACATCTGCCAAAAATAAAGAAAAAAATGCAGCTATTTGTGTGTTTTAAAACACTGCATTCAAGTCCTACTGCTACAAACTTTGGGAAGAAAAAAAAAGATGAAGGAAGGTACAAGATGCTGCATAAATGGTCTTGACTGCCTTAGGATTGACTCCAGTCTCTTTTTCAGACTAGAGGACAACTTACCCATAGCATATAGGGATGATAACCTTGCTTAGGTAATGCTGTCAACATTAAAAGGAACAAGGTGTTCAAAAACATGGGAGAATTATTATTCATGGATCTTTGTAACATGGCTCTTGGCACAGCTGTACCATGTTACCCCCAGATCCAGTGACATGCTGCAAACTTGGATTTCTTGTCCTTTAATTGTAAATAGCTTCAAATACCAGCAGTGCACGTGCCTGGTTTTACACTGAAGGATGGATTAGGGAAATATATTGACTTGCTTTCCACTAGAGTGAAAATACTTTCCCTGAAATCTATAGATAACGATGAGCAAAGAGTCAGGCAATGCTGCTTAACAAACCCACTTACTTCAAGTGCACTTACCCGTAAATAGCTTATCCTGACAATGTATGCTGCCTACACAGATGCATCATAGTGCTTCAGTTTTTGCAATTCGAAGGTAGACAAGCTACACTCCTTGGGGCCCATTTTGGAAAATTATATGCACTATGTGCAATCTGGTTCAACTCAGCCAAAAAACAAAAGCATTTTCTAAATGACTACCTTTGAGTCGCAGGGATAAATTGCCTCTATTAGTTGATTAGGTGTTCAAAGATTACAGAGAAATCACTTGCCTATTTCTTCAACTCAGTGGAGCTTTGACTCCATCACAGGATGTGCTGGGAACATGAAAAGCACATGAAAAATAGACCCATCCAGAGCAGCAGCTCTCAAACTAAACAACACACCTTGTCCACACTACCACAACCTTGCAGAGATATTGGGAAAATCCATACAGAGGTGGCTAACCCTTTTCAATGCCTTTTTTCAGTGCAAATCCAAATGCTTCTGCTGGCTGACAGTCACCTCCAGAGGGACCAAGGCCACCAGTACATCCCAGCAGCAGCTGGACAGTCTGTTCCTCAGGATGTCACAGGACTGCCTGTCCACTCTCTTAAAAGTTTAAAAGAAATGATCCCAGCCCCATCCTTCATCAGAATGAGTGCACTTCCAGGCATCTGCAAGGAGGATTACCTAATCATGTCAAAGAGTCTGGCACCCAACTGACCCTGGGGAAATTGTACATCAGGGAAGTAGTCTTCCTTATCCTGCTCCCTCCTTTCCAAGTGGAGAGCAGAGACTCACAGATGACAGCCATGAGCTGCACATCTCCTGTTCTTTTTCATTTTCAAGCCACCAGGCCTGCAAGGCTCAGCAAGCACTGAGCCTTGAGGAAGATGCTGGCCAGCACCCTTTACTGCCACATGACTGTGGCAGCATCAGCTTTCTTCTCCTCCCCAGGAGCTGGTGGAGACCTGCTCAGCAGCCACCCCTGAAAAGGCAAGAGAGGCCGCATTGCCAGGGCCAGGAAAACACAACCACACAGGCAAAGAAAAGGTTAAGAAAAATGAGGGGCTTGGACACTGCATGCAGCACACAAGGGCTGCTATTGTCTGCTGCTTGGCTCTGCCCCAGCTCTTTGCAGTACTTGGGGCTGGTGAAGGGACCATCCCTGATGGTAGCACACCACAAGCTCATGTTTTCTCACATTGCCCATACAACTGGGACCTGCATTTCCTCTTCAGCTTTTCTTGTTAGCCCAATTCCAGATTCCCATTTCTTCTTGGGATCCTGTATACGATGCTGCAATGAAGACAGTGTCCTCAAGAAGTGGGATATGATGTTTTCTTTCAAGATGACTTTAGCACTGAGAAGATGCTTTGGATTATACTCATTTTGCCAGGAAGCAACGTGCAGACAGAGTAGTAATAACCAGCAGCTCCTGAAAAGGGTTAAAGCCAGGATGGACAACTGTCAGGTCACTTGTCTGAATCGCAGGAGAAAATGCCTGTCTTGGCAGGGGACCACTCAAGAAAGGCAGAGCTCACTGCTTTTGAGGGTAACACCATTGCCAGTATGCTACAAGTAATCTGGAAAGGCTTCAACTGAAAGCTGAGAACACAACAGCATCCAGGCTGCAGTCTGTCATGGACTCCTTATATCTGCTGAGGGAACAGAGTATGACTCCTCACAGATGTCCCATTTCTTCTGCAGCGGAGGAAAAAAAAGTAGTTCTACCCTGTCCACATGCCCTGAGGCTTTTAGATGACTGTATCTTCTGAGAGGCTGGAATAGTTTTCTTTCAGTTTACTAGTGATAGTCTATGATTAATCTGACATTAATAATTTGATTTGCATAGTGCAACACCATCTCTTGCCAGGGATAAAATTTGATTGTATCATATTTGATGTCACATGATGTTTGTTCTTATTCATTACCCACAGATCTTAAAATCCTTCCCAAAGTAAGCAGAATGTAAGGGCATCTCATACTTACTTGCTTTCAATATCATGTCCTCCACCAACCACTCCATGCTGTTGACCTCTGGCTCTAGACAGGATTTGCAAGCACTCCCCATAAAAGAGTATGTCTATGTCTTAGGTCCCAAGCATAAAAATATAATGGAGACATACTAAGGCTCCAGTGTACCCTGGGATCCTTGAAGGGAAATGTACAAATGTGTCCTGTTCTTTGAAGCCATTTGAGCAAAACAAATCCATAGGAAAAAATGCTGCACAAGTGTACTGTATAGATGGATACTTACTGACCCCAAGATGTGAACTGGCCTGGAAACCACAGTGCATAAAATAGGCAGAAGCCAGCCCTTCTCCCAAACCCCACTCCCTTAAAGGCTTCCAAGCAATATTATGGCCTGACCTAGGCAGAGTTTGCTATGCTGGCCCTTGCAGGATCACAGTGTACGTGCCACTGACCAGGCTGGGGCACAGTCAGAGACAGAAGAACCTTGGTGGATATGTGAGCTGAAAGTACAGTCTGCTCTGTTTCACAACTTTAAAATTTTGGGGTCACTATACACAAATCTTGTGTATGTTCCATCACCTGCTTGAGAGTCTTGTGACAGCTGGTAGGTACACCCTGTCCTACAGCACAGAACAGAGGCTTTTAATTTAATATGCTGCTCAGGTGACCGAAAAGACAGCATCTTACAAAATAGCTTATTCAGGAACAAATTATGTATGTGTCACTGCTCTCTGCAATAAATGTAGAAGTTTTATAGTGCATTTGTTAAAAAACTTGACTTTGGGGTTTTTTTTTAATATCATTTAACAAAAATTTTATGTTCATTATTGCTTCCTACAATACAATTGGAAAAGAAACATGGGCGGAATTACATCGCTAGCAGGAAAGAAAAATTCATAAATAAAATGTGCTGGAAGTAAAACAGATGGTTGGCACCTGGTGGTCCTTTATAGCCTTGGGTGACAGATAGAACTGTTCCTACACATGGAGAAGGAAAAAAGGGAAGTGAAACATGTCTGTATCACTGTTCCACTTGTGCTACTTTAAGGTCCTTAACATTGTAGGGTGTGAGATTTCCAGCTGTGCCTAAACTGAGGCTCAGCCCAAGCTCCTGAGCTGTCCACACCGCCCAATGCTGCTCTTTTCCCAGAGCCTGGAGGATGTTGTGCACGCAGATCAGACTGCCAGCACCATACATGCTGGGCATCAGGACCACCGTAGGGTACTCACCACCTCCCAGGCAGAGCCAGAGCAGAACAGCAGCCTCTGCTGCTCTGTCTTGCAGTCACCTTCTCAGAGTGCTGAGAAGCAGAAAGCAGTGTGGTCACTCTGTGTCCCTGCTTCTGAAACACTTAGTGTGGATCCATGCAAGGCACTGCATCCTGTACTGCTGCCTGAGCAAGGGGACACTCCCTGCACAGAGGCTCCCTGGCAGACATTTTTGTGACTTTGCTGCCATGATGTCTCCAGTGGTCTAGATCTCTGTAACACTTCCTGGCAATATAGAATCTCAGAAATAAGAGGTCACAGCTGTCAGTCATCTACAATTCATCTTTCCCACAAAGCTACTGGATGTGACAGTAAACATTCACCTTCAGCTAAGCCCATTCTGTTAAGTACTTGAAGGCAAATTGTTGAAAAACAGACAGGCTGTTGCAAATGGAAACAGTGATACTGGTGCCTGTGCTAATTTGCCTAAGGTTTGGATACAAGGTCACATAGAAGGAGAAATGAGGAGAAAAATCAGCATTTGGTGTATAATGGGATAATTTTAATAACAAAATTGTTAATTTTCACCTCTTATTCCCAAAGATTCATTTGGGCAATCTGGAACCTGACCTTCTTCCTCCACAGGTTCTCCTTAGATTGCACTGGTACTTGATGATGTGTATAGCACACACAGGAAGTTAACTTCGTTGGACACCTCCCAAGGAAATACTACACCGAGCAAAGCAAGGTAAGGATAGGAGCCAGCACTGCTCTTCTTACCAGCTGCAATAAACCTGCAAAGAAGTTGTCCACTCCCACAAACTTCCTGCAGCAAAGGGGTGAGAGAAGGGGTTCAAATTAAGGAGTGATTCAGTGAGATTTTAGGTGGAGCTCTTATGCCAGAAGCATGACTTTCCATGCCAGGATGATAGTCATGAAGAATGACGCACTACTGCCAAAAAGCTCAAAGAAAGGGAGGATATTGAGATTACTGGTGCTGAAGTAGCTCTTCTCATGTGTTGTATGCATAGTGAGTGCAATTCCAGTACATTTTACAATGGCTTTCTCTACTCCTTCAAAAGTCCATGAGCAACAAGAGCGTTTGAAATTTGCCACCTTTGCCACCAAGTGCTGTTTTTTCACAATACAAATTGTCACTAGATGGATTACATGTCAGATTTTGGAAGGTCATTTGCAACCTCCCTTTTCAGGAGCATTCACCATTTATTTATGTACTGAGCACTCAGCACTTAGTCAAATTATTTTCATGTTACCACAGAACATGTGGCCCCACTTCTGCAAACACTATCAATGAGTGCTATAATGTTTATCATGTTTGTAGTAGCATTCCTGTAACACTCAAGAAAGATTTTATCAAAACTGTGCCATATGTTCTTAGCAGCTTATCAGAGCCACTAGCCTAAAAGCATCCTCAAATAGAAGTGACAAAAGAATGTTGCTATTTCTACAGTTCATGCACTTAAGTGCAAGAACTGCATAAATGACGTACAGCCCTTTCAATACTATGGCACTTGATGGATTCACTGCATCTTTAGAACACCATGCCTGGACTTCTCCCTCTTAGATCTGTGAGTGTCCTTGAAACACTTGGCCGCTGAGTGTATGTCTACTATTTCTTGACATAAACTTTCCATGTGTAATAGAATTTACATACTCACAGAAAAGTTCCCATCAGAGAGCTTTTTAAGTGAAGCACTTCGAAGAAGGTATCTGTAAGATGTTAACGAAGCATCAGAATTTAAAAAGTGAATTGCTTCTTTAATCTGTTCCCAAAGGACTAATCCTACTTCAGAGCTCAGCTATTTTATGTTGCATACTTGAAAATTCTAAAGGTTCAGGAATAGACAGTCATTCAGAAACATCACTTCATTTACAGTAAAGATGCTTAGGAAATCCACGAATTTGGGGGTTAATAATGTCAGAGAAGATGCACATGATCTAACCTGCTCTCTATTTCACTCTCTGGTTAAGAAAGAAAAGTATCCACTACAATTCCAGACTCTTTTCTTTTCAAATAAAGAAGGACAAGATTGTCAAGAATTTGTTTTATTTCTCAATTCCTAAAGAATATGTATATGAATAATTCACATTAGTGACTGGAAAAACTAAGTAACTACAGATACATAACTTCATTTAAATAACTTTTCTCTAGAGTATGTGAAAGTGTCCTGAATATCAGCATTTAGTTCAAATAAGAAGCTCTTAATTATGGTTTTAATTGATTATTAGTACTTAACTACATGTGTTCAGAGGGAAGACATTCCATACCAATAATTATATGACACATTCAAAAAAAACCAGTCATTTGTTTCCACTGCACAATTTATTCAGTTTCAAATTGGAAAAAATTACTATGCATTTGACAATTTGCATGCATAAACTCAAAACATTTTAGCTCAAAAAATTATTGATTTCTTCTAGTCTTGTATTAAGGCATTCAGGAATTTCACATAGGCAGACAAATATCTGGATTCAAAAAAAAAAAAAAAANAAAAAAAAAAAAAAGAATGAAAATAGACAGATAAGTTACAAGTCAGATTTACTTCTGTTAACAAATATGACCACAGTGAGTCCTGGTATTAGACAGTTGCATTCCTTATCTTTTCAGTGTGTATAGCTGATAGGAGTCAAAGTGAGTTATCTTCAGCAAAAGTTTCTTCAACATTTTCTTGATTTGGAGTGCTGAATAAGCCACTGTAATGTTATGTCTGCCAGGATAAATGAAACAAAATGAAAAACTCAACAGCCTGTTTGCAGACTGCAGAAGCACAACAGAACACCAGCAGGTTAATACAAATACAAAAACCCCAAACAAACAAAACCCAGAAACCACAGGTTCTCATTCACACATAATTAAAGTTCAGAACTTCAACCTCCAGGTGGCTCTTTCCTAGTTATTTTTTGTATGTTTTTAAATCATATGTATTTTGTATTCTTGAAATAGAATGACTGACACCAAGTTCTCTAAGCCATAGATAAGGAACTGTTGAAAAAGCAAAGATTTAAGATGACCATAACACAAACTGTAAAATCCAGACTAGAATGAAATGCTGTGTGAGAACAAAGGCAAATACACAAACAGAAGGAATGAGAAGGGCAAGCATCTGACAATACATTACAAAGCTATTTAGGTAGGTTGTAGGAGTCCAAGGTCTCTGAAAGACATGCAACATTGGACTAAAATTTGATAGCTGAAATTGGCACCTCTCCTGATGCAATCTAATGCATTGAGCTGAAAACTGCAGCAGTTCACAAACTGATTCATGAGCAGATTAGATGTTTTTGCCTCAAGGCAGCAACATCTGTCAGGAATGCAGGAAGGATGTCAGGGGGCAGCAGCAGCTCTAGCCCTCAAATTGAAATTTGTTGCCATATTTGTCTTAAGTTTAAGACAGCACTCCATGAATATCCTTGCAGACTAGCTTAGGCACTGAGACTGCAGAAAAAAGCAACCCACAGCACTTACAGCAAAGCTAATAACTATATAATTATCTTCCACAGTCTCTCAGGACACAGCAACTGGCAGCCTTACACCTGCACCTCCTGATGAGACCAGTTAGCTGGGATGCAGTTTGCATTAAAAAACCAGTATCATCTCATTCAACTGCATTGACATCAGTCAAAAACACAGAGGAAGACAGCTCCCAGTCTTCTCCTTAACAGACTGGTAGTTTCATCAATTTAATAAGCCAAATGTATTTGCATAACAGTCTTTCATTATAAATGGCACTTTCTAGTTCTTTGGTTTTCCTAGCTTCTTGTCCAACCTCTTTTCTCAAGGTCTTCCTCAAAATACGGCCCACAGTGCTCCAACAATGCCCACACAGTCCCAAATACACATGGTATACACAGTGTGCTCCCATTTTTGTTTTTGGCAAATACTCAGGAACCTGGCTAGTCTTTCTAGGCACAATATTACACTGGGAGATACTTGATCAAGTCTCAGTTAGGATTTGAGTCTTTTTCATCACTACTCCCAGAACTTCCAGAAGTAAGTGATCTACACTGTTCTGCATTATCAATCATTCTTTCGTGCAAATTTTAGCATGCTTTTGTTGCATGCTTTTCTACTCCAGGGCATCCATACAGAAGGACCAGGATCAAAATCTATTTTCTCCAGGATTCTTCCAGAAATTAAGCTGTTATTTTACTAGTTTCCAGTCAGAATCGCACTTTAGGGAATCTCCACTGCAGCCTTGCCAATTTGATGAGGATCAAGCACAGCGCTGTGAAAATCTCGATCATATTCACCGCCCTTCAACTACTGAGATTATCCTGTGCTGTCTTCCAGAGACCTTATCTCCTGAAGTCTAACCTTCCCCAGTGCAACAGCACCTTCTGTGCATCTCTCTCACTCAGATAACAGCTGCACCCCAAACTGCAGCAAACATGGGTCTGGTCTCCTTCAAGCTAACATACCAAGTCATGTACATCACTTCCAGGAGAAGCCCTCCCTGCCTAGCACATCTCTGCACATAGCTGAAATCTCCCCCAGCTCACTCAAATCCAGTTGCCGTGGTATAGTCTCCTCACCATCTCCACTACCTGGTTCTCTCTGCATAGACAGAAACTTCCCCTGCTGCTGAGAGAAACTGGCTTTCTTCCCATTCCCACTCCCACAGTTTCTCACTCAGCTGAGCTGCCCAGCTCTTCTATCAAGTCTGGCTTCCTCAAGTAGCAGCTATAAATATCTAGCCAGGCTAGATCCCATCCCACTCAGCACCACCTGTCTCAGCAGCATGCAGAGATGGGGGGCACAGAGGTAGCATACCCCCAGGCAATTGCTGCTGCTGCTGGCTCAGCCTGTGCTTCATCCCTCCCTCCTGCCCTGTGGAGGGGAGGGAAGGAAATGGGAGAACATGACAGACGAAAGGGACAGGAAAGTGGAAGATAGGAGAGAGTGGAAAAGGCAAAAAGCAAAGGCAGATGGAAGACAAGTTCATGGGGAAAGATCTTCACTGACTACAGGGTACACTCATTGCATTTCCAGTTGGAAAAAAGCACCTGTCCCTCAGTTCGAGAAACAGCCTCATGCACATAAAACCTGTTTACCAAATAAAACCCTGTATAGAGTAAAGCACCAAAAATTTTTTAGGATCACCTAATAACTGGAAGGCCTTCATAGGCAGTTACCTTTTTACAAAAGTAACACAGGTTTCTTGTAAAGGATTCAATTACTCCAGGCTTCAAATATTCGAAGGTCCCTGTCAAATTAACGTCTCATGGAACTAAATATTTATACAAGTTATTTTTAAATTACACATAATTCTGTTTTGAAACAAATACAGTTACGGACAATATTTGCGAAATATCTTTCAGTGTAAATTGAGATCTTCAATAATATAGTGGAGGTAGATGTTCAAACCTGACCTGATACAAAGTACAAGGTATATACTGATAACACCAGAAGAAGCTTACCTATATTATCTTTCTCTTTACAGGAAATAGAATAGCAACAGATTTCTCTGTCTTGAATAGCTGAAAGGTTTCTAGAGAAACAAAAACAGTAAGTACTGTGATAACCCCTCCAAACACTGAAACCAAAAATTTCCATTAAATTATATATTTTCTGCTTTTTGCTCAGCGGTTTCAATTCTATTCTCAGATCTTAAATTCTTAAAATATGCCACTGCACACAGGAAACCACACATTTCTTAAACTATTAGGATTAAAAGGTTATAAAGTCATTTCACAAAAATTTGAATTTCTCATTAGGTCAGTGTAATAGTAAGAAATAGAACCACAGAAATCCGTAAGCTAAAAATAACACTTTGTGGTTGCAACCAAGTATTATCCACGTCTTAACATTCACTTTTTACTCTTTTCACTTAGAATTCTGAGTTTTTTCTCCAGTAAATCATAATAAAATAACAGTATTCAAATGATCACACGATTTATCTTCAGGATGTTTACTGTATCATACTTAAGATCTGACTCCTAATGAAAGGATGTCTCCACATTTAGGAAGAAACTGATTCTTAATCAACTCTTTTCTGGGAATTCTCCTACTCCCCTCCTCAGAGTTTTTGAACACTTTGTTATTTCTTCATTTATTTATCCTCGCACAAGTAACAGAGACATGCACAAAACATTTTCCTGAAGCAGGTGGGAAGTGAAGGCACTGAGAAGTCTGGAGACCATACAAGAGATTCTAGTAAAGAAGAGAACTAAATAGGGACCTCCCTGACTTCAGGAGAGCAGATTTGGCCTCTTCAGGGATTTGCTTGGAAAAGTCCCTTGTAGTTAGGCCCTATAGCAAAGCAGGGCTTAAGAAAGCTGGTTAATATTTAGTTCATCTCCAAACTTAGGAGTTTAACCTATCCTAACAAGCCTGGGAAAAAAGCCAAAAGGCATTAAGTGAATGAACAATAAGGTCTTGGCAAAACCTAGTAATAAAAAGGAAGCATACAGAAGGTCAAACCAGAGACAGGTAACCTGGGAGGAAAAAAGAAACATTGTCCAGGAATGCAGAGACACTGGTAGGTCGGCCAAAGCCCAACTGATGCTGGATCTCATGAGAGATGTCAAAGAAAACTATAAAGTGACAAATAGAAGACAGGAGAAAATTGCTCAACGAGACAGGGAACCTGGTTACACAGGACATTAAAATGCTACCTTCGCTAGCAAGATTAGCCTCCAGAAACCCCAGGTCCCAGAGATCACAAGTAAGTTAAGAGCAAAGAAATCATACCCTTGATGGAAGAGGATCAGATCAGGGAATAAATAAGCAAACTTGACATAGAGAAGTCCATCGGCCCTGGTGCGATGCACCTACAAGTGATAACGGAACTGACTGATGTCATTGTGAGGCCACTTAATACCCTTTGAACAATCATGTCGACTGGGAGAGGTGCCTAAGAGTAGAGGAAGGCAAATGTCACTCTTCAGAAAAAAGAGAACCCCAGGAAGTACATGTCAGCCTCACTTTCATTCCTGGGAAGGTGATGATGCAACTAATCCTGGAAACTATTCCCAAGTGTGTGACAGACAAGAAAGTGACCAGGAGTAGCCAGCATGGATTCACAAAAGGGAAATCATGTTCGACCAACTCAATAACCTTCTACAATTAAATCTACAGTTTGGTAGATGACAGGATAGCAACAGATATTGTGCACCTTGACTTGAGTAAGGCTTTAGCAGTGCCTTCCATAATATCCCCATAGACAAGCTGAGGAAGTATGGGTTGGATGCACAGATGGTGAGGTGGACTGAAGACTGGCTGAACATCGGGTGATCAGTGGCACAAAGGCAAGCTGGAACCCAGTGACCACCTGTGTACACCAGAACCAACACTGGGTTCAATCCTGTTCTACATCTTCATTTGTTGCAAATGATGGCGCAAAGCACAAATTTGCAGATGACAGAAATCTGGGAGAAGTGGCTGATACAACAGAGGGTCGTGCTGCCATCCAGAGCGACCTCCACAAGCTGGAGAAAAGGGCTGGCAGGGACCTCATGCAGCTCAACAAGGGAAGTACAGAGTCCTACACCTGGGGAGAAACAACCCCAGGCACCAGGACATGTCAGATGCCAACTGTCTGGAAAAGCAGCTTTGCAGAGCAGGACCTGGGGGTTTTGGTGGGTCACAAGGTTGAACGTGATCAAGCAGTGTGATAAAAATGCTAATAGTATTCTGGGATGCATTAGGAGTGCTGCCAGCAGGCTGAAGGAAGTGATCCTTTCCTTTTACTCAGCACCAGGTAAGGCTGTACCTGACCAGCTGTGGACCATCAGTACAAGAGGGATATGAATCTATGGGATAGAATCCAATAAAGGACGACTAAAATAATTAAGAAACTAGACCAACTCACATACTAAGAAAGGCTGAAGAGCTGAGACTGTTTAGCCTAGAGAAGAAAAGGCTTAAGGAACTTCTTATTAATGTGTACAAAAATCTGAAGGGAGCCTGTAAAGAAAATGGAGCCCAGTGACAGGACAAGAGGCAACGGCCATGAGTTAAAACACAGGGAGCTCTCTCTGAACACACAGAAACACTTTTTACCTCTGAGATTGACCAAGCACTGGCAAAGGTTGCCCAGAGAGGCTGCGAAGTCTCCATCCTTGGAGCTGTTCAAAAGCTGTCTGGACATGGTCCAGAGCAATCAGCTCCAAGAGGCAAAAGGCCCTGCTTGAGCAGGTAGATACACAAGATGACTTCAAGGTTCCNAGCTCTCTCTGAACACACAGAAACATTTTTTACCTCTGAGATTGACCAAGCATTGGCAAAGGTTGCCCAGAGAGGCTGCGAAGTCTCCATCCTTGGAGCTGTTCCAAAGCTGTCTGGACATGGTCCAGAGCAATCAGCTCCAAGAGGCAAAAGGCCCTGCTTGAGCAGGTAGATACACAAGATGACCTCAAGGTTCCTTCTAACCTCAGCCATTCTGTGACTCCCAGTTTAGCAGCCCAGACTTTGGAACATCCTTACTATAAGAAAACTTCACTTTCTGCCAATTAAAATCACGTAACTTGTGAAGTCTATTTTACAAAATTAGTGCTATACTGGTCACTTTTACAAAATTGAGTATTTTCTTTACAATTACATTTACTATGCATCAATTTGTTAGTTTCAGTAATCCCTAAGTTATGCTTTGGATATATGGCAAAAATACCTGACTTGCTTAAATTTACCAACAGTAGAATGATATGATTCTGTTCTATTGCCATCCAAGCATTAAACTGACACTGCATTGTATTGTGAAAAGTCAAAATGATCCTTTTACTATCCATAACACTTCTACCCTCAGTTATGGTAAAACAGGATTATCTGAAATAACTTTACACAACCAAACAACAATCAACAGAGGTCCAAATCTACTGCAGTCAGTTATCAGCCTAAATCAGTACATCAGGTGCCAGCAGAGCTCAGTGGAATATCTGAGGATGTAAAATAGCCTCTTTTATAGCCAGTTATTGCCACAGACTACCAATGATTTTGACTTACATATCAAACTTCACAGTGTCTCAGCTTTTTACAAAAGCCAGCTACTTACAATTTCTCAATTAACTGCTTCTCATCCAGTGCACCTGGGAGATCTCGTTTATTTCCAAGAACTAACACCTGAAAGAAATAATTCATATGCATATCAAATCCAGGAGCAATGAAAGTTTGTTTCTGTCTATAACTTTTTGTTAGCATTATTCTTGATCTTGCAGTGATATAGAATGTAATAGAGGACATACTCAAAATGACCAATGACTGTGGGATAATCATAGAAATCCCTCTCCTAGTCAGGGCCAGATGCTGGATGTATACCCTCTGAAAACTGGATCAAATTATTTCTGGTGTATTAGTATCAGAAGTCTCCTCTGGAACTGAATATCTCCATTCTGGATGGGATTATAGGATGCCAGATCCTATCCTATCCTTGCCAGATTAAATGCAAAGAAACGTGGAAGAGAGCATGCATCAGGTGCACTCAAGTCACTGAAATTCAATTCAGAGGACCAGACGGATGTTAATCAAAACTAGGGCCCCACAAGCAGAGGCTGGTCCTCAAGACCCAGACACAATTCTGTGTTTTTTTGCTCCCTTGCTTCTTAATATTGACGCACTGAACAGCTCAGCCTCTGAACCAAGAATCACCTAAGCACCAGCCACCTCTCTTCTCCACTTTGAGCATCCATGGTAGAAATCTGAAAGGCAGCCATTAGGAATTAAGTCTAAGAAATGAAGAAAATTTACTAAATAGATGCTGGAACTTCAGAGTTCCTATTTAAGGCTTCAAGTATAAAAGAAGGTCAGATAAATGGGTTGAGCACATTCTAAGATGAAGTAAGCAATGAAAGGTTTTTCCAGTTATGATTGAATTATTGTTTTCCAGATGTGCTATAATTCTAAGTCAAGACGGTCCCATTATATCCCATGAATCTGGAACATATTAAACTCATTACCTGCAGTCCATATTGATAAAGTTGCTCTAAAATCTACAGTGCCAAATCCTGAGCACAATAAATTGAAGGAAGTTCAATACTAATTACTACATTTGAAATAAAAGTAAGTAAAAAATACATCACTGCACCTTGGAAATTACTGTGTAGGTCAGGCTGGACACTTGGAATGTGATATTATAACATATAAAAGGCAAGGGACTTAATTAAATACTACTGAAGATATGAGAGACTAATCACTTCAGTAAGGAAAAGTGAGAAGCAAAAGAGCATGTGAAAAGAGTGCAAAGGACAGGCAATGTCACTCCCCATAAACAGCATAACTAGATTTCTGTAGGATTTGTTCAATAAATATTTAACATATAAAATCACAACAACAATAGCAAACCTTATAAAAAAGATGGAGAATCACTTGAAAAACTCTCCTTTGAGAACAGAGGGAGGAGAGGAGGGAGACTGACTATATACTGGAGGTACTATTTTTATACAGATCAAGTTCCAGGTATCCATGGGGTGTAGATGCCATTCCCATAACTGATGGCATGAGTAAAAAGACTTCCTTTACCACAGTTTGCCATAGTGGCAACATCCAGATCGGTAGGATGTCCAGATGCTAACTAAGCCTTCAGCTCCATTAGGCCTGGAATTAGCTCCTTCCTGCTGTGGCATCTGTGCTTATCTCAAGTTCCTGCTGTGGTGGCTTATCTCATGGGAAGTTCCCTCTGTGGCTTTGACAGTGTTTTGACACACTTCAACTGCATCCTTTAGGTCCTTATACTGTTTAGTCATCCTCAGATAACTTTGATTACTTGTAGTGGCCAAGTGTCCAAATAACTGCTTACAAAATAGGGGTCAAGGAAGAGCCACCAAATTGTGAGCAACTGCTTCCTCATTTGTATGTACTACTGTTTTCTTTATTGTAATCAAGGTATAAACACTTGCTTGGTGATGTCAAAATAGCCTGATGGATTCCTAAATTGGCAGATTACATTTAAGAAACAATATTAATCTCCACCTTTGCATTCCTCATTAGAATTTCAGCTGTATACACTATTCTTTGACACTTCCAACTGGAGAACAGATGCATATTTGCATTTTTTCCACACAATTTAGTTTGAAATACTAAGTCACGAAAAAGTAAGGACAAATAAAAAGCCAAGCTTCTACACATTCTCTGGAGGCAGGGGACACCACTTAATGTTACTATCTGCCAACCTGCAGAAAGATGGATCTCATATAACTTTAAGATACTGCCAGAAACATACCTAGGTCACTGGCTGAAACCCACCCAACAAGGGACTGACTAAAAGTAATTACTGTGTGATAATGCCACATGTGAAAACATAGTTTTTCCAAATCTATTCTGACCTTTAGACAAGAAAATGTACAAACACACTGCAGCACTCCTAAGTTGTTAAGTACTACAAAAAAATCACAGTAATTTTTCTAAGAGTGTATCACGGCTGCATCATATATAACCTAGTATTTTCAAGAGACCAGAGGAACCAACTCATGAGGATTTAGGCCACACTGCTGACATTCAGGTAAGAATAATAATGAAAATACTTACTGGAATTCCATGTAATTGTGGCTTATCTATCAAACTGTGTAGCTCATTCTTTGAAGCTTCTACTTTTTCTAAGTCTGCTGCATCCACCATGTAACTGCAATGAGAATACAGTTATTTATGGTATTGACCATTACTTGCAGAAATTTGCACTAAAACATTTGAAATGTGACAAACTTATTGATATTCACAAGAGCATTAGAAAAATCCAGAGCTGTATAAGCCCTGCATTTATTGATACAGGAAGACAGGGTTAAATACAGCCTGTGGGCAAAAAATGGCCTGGAATATGCAATTACTTACATGTCTGGGTTGCTGCATGTGCAAAACACGCGACTTTTATTGTATTAGGTCTTCTTATGTAATGGAGGTGGATAGAAAAAAAATCTATTTTATTTAATAAGAAGAAAATAATATCTAATTTTATAAAAATATGTATTGCAAAGTACATTTTCTGTGGACATACCAAAAAAAAAAAACTTACACAACTGCATTGACTCCTCTGCAATAACGCTCCCACATGCTTCGAAACCTTGGCTGTCCTCCAATGTCCCACACCTGGAAAAGTTAAGAACACTCCAGCCCCAAAATGGTTTTTAACTACAGTTCTAACTCAACAGAATAAAAGAATTCTTACATGCAGCATGCAGGTTGTATTGCCATTTCCAAAATTTTATTAAAATGTCTTCTTGGCCCCTTCCAGCCAATGGAGGGGGACAGGCACATTCACAGAGTAAGTCAGATCTGTGACACCAAAAGCCCCAAATGTTCTTTTAGAGAACGTTACCCTTTCCCACTCACTGAAAGAAAAGTCTTACTCAGATACTAAAGTGAAGTATTGCAAATGCAGTCTCAAGACAAAAAAAGAGTATCATCATTGTATGAAACAGTTATGCAGGTTAATTTTTAATGTGGCTAGGGAGACCTGAGTTAAGAATGTATCAGATCTTCAACAGGATAAAGGCAGATAGCAAATAAACAAAGAGTTGGTCGGAGAGCAGACTGAATCCACATATGAGATGACACTCCCCACTCCAAGGAGCTCCAATACCTCCACAGCTCTCCCATTGGTTAAACAAATGTGCTTTAAAAAAACACATGGATTAACTAATCAAAACCAGAAAGGAAACAGCAGTATAAGTAGGCCTGAAGTGAATAAACAGTGTTTCTTGAAGAAAGAAAGCTCAAATTCTGCTTATGATTTTATAAAAGCTCCAATCCCATAAATACTTACACACACTATTAGTGTCCAGCAATCCCACTGCTGGAATCGCTATTTGTTAAAATGTTAACACACTATTTTTCTGTACAGGAGTTACTTCTTCTGCTTTACTTGCAAAAAAAATTTGGTATTTTTGGTGGATGACAATATCTTGTTTCAAAACTATTTCTCAGATCAAAATACCATGTAACACATATGCAGGCCAGGGCTACATGACAATGTACGTGTTACAGGTTACATCCAAAGATGGTTGTGTTACAAGTGACATACAGATTAAGACAGTGATGAACACTGAAAAATAAAAGTAATGGATTTGTTCCTCTGCCAAGGACAAAGAGAAGTAATTATTTCTTATTTTAAGCAGATTTAGCTATCAAAACAATATATACTGTACCAGATCTAGGAGGCATATATATTACAGAAGAAACTNAAGGAAACAGTAGTATAGGTAGGCCTGAAGTGAATAACCAGTGTTTCTTGAAGAAAGAAAGCTCAAATTCTGCTTATGATTTTATAAAAGCTCCAATCCCATAAATACTTACACACACTATTAGTGTCCAGCAATCCCACTGCTGGAATCGCTATTTGTTAAAATGTTAACACACTATTTTTCTGTACAGGAGTTACTTATTCTGCTTTACTTGCAAAATAAATTTGTATTTTTGGTGGACAAAATCTTGTTTCAAAACTGTTTCTCAGATCAAAATACCAGGTAACACATATGCAGGCCAGGGCTACATGACAATATACGTGTGTTACAGGTTACATCCAAAGATGGTTGTGTTACAAGTGACATACAGATTAAGACAGTGATGAACACTGAAAAATAAAAGTAATGGATTTGTTCCTCTGCCAAGGACAAAGAGAAGTAATTATTTCTTATTTTAAGCAGATTTAGCTATCAAAACAATATATACTGTACCAGATCTAGGAGGCATATATATTACAGAAGAAACTAAATTTGGAAGTAATACATACAGAAGCAAAATATTTTAAGAGTTGTCCTCACATTTATACTATAAATCCTAATGTATTGAGCCTGCTGTGGCAACAAAGCTTGCACAAAAGAGCAAGACTTCACAGACCCATGGGATAAGCCCTTTTACAATAAAGGTCAATTTTTTTTTTTAATTTCACACTTTGTAAATCACATTTATGTTAAATTTCTGTATCATTTTTAGTATCTTACATTCATATTTTAGAAAGAAATACTTCCCAATTCATCATTAAAATCATTCCCTGATTAATATCTTACCACTCCTTCCAACATAAAATTATTGCATCACTTAGAGGGCTTTAGATTCCCTGAATAAGATGAAAAATTTTACATAAGAAAGAGCTTCTGACCATAAAGTGGGCATCAATTATTATCTGTACTGATATCTCAAG
The DNA here is from genome assembly GCA_013400775.1 of Chaetops frenatus. NCBI lineage: Eukaryota > Metazoa > Chordata > Aves > Passeriformes > Picathartidae > Chaetops > Chaetops frenatus. The sequence continues at coordinate 25,323 of VZTR01028849.1, read as the reverse complement.
CACTGTATCAAAGATCTTAGTAAAATAAACCTTTATACTTTAAAAGCTTGAATGTGATGAGTACATTGTTCAGCATTATGGTTAGGCGACAAAACTTACACCAACACTAATTACTCCAATAACTCATCAAGACCTTGAAACTATCCAAAGCCATCTGGTGCACATCTGTGTGTCTTGAAAAAGAAACTAAATTATTTTCTTGGTAGACCAGAGGCAAAAAAAAAGGGAAAGGTGGTAGGGCAGGCTAGTAGTCAGATAAGATTTTTGGAATGCTGATAGCCATGAAAATCTACAAGATGATGTAGCCTGGACTAATCACAAAATAAATAACACAAGATAAAAAAATATTGTTTTTGTCCTTGCTTGATGATATATCTTACTGTATTAAATTGCCCTGCAGAACAAGATTACTCCCATTAGGAGAAAGAGTCACCTTGAAACAAAGAAAAGATAAGTCATTTCCAGTCAGTTTCCCTCATCAGGCTTACAGCTATTCATTAAGGTACAACATGAAGGACACAATATAGACTAGGTGTTTTTAACAGTGCTTTGGAGCCAAGTTTACATCAATATAGCAATAATTATCTGAAATATGGGAAAAAAAATAAATGTATGAAATGAAAAAAAATCCTCACCTCTTTCCCTTTGAAATCAAAATGGTTCTAATAGTAACTTTCTAATATTCTTTATTATATTGAATAGCCAATGAAAGAGTTAACTACTTTATTCAAAACACATGTTGCTGCACCAAACCATTTTCACAGTACACAACTGAACAGATAGAACTGTGAGAATACAAGAGGTACCCAGGAAGGAAAAGGGAGAGGTCTTAGTGTTAAATAAGTTTTCTTGCATGAGCCTTGCATGTTTTGTATATCAACTATTTTTGCTTCCCAGTATTTAATATACAGGTAAAAAGTATGTTTTAGGTATGAATGTGGATAGGCAGGAGAAAAAACTTTGACAACTGAACATACAGCTAGCTATAAAAAGAAGTTTACTTTGTCTGGTTGTTTTTAAAAAGAGGTTGGTCTTCAAATTTCTCCCATGGCTTTACTGGCCACTCAGGCATAAAAGTTTCACAATACATAAAAGGTAATTTTATACCTAGAAGACCAGCTGATTTTAAGAATCAGCAAAAGCTTACAGAATGGCCAAACTGAGAAAAAGTTTCTCTGATACCTGATACCATTGCCTCACAGGAGATTAAAATCTCAAGGGTTTGTTGTTCAGGCTCAACCTCAAAGGCACATATCTTGATGGTACTGCATTTTAAACATCACTATTTTATTCATTCCTATCTACTCCTAAATTGGAATAATTATTATTGTGCATGCAGGTCTACACTCTCATTAGATAGTGCAATGTTTTAATCTGTAAACTAGATCACCATGATGGAACTTCTGTTCCATATATTTACCTGAGATATATTAAATTCTTCTAAAAGAGGAAACTTTGGATAGATCTCTCTTTAATTTCTTCGGGAGGATATAAGGCTCCATCTTACGACTGTAGCTATTAGCTGTATTTAAGGAGCAGATCCTTTTCTTTTGCACAGAGCTGTTTCATGAAGTTGAGCAAAAATGCACAGGAATAGGTTCAAATATTTTTGAAAGCTTTTAATTGCAGGAAGGTTTATTAAGACTAGCTGTGTTTCTTCAAATTAGCTCATACTATGGGAAGGCTTGATGGTTCATGAGAAAGTTGCAGGACAAATGTTTTCTAGATGTCATGTTACTTGACTATTTTCAGACATGCTGGGTAGGAGATTTGTGGACAAAGAGGTGTATAATGACAAATTTGTATCTTGATGTCAATGTGTGGGTTCAGTACCTACAATCTCACAGTAGTCAGCAAAGTCTAGACAGCTTTTCAGCTGATCAAATGTAACATCTTGTTCAGGATGACAGAATTATGCTCTAGGCTTGACAGTGCGCACGGCGGCTCCTCTGACTATTATTAAAAGAGCTTAAGCCTCACTGCAGACATATAGCTGTTTACATGCAGACAACTTAACCTGCAAGATGAATCCAACACTACAAATATTTGAACACAGAAATGTATCTTTCTTCTTGGAAGTATTCAGAAAGTATCAGCCACAAAACCTAACCTAAACAAACAGGTGAGGAAATTGTTAAGCAGAGAGGAGTATTTGGGCAGAATTAAGGCAACACCAGTAACATCCACCACCACAATGTACACAGACAAGCCTGAGATGTGACCAGTGAGCTCACACATACACAGCAAGCAGTCATTGCATTCATAGGCAACTCAGCGGGTAATGATAGGGAGCAACTGGAAAGCCTGGGACAACTTCAACCACCTAAAATTTAGGCATTTAATCCAGGTGACCAAAATTTCTCTTTCGCTATTGAAGTGCTCAGAGGGCACCAACAGCAGGAAATGATTCCATTTATCTCAACCACCTTGCCTACCTGGTGAACCATTCTTGCAAGGCACCTCTGCTCCCCAGCAAGTTCAGACAACTGGCTCAGGCTGGGTTACTTACCACCTGGGCAAGCTCATGAGGGACAAATCCTAAACAATCACCTATTCTAGACTGGAATCTTCAACCAAAAATATACATCTTTTTACCTAATAAACAGAAAAATAAAAAACCTAATAACCTTAAAGGTTTTAATAAATTGTCCTGTATATACAAATCTATACAGCCTTACTTGTACCAGCCATGTAACTTAATATGGAAGTTAGAATATCTCACTACTTTAGAATACTTACTACTTGTTATCCTATATATTGGAAATGCCTTTATAGCTGCTCTTAAGCGTAAAAAAAAAGTGCCACATGGTTACATTTTTTGCAGGCAATATTTCTCAAAACACTATGTTCTTTGAAATCAGTCTTGGCCCTTTAAATAACTCTTTTTTCCCTCCTCACTGGTGGAGGGAATAAAGTTCAACTTTTAAGCATACCATAATGCATTTTAATCATATCAGACAAAAAAAAGCTCTATGCACATTTCAGTGTTCACAGTTTAATCCTAAAATTTTCACTGAAGAACTGGAAGTAGACTTAGACTTGCAACACAGAATGTTCACAAAGTACCTTCAACTCCTGACAACAAGCACAGCAGCATTTTAATGGGAGAGAGTATTTCTAAGTGATCAGAGGATATTTGCCATTTTATCAGAGACACAAAATACAATGCTAAAAGGATCAACAGGTGGATTTTAAACAGGACACAAAAGCAAACTGGTCTCAGAAACTGTTTTCTGAACCACATGGTGCTTACATCCACACTGGCTTCTCAGGTAGGAGTGTACCAGGGAACCCAGTTTTAGAGATAAGGCTGCAATCCTCTTGATCTCAACATAGTACACACAAGGAACCAAGTGATCCTCGCCCCAATATCATGTTCTCAGCACAGTAGAAAGCCCTGATTCTGCATGGCCACGTGCGATCCTTTGTACCTTCTTTTCACATGATCATGAATCAGTCTCTAGACATAATAATCCAAAAACTACTGGTGAAAGCATGCATACTGATGTTCTAAGATGTAGTCACACCATGCATTTAGAAGACTGAGGGGAAGGAGACCAGAGGCAAAGACATTATAGCTCAAATCAGACAGTCAATAACTAGCACAGTGATAATTAACGTCGCTTGTCCTTGAAGAATATATAATCATAAAAGCAAAAATTTGTATTTGCTCAACAGCAGAGAAAATCCATAAGGATGTGCAACAGTGGGTATGCTGGGAAAAGCTAATCTAATACTGGCAGATAGGACAAGAAAAGGATATTCTCCCATGACAGATTAAGTCCACAGTTCCCTTATGTATTTTAAGAAACAACTACAGATGATGTTTGGGTAAATATCTGATTCACCCTTGAGATCAATTCTTGGTCCTCATCTTTAGGATTCCTGGCAGTTACTCGGAATGACTGGTGAAACATTCAACATTGCCTGTGATTCAGGACACTGTCTTCTGGCCCCAAGTGTTTGTCTGGACTACTATAGAGGTTCCTAGAGCATTCCTATTTAATGCTCACCTTCTGCAGCACACAACTCTCAGGACAGATAGAGTCCCCAAGGCTTTTCTCAAACTATCAGAGGGGAAAGTACTTTGATTCTTTTCCTTCCTAGTTGAACCCAGCACAGTTCCAAGTATGCTCTACATTTATTCTTTGTGTCACTCTAACCATCATTTAACTCCTCTTCACAGAATCACCAAGGCTGGCAGGGGCCTTCAGAGATTTCATAATCCAGCTTTCCCTGGTCAAATGCAAGGTCACTAAGAGCAGACTGCTCCAAGGACAGAGTCTCAAGCACCTGCTTGGTTCCAATCTTCAATCCTCCCCACACTGGAAATGCTTTTGTCTTGTGGTTTAAATGCAGTATTTCATTCTGTGCCCACTGCCACTTGTACTGTCACTGAATACCACAAAGAAAAGTTTGGTTACATCTCCTGGCTACGTTGATGTGATCTTCCTGAGCCTTCTTTTCTCTAGGCTTAGTAGCCTCAGATATCTCAGCATCATCTCACACGAGAGATGTTCCAGTTCCTTAATCATCTTCATGGGCTCTCTGCAGTACCTCCACAGCTCTTTTGTACTGGGAAGCCCAGAACTGGACAGCATGCCAGGTATGACCTCACCAGGACTGAATAAAAGGAGGGGATCACCTCCTTAGAACTGCTGTTAAAACTCTTCCTAATGCAGCCCAGGATGCTGTTGGTCTCTGCTGCAAAGGTACATTGCTTGCCAATGACCAACCTGGTATCCACATGGACGTCCAGTCCCTTTCTGCAAAGCTGCTTCCCAGTCAGACAGCCTGTAGTGGTGCCGGGGTTGATCCTTCCCAAGTATAGGATCTTATACTTAACTTCCCAAGGGTCCTGTCAGTCCATTTCCCCGGCCTGTCAAGGTCCTTCTGTATGGCAGCACAACCCTCTGCTGCACCAGCCACTCTTCCCAGTTTTGTACTACCAGCAAACTTGTTGAAGGTGCACCCTGTCCCACCACCCAGGTCACTAACGAACACACAAAACAATCCCTGGGATTTAGAATTAGTAACTGGGCTTCCTGCTGTGGATCACAGCCCTTTTGAATCCACCAGTACAGCTCGTCCTTACAGACAACTATCATAAAACACTGGGACATCCAGCAAAAATCTTTTTTTTTATAGAAATAACTGCTTTGACTTGAGATCAGGCCAGACACAGCACAGCTTTTTCAGAGTGATTCAAGTCATACAAAATAGCCACTATGTGCTGAAACACTGCTGGAGCTACACCCAGAACACATACACAGGCTTGTATTACTGCACGACATCTGGAATGACAATATGACAAGTAGGATAACCTGAATAGTAGGAGGAAGCATTACAAAGAAGGAGGATTGTGCATCTGTGAGGATGCGAAAACACTACTGTCCAGAGCAGGAGTGCTGCAACAAAGGCGGCTGGCAGAGCTGGTATCCTTCTCCTGCCTCTCTGCAACATCAGAGCAAAGTGCAGAAGCAGCAAGAAACTCAGCTTTGCTCTCCCGCAGCCAGGCCGTGCAGGGTGCGGTGGAGGGACACCGGCATCTAGCGGTGGCAGCCGGGGTGACCACAGCCCACCCTGTCAGCTCCAGTCCCCTGAGCACCTGCTCTCCACTCCCTCTGGACCACAAGGGCCAGGAAGTGCAGAATCTGCCTGGCCATGCTATTTTAAGAGAAACAAATGCAAGAGCAAGGGAAATGAGGCTTTGGCATCATCTGTGCATATACATGTCTATAGTGCTCTATTTCCTTTTAACTGAGACTGTTTTAAGACCATCACTGCAAGAACCAAAGCTTGGTTAGCTTAGAGGTGCCCCATCACTTTAAACAGCAGCTCACAAATCAAGTATTCAGAGGTTCTTGAAACTTGGCTTGTTAAAGTAAATTTTATTAATTGCTGTCTAGCTTGTTGAACAGTAAATCTCACCAAAGCAAAAGGACTGCTAATATTAAGCAGATCCAAAAAACGGAAAAACCATCAAAATCAAATCACTCAGGAAACAGCAAAACTTCTTTGGAATTAAAATCTCAAAGCAATTCAGTCAGATTTTTTGTCAGGGAAAAAAAAGATAGCCGTAAGTTTTCTAATGAACTTCATTAAAATAGTTCTAGCCGATCCCTGAATTGTTGTATATTAAGTATTTTTATGCTAGAAATCATTCTGTACTTCCATACTTCAACCACAACCTCAAAATATAAAGTTGTCTGCTTAGATTTCAAATACCACATGGTAAAATTCTTTATTTTTTGCCTCCTTTTCTTGGAAATAACATGTGACAGGTCATTAAACATATTGATAAGCCAAAATTTGACAACTCATGGTTAAAGCTGACAGCCTTGCATTTCTAAGCATGTTTAGCTTCAATTGAAGACCATCTGAAACTGGCATCTTCCTACAAAATGTTTTGGCTTGTGCAAATCAGTGTTTTTCTTTTAGTGTGGTTCAGATAAACACTCATGCACACACGCATGCCAGTGACCATACTTTTACATATTAAGATTAGAGACTAAAAATGAGAATAAATCTACGGGCTTTTGGAAATGACTGCCAAAATCAGAAGAAAGCAAAGATGACCATGGGCCTCAGTTCTTTCTGTCTTCTGCAATTTTATGGAATCTGCAGACAGAACTGAAATAAAGAAACCAGGCAGTGACACTGCACTAGCATAGTGCTTCCTTCTTAGTGGCCTACCCCAAAATAAGCAAAAAACAGATAAAGGATTAGTATTTATAAGCAGCATATTTATATATGCTGGTTTTGCAACTTATTTTTCCAAAGGTGATCAATCTTACACTTCTAGAATGTCAATTTTCCACTAGATGACTTTTGACCCAGATGATTTCTCAGCCTCAATTTTATATTAAATTTAATTGTGATTCTGTTTTGCAGTGTCCCCTGAAACCCTTAAAAAAGGTCAGACACAATGTCAGTTCTTCACTTAGCACAGACATCATTCCTGTCATGTTTAAAGAACTTCATGGGTTTAGTAAAATAATACTTTATCCATGAATTTTATTAGCTGACAGTTGAGTATCATGTTTCTATGAGAAATGTTACCTGTTTTGTCGGGATAAAAAGGTTAAAGAAAATTTTACTCTGAATCCTTTTTACTGGGCTTCAAATAGCTCATAAAAGGATTCTAGCAAGAGGCACTTCCTCATCATTCTTCAGTCATCAACTTATCAACAAATGATGCCATTTTTCTCAAACTAAAATAATTTTGGAAACCTTATCTAGCAACAACCTGAAAGATTTTAACCTAGATACAGGAATAGTGACATACAAGTAGTTTATCCTGACAGACTTTTAAGGAAATAAGCATCTATCCTAAGAGTCCCATTCCCCTACATCCCTTACTTTCACTGAATGCTGATGTTGTAGCAGAGAGACAGTGAGAACGAGTCAAGGTATCTTCCTGTGCAGACTGGCTTCCAAACCAAGTATCATTTTTGGAACTCATAAACATATTAACTATGTAAGCATTATCTCCTTATTCTTAAAAATTCTATTATAGGAACTACATATAAAACTACTTCTGAGATCAAAGAGTAAAACAAGGCACAGTTCCACAGAAACTCACACACACCCTCTCTGCACAACTTAATTTTGCAACATCATTTGCTCAGACAACCCTGGTATAAACCATTAGTCAGTTCCTTTTTGAACTATCCTGGCTCAAAAAAATACTTTGTTTTGATGGCTGCTTAGTAGTAGAAGGTTTTTTCCTAGTTTAATGACCATCAACAACTTTTCAGTTTTCTTCTACATCTGACATTTCTGCAGCAGCATCGATACAGCCCTCCAACTATGCCTATGTTTTCTCTCTATCAACCATGGCCTCATTGCTTCTGTGCAAAAGACAGAAAACAAAATAAAATCCTATTCCTGTGTATTATTTATGAACTATGGTTGAATGCGGTAACTTTTTTATTGACTGTGGCACCTCTGGACTTTGGTCAGTGGTTTAGGAATCATACCAAACCAGAGGATGAGTATCTACAGAACTGAGTGAGAAAAGAATTATGGAAAACAATGGAAAAGTCAAGGTAAAGACAAAAATCTAGATTCCCTTGACCTAATTTTAGCTAGAAGTTGTGAATTTAATCTAGACTAATCAAACAGGCTCCCTTCATAATCAAACAACAGACAGTGCCTTACTGCTACTGCAGTGATTTATCTCTATTTTGATGGCTATGTGTCTCTATAGCTTTAAGAGATGGTTCCCTGATAACTGACTTAAACTAGATGTTTTATTTCAGCATAGCTATGGTGTGAGCTAAAACACACTCTCCACTGAGATGCTTAAGTTAGGAGTCAGGTTTCCCTAGATTTCACTCACAGTTGGGAGAAGGGGGCAGGGGAGAGAGAATACACCCCCAGGAGTCAACTCAGCTACCTCAGTATCTCCACATTTTACGACCTTTCTAAATCAAAAAAGTGCAACAAGGCTTCTTCCTGGCACGGAATACAATTAAATCAAACAGATTATTGTAACAGCAAAATATATTACTATTGCATTAAAAAAAGTTAGTCTGGAGCTAGATAATCAGATAAGTGACCCTATAATCTTAAAAGAAATTTCCTGTCTTTCATATTTGCCATTGAAATTACTCTATTATTTATTCACTCTGGATTAATTCAAACATGCACACCTACCTTTATGGTAACATTTCCTTTTGTTATTTTTCTCATATTGAAGCCTACTGTAGGAATCATATCTTCTGTGAACTGCCCCGACTGGAATACAAAACCAAAATGGTATTTATTATAAAACAGTTGATACATACAAGAAAGGTTCTCATTTGCAATCCAAAAAATGTTATTTTAAATTACTGAAAAATATCACATTAATTTTCAGCAAAAGCACTGGCCAGAACTTCAATTACTGCATTGTCACATCAAGGAAGACTGTTCATTTCAGTCCCTTTAAATGATTTTTTATTCTCTTCAGCAACAAAGATCACACCAGAAACCACGAGACTTCAGATAATTCTTCATTTGATCCTTTGGCAGCACAGCCAAAATATAGAATTGTAGGATGATCTGAGTTGAAAGAAACATTCAAACGTCAACTAGTCCTAACCCCATCATGATAAAATATTATAAAACTGACTACACCATGATTTTTTCCTGTAGTTTCTCACTGCTGTTACCACTAGTTTCACTCCAAATATAAAAAGAGTGAAGAACTACCCATGTAGAGAGTACTGTGTGCAAACTTGTTTCTTCTGTGTAGGTGACAGCAGAGGGATGCTGCTGCAGAGCTAAGAGAATGCCATTAAGACAGAAAAATACAAGGTACTAGCTCAGTCTACCATAAACCCCAAATATAAACCCACACCACAAAAGTGCTGCTTCCTCCCCAGTTCAGAAAAATATTTTCACAACAGACATTTCACACCAATGGGGATCTTACAGTCTTCCACCCCTACAGAAGACACCTTTTGAGCATAAAGGCAAAACTCATATCTGAGTAGGTAGCTCATCATTCATTCTTCCATTTGAAAATCTGTCATTAACAAGCTATTGTATCTCCTGGACACGGTACAATAAGATAGGCAGTTAGTTACGTATGTCCACACTGAGGCCCACGCACTCTCAGCAACAGACACACGAATCCTGGTTTTCCAGTCATCCAGAAAAAAAAGCAGCACCTTCTGGGCCTGTCACTGCCCTTCTGCATCTCTCTGCCCATATTCACCTCATCAACCCACGTGCCCTGGGTTTTGGGGGTTTTTTTTGGAAGAAAATATGGGTATATGGACAAGGCAGGATCCAGTCATGCTCCACCAGTTCCTTCTCATCTGAGAAATGGAGGATCAGAGCTTCAGGGTGCTCTGGAACAGCAAGGTGTCTCTCAGTCTACCTTTCCAGGGCTGTTTCTGGGATCTGTACAATTTCTGAAATTTTTCTCTTTCCTGTTTGTGGTGGAGTGAGAATACACTCTGCCTCTAGTTTGCATTTGCAATATAAGGTTAATAAATTTTAATCTGGGGCTTTAAAAACTGTATAACTTTTGACAGTTACATGATTGTCTCACACGATTTTGGAGATTGGAATTCGATCCTTCAGGCACGAAACAACTTCCATCAATTCCTTGTTCAGCCTTACTCATGGCAATCTTCTTGCTGAATTCTGTACTATATATATTCACTATCTTTAGTCTCTTTTTTTTCTCTTCTTCCCTGCTTCAGTAACTTGTCAACAGCAGTAGAAAAAAAAAACGTGAAGACAAAAGTCCCTGCAGTTTCATACAGATACACATACCCAGCAGTGACAGAAGTTTTTAACTGGATGTGTAGCAAGACAAAGCCAACCAGTAACCACCTTGTGTATCGGGTACTGGTCTATCCAGGAAAATGCTGGAGTCACCATCCCTGGAAGTGCTCAAGAACCAACTGGTTCTACACTGTGTGCTACAGCTTAGTTCACAGGGTGGTGTTCAGTCAAATGTTGGGCTTGATGATCTTCGAGTTCTTTTCCAATCTCAATGATTCTATAATTCTACGAATTTGTTAAAATACGTAGTACCTATATTTGTGGAAGACTGACAAACACATATGAACACATAAACACTGAAAATGTAGCATCATTACTCAAAGACAGGAATGCCTGGAAAACCAGACAGTTGACTCAGGAGGCTATAGATATATATACTTTTATCAGCAAATTATACATCAAATGTAATACATTAAACTGGAAGACCAAAAAAAAAAATAAAATAAAAAAAAACCCACAAACCACCATAACTGCTCTAGGATTAGGGATAGAATGTAAAGAATTAGCATCCTCTTTGTTGGTCTTTAGTCTTTTCCTCTAAAAACTCCCCATTCTGGTTGAATGGAACCAGATACAAAGAAAGTATTATGTATCGTTTTTTATTTTCCCACACAGTGAAGAAAAGAAAGGAATAGGTTCAATTGTTTGCCCACATTAATCCAAGAGCTTTGTTTACTGTGTTTTAAGTGTTGTAACCACCATAAAGTAAAAAGTACTTGCTAAGGAAGGTTTACATGACAAATTGCCTATCTTTGTGAATAATTAAGAAGTGGAAAAAAACTTATTGTCATATTTAAATACAAAACAGATTACATCCCAACACAAATGAAAAGTAACTGATGCTAAGAAGTTTGTAATGTCCTCTAAACATTTCTGAATATTGAACTGATAACGAACACTGTCATTACCCCCTACCATAACAACAACCATGGACCAGATTCTACCCCATTACAACGATGCACATGTACAGCAAAAGGCACTCATTTTATCCAAGGTTTCCGTTGGTAACTAAGGACTAAATATGGCTCAAACTCTTGTGAGCAGAGACTGTCTCAAAGGGTATTTATTCAGTCTTAGCACAACAGAATCTCTGAGTGCTCTTGCAAAGTGAAAAAATAGTAATTTCCAACATTTTTTCTTGATCCACTGCAGCTTGCATTTTAAGTAGCTGCTATTTCTCAACAGTTATTTTCATTATCACACTCCAGCCAGGTATTCACAAACATACATAGAGTTCCCAATGTCTGCCCCTCCTGTATCAACAATATTCAAGAGTTCTTGAATTATTCAAGAATTATTCTTGAATTATTCAAGAAACATATAATCAAGTATTATTCATTGTCTTATCCTATTTTATTTTTTTTCAAAATTCTCCAAACACTTTTCTTCGGCGATTATCAAAGCAAGTCATCTCCAGACTGGAAGATCCAAAATCTACAAAATCCGCAATATGTGACCCTCCCTAAGTCACAAAACATGAATGCCTTGTAGCATACTCCTTAAGAAAAAGCAATTGCAGGAAAAATCAGACCTGCAGTAACAGGAGTGCTCTGGTGTTGAAGATAACATCACAGAGACAAACACCTACGATGCCATTCCATTGGTGGTATAGTAGAAGGGAGTGGACAAACAGTTGCACGCACAAAGTTTGACACCACACACTACTGAGGTCTCCAAACTGCTGTGTTCTTCCTTGCTCTGGTCATGAAAACAGTCCAAGAAGCAATGCAATTTGTCATGCCTTTTCCCCATTCCTCAGCAAGGCCCGTCCTTGGGAAATGAACACCTCCAAGGGGCATAAAAAGCAGCGAGCCCTGTCTTACCAAAATTACCTGAGTGTCTAACAAAACAACTAAAATACCAGCTACAGGTATATTCTATTGACTGCTGATATCACCCAAAATATACTTTCACTGGGCACTTGCCATTCTTTTTTCTCCTGCACTCTCTCTGCTTCTTCATTCACACTAATGCATATCTCCTATTTTTCCCTTGAGCCATAATCATATATACAAGCAAGTAAAAAATACCATATACTCAAGTCTTTATTGTCTCAATCTCATTGACTTCAACCCACAGACCTCCCAGTCTGGTTTTGATTCATGATCTACTAGCTTTTCAGGATAAGGACTGAAGAACATCTAGAAATTTCTGTCTCGTAGCAGCTGAAGCTGCAATACACCTCACAAGAGATACCACCTTGCAGAAAAGGATATGCACTAAGCTTCATGATTAATAAAGCAAATGTAAAGTATATACATATATTTATTTCCATCGTCTGATGGAAAGCAAATCTTTCAGATGGACCCAAACGCAGTTTGGAAGGCACAGCAAAGATGAGGAATGTATTTCAGCATAGTGACAAAAGAGAAAATGTCATGGTAGGTGTCAGCATTAGAGAGGCTGCAAGGCCATCAACAGGAGAACAGAATGCTGGAATCAGACCTGAATCCTGGGGAAGAGCTATGGAGGAATTGTGGGAGGCATTAGTATTGATGCAACTGATGGGAGGAGAGAATTCACTAACGTGGCCTTGAGGGATGCACAATATATTATTTTGGGATACACTGAACATAGAAAGCCAACCTGAACCACGGCAAGAGCCCATGCCCATGAATCTTCTCCAAGATGGGCACACTTTGCAGCCAGACCCAGGAGACGTCTTCTTCCTCCCTCTGAAAACACTTTCGCACACACCTTAGCCTCCTGCTGTTAAATTCTCGAGGTTGCAAACGACGCAAAAGCTGCCTCATGTTCTCTCCTGCCCGCCCCCAGTGAAGGCCTCCCTCCCAGCGCATCCCACCGCACAGCCGCGGGACCCCCTGGCAGGCGATGGCATCGCCGCAGCAGCAAAGCCCGCACTTGTTGCCGGGGAAAGGCCGCGGGGCGGCGGCCCCGGGCAGGCGGGGGCCCCCTCCAGC
>VZTR01028849.1:310-11900 GCA_013400775.1 Chaetops frenatus | reverse complement strand
CAGTCGCTGCAGACAGGGGAGGGGGCCGGGCCGGGCCGGGTCAGGCCAGGCGGGGCGGGGAGCGGCGGCAGCTGCCTGCGAAGGGCCGGCGCTGGCCGGGGGCGAGCGGCCGTGACTGCCCAGGGAGGTGACGAAGCCGCGGGGGTGGGAGCGCGGCTCCCGTACGGGATGACGAGCGGTGCCGGGGAGAGTCCCACGGTCCTGAGGGGCCGAGGCGGCGCATGGAGGCACCGCGAGCCCCAGGGAGCGGCAGGGCGGCTCCGGACACCGCGGGGATCCTGTGCGGCGAACAGCTGGTCCCTGGGTGTGGAAGGATGGGACTGCCCGGCACAGACCTGCTGCCGTGGGCGGGCTGTACTGCATCCCACACCCAGCAAGGGGGCCGAGGCCGCGCTGGCAGCACTGCCTTACGAGAGTTGGTGGGCTTGGGCTGCTTGACAGCATCAATTTCATAGGTTCATCGTGTCTAGTGTTGGTAGTTCTCACACCGCTAGGCTAGGACCTCCACTGTTCCCATTAAATTCTTCTTGAATTCTTCTTTGTGTAGTGACAGGCCTCCAGATCCAGGGCTTGCCTTGGTACCATGTTTTTTTTATTTTGTTTTACTTTGTTTCTCCTGTGATAATTTTCGGAAAATCTCCCGTAGTATGACTCCTTGCCTCAAGAGATGCTTGTGGTGGTGGTTTTGTGTTGTGATCAATGATGGGACATGCCACTTCACCAAGAATCTTCTGCCTGCACTGAATAAGCAACATTTAGCATACAGACGTGCCATAGAGCATTAGAGAAAGGCTTGTTTTACCCATAAACACAGGGCTAGCACTTCTCTGGGATCCATCTGCTAGTCTCAGAACATGCTACTCAAATGTGATGCTCTGGAAAGGTTACAGTGCTAGTGGTATTGGTTGATGAAGGACATTTATACAGGTATAAAGGCACATACACGTTTAGTGTGGATACCTTTACTATTGAATCATGGCACATTCATCAAAGCATTTTGAAATTTGGTTTTCTTGGTCTTTTTAAAAGAGACATAATTCAGCAATCTAGAGAATATAGTTTGTGACAAAACTTCACTGGTTATGTCAGTTGTAGCACAAAATCTTGATGCTCTCAAGAGCAGTTGGTTGTGGGCTAGCTGTAGAAGTGAAATACTGAGTTATTACTTTTGTAAATTTAATTGCACATTTCCAAAAAAAAAAAAAATTGGACACTGGACCTGGCCCTGCCACCCAATGGTAATGTTAGGAAATTATTTTTCATTGCTTCTCCTAAATCAGATTGCTTTCCTCCAGATTTTATGTTCAGTGGCAAGTCTCAAACAAACTAAAGAAGGCTTTTTGTTTTGTTTTGAGGTCTTTGTTGGTTGGTTGGTTTTTTGTTTGTTTGCTTGCTTGCTTTTTTCCCAGTAGCATCAGGTTTTGTTCTGGCTACAGGTAGTCCATTTCTCCTAATGCTGTTCCCTAGCATTGATAATTTGGGTAGAGTCAGAATTTTGAATGCTGTTTTTAAAACTGAGGCAGTGAGTGTCTTCGGCAGTTTCAAAGCATGATATAGCTCTTGAAGTTTCTTGAAAATTGGTGACAGAGTGAAAGGAATGGCGTCAGATCCTGCATGGAGGGATAGTGTAGCAGAACTCTGCTGGTTTACTTGTCTCTGAGTAGCAGCCAGATGGCTGTTCCATACGTAAGTACATCCTCACCAGCAGTCAGAAACATACCAGCCAGTTTACCATTTACAATACAACTAACTGGGGAAATCACTGGGGAAATGGGTGGAAAAGTTGATATTGATGAAGTGGGTTATTCTGGTTGAATGGGTAAAAGGACTGGGAAATAATTCACAGGCAAATCACTAATCTTTCATTTTTCTGATACGTATCTTGCAATTTTTAAAAACTTGTTTTGGCCAAAGCAGTTACAGAATTTGGTGTGAATAGGTGAGATGTTTTAGGCTATCATGAAACTGATAAATAAAAGAATTTCTCCCATCTACACGTATCACTCATCTGGTGATGTGAAAAATAAAGACAGCCCATTTGTGAGAGTGATTTTGGAAGTGAAGTGGTTTGGATTAGTGCATGGGGGACAACTCATAAAATTGAGCAGTCTCTATTTTTGCAAGAAATATTAATTTTTTAAGTAGTGCTTGAGTCTCATAGTCATAAAAGTTTACTTAACAATATATTGTAGATATAGTAACACTGAAAAAATACATTTCAGCCATAAAAGGCTGGCAGAAGATGCACAGATAAGTTCTAAAATATTAATTCAGTTGTACAATGACTGAGGTCTTCTATAGTGTCTTGGGGATTTGTCCAATTTCAAAGTTCTCTTATATTGTTCTAAAATCTGTTATATCTTTTGCAAAACTGTATGATTATAAAAAGCAGTCTTTATTTTACAGACTGTTTGGTAATAGAATATTGTATGTAAACATATTGCTGCCTTGCTACAATTAGCCGCTCAGAGGACACTTGTTTTCATAGCTAAAAGCTATCCTGTTATCCTGTATGGCTGTGGACAGACAAACCACTTAATCTTTCTGGGAAACATTTAACCACTTATAAAGTATTTTACTTTTCTGTCTTTTCTTTTGAATTTTATACACTGTAGGACCAGTTTAGCAGTGTTATTGGACCATGCAGCACCCAGCTTGTTGAGTCTTCCAAATGCCCTGAAGGGATAGCAAAGCAGTTTACTCCATTGCCTGATAATATTTGTGCTATAAAAATGTATAAAAGTGTATCTTACATTTCAGGTGGCAACAGTGGGGGATGCAATAAGCACATGTTCAGCAAAATGACTTGAACCAACACTGCATATCCAGATCTTTTACATTTGGGGAGAAACGAGGTATTTGAGACTCAGATTTATAGTTCAGAGCACTACCGAAGAGATTCAGTCACATTGTCTGTATTTTAAGCATGCATTTTAGTGACAGCTGAAGATCTCAGAATCGTTAAGATCAGAAAAGACATCCAAGATCATCAAGTCCAACCTTTGAGCGATCACCACCTTGTAAACTAGTGTAAAATAGCACCAAGTGCCACATTTGCTTGTTTCTTGAACGCTTCTGGGGATGGTGGTTCAACCATCTCCCTGGGCAGATCTTGAGAAGAAGCTTTCAGCTGAATGAAATCTCTAGAGAAGAGAGAATGAGAAGAAGAGGTAATGTCTCACTGGTATATTCAGGCTTTTCCTGCTATATTTGTTTGGGGAAAAAAAACCTGTAGAATCAGTCATTTCTGCTACTGAGGTACGACATTAGGGAGTGACTAGTCATTTTTTTCTGTTTGTAGGCCAGAGTCTGTAAGCAGCTGCGTTGCTGCAGGGAACAGGAAGACTCTGTTGAACTTTTCGGCCAGAGCCGTGTAAGGCACCCACCAGTGTCTGCATGCATCAGCTGTGCCCTCTGCTGGCTGCAGCCCCAGAGGCTCTGGTATGCGCCCTAAATTGCTCTCATGCTCTGCTGAGGAAAAAGGTGAGGAAGGTTTTCTGTAAGGACTATTATAGTGGCAGATTAAGGTTTTTAACTCAAAAAATGCTGTGATTTGGATACCTAAGCCTGGTGCATGCAGTTCATGCTGAAATAGTGCATAGGATTTACAGGCAGCCTAAGTCTGTTATTAGTCCAGTGCCCTTAATTACCGGCTGCCCCAGCAGTAAGGTACTTTGTGCTTTGTTGTGACATTAACCATATTATCATGATGGGACTGCAGGGTGCCCTTGGCCTCCCTTTAAACGGGTGGTTGTTTTGGCCCTGCCTCAGGAAATCATCACTTGACACAGGCAAGCTGTCATCTTGTCTCAACCTGCTAGTAGCCTGAGGGAGTAGTGTGCTCCATGAGACTGCCAACATATGGTATATTTCTTCTGCAGGATCTTGTGGAGTTCTGTTGAATAAATATATTTCCTGATATGAAAACAAAAGCAGAGACAGGTGACTGAATATTGTCTAGAGTCCACATATGTATGGTACCGAACACCACCCTCTGGAATTGTGTGCACAGAGCCTAAATGTTGGTTGAATATATAAAGTAATGATCAACATTATTTTCATGCTGTCTTTTTGTGACTGATTACTAATCAATAAAATCAGTTTATCAGTTATAAAATAAGGCTTATACAAGCATACACTGAAAAATGTCATCTAATTACTACTGACCAGGGAGAACTATAATCAATATACCATCGTGGTGGTAACACATTAGTGAACGTAATTAAATCCAAAGTTATTCCCTTAAGGATTAAGGATTCCTAGCTATTGATAGGTGCCCTTTACCTTCTTGTCCTTTACTTTCTTATATAAATAACAAGGGGACAACAAATGTGGGAAGCTTTTCCAGTCCTGAGTGGCAGTGACAGTGGAGAGTAGCTGCAAGAGTTTTATTACAGCTACGTTAAAGAACTATTCTGTAAAGACCCTGATCCTTGACTGGTGTACACAAAAGCTTAGAATTGATCTTGAATACAGCATGTTTACATGATCTTCATCATAATGAAAAATATATTTTGAAGTGGGGTTAACATTCAGTGAAGTATTTCTAGAAAAACGGACAGGGAGGTCTGGGATAGCCACACACTGGGAATCATTTAGAAGTGGTAAGGGATGAAGCTTTTTGAATCTGTTTCCAGCCACTTGTGCAATGGCTTTCAGTAGCACAGGAGAAAAAATGCCAAGAAAGAACAAGAAAAAAATATCTTTAGGAAAGATGAAATCATTAAATAAAGCACTATTTTTTTTAAGACACACAATAATTTTTTTTTTTAATCAATGTTATTTTTTTGAAATGAAACTCATTACTCCAACTTTAAGTTTCAGGCCCTAATTTTGCTGGCTATCTGCCAGTGCAAAAGAGCTGTCACAAGCAGAGTGTGCAAAAATCTTTCAAGTAAGTTTAGGTGTGTAGGCTTAAAGGATGGAATTTAGTTGTCATCTTAGAAAGGTCATCAGTGCTCCATAATTGAGTGTGTTCTACAATTATGTAACTGTCTCTGCTGTCTTGTTGTTTGTACTGAAAAAGTGATGGATAGGTACATGTAGAAATCTAATCTGTCTGGAAGTTGTCTAGAACATATTGCACAGGTCTGAAATCTTCTGTACAATTCTTTGCTGAGTTATATACATACACAACAGGGTATCCCAGTGTGATGCAGGGAGTAAAGCAAATTTTGTTGAACTCTGGGATTCTAGTCACATCCTACGGTGGCCTCTCAAAATATCTCTCCATGTTGTTATTTTTACTAAAAAAAAGCCAAAAAACTGTAAGGCAAGTACTAGACTGTGTTTTCATTCCGTTCAGATTCTTTAAATGCCAATTGCCACCTCTCTTTGAAGTACAAATATCTTTGTATCTCCCAGAATAAGAAATACAATAAACTAGATCCAGATTATTCAGATAGAGAAGCAGAATTCCAATTAAAATTTTAGCAAAATGTCAAAACATCGAAGGAGGCTATTAAACAGCTTTCACTTAAACAGACCCTTTCATCAAACCCACTTTAACCTTTCCCTGTCCCTAAGTATTGCCAGCCTGAGGTCTCTCTACAAAGGAGAAATACAACATAATGAATGGCAATCAAGGTGAACTGTTTCTCTAGTATTTAATCTTTTTAAAACTACAAGAATGCAAGAAATGAAAACTATAAGGCTTACTAACGATTACAGGAAATACAGTGAATGGAAGAAAATCTCTTTGGAAAGGGCTCCAGTAGGAGATAATAAGTTTGGCTTTGAACATAAGGTAGTCATCAGCAATGCAATGCATAGTATCCCTTTTCTTCTTTTTTCCTTTTACTCTGTGGAGACTCATTGACTCCATGCTGACTCTTCATCATAGAATATAATTAAGACAAATATAATACAGAGAAAAATAATATATTTTGAAAATACTGTAGTTTAACATATAGCAGACCTAAATCCTGAAGTCTGTAGTATTTAAAGCATGAATTGCAGATGTACGTAGCTAACATAATGAATCCTGAATGAACATTTGCAAGGTTGTTGGGAATGCTTTGTACATCAGAGCACAAGGTAGATAGCTACTTACAAATGCATCTTAGGAAGGCACAGTTTATTGCAACAGGCTGCTTTTCTCTCATCTTCCTTTTACTTTTCTGGTCCTGGCTGTTCTCAGGATAAAAAACGATGCAATTGGATGAATAGGTCTAACATACCAGTTAGTGTGTTCCTTTATCTTTACAGTGAGCCCTGGGGAAAGGTTGTCAGTATTAATTACCAGGTACATCAAAGTGTTGAATGGGAAGAGACTGGTCTGTCCACACTGCTTCACTCTCACTTTTGCAGTTCATTTCCTCTGCATCCATTGGGAGGTCCTGGATGCTCTGTTTCAAGTCTTCTGTGATTTTATCTTCTCATTCCTCCTTTTTCTGGTGATTTCCTGCTTGAATCAACATAAATGTTCTGCTTGTTATTACCTGGCTTATAGTCAAAAGTATTCATGGCAAGACTTGCGGATTTTGTGAACCTGCAAGCTGTCTCACCACAAAGTGCTACAGATCCAGTATCTTTCAGTTTAGCCATGTTAAAACATTGTGAAAAAAAACAAAATTTCATATAAGTCAAACAAGTTTTTCTAAGGCGTTACCAGTGATGTTTCCAGTTTTTGGAAACCCTTTGATAGTTACCACAAATGCAGTGTGAAGGGAATTCAGGCACAGGAGTTTTGATACCATGCCTTTTCTTTACCCAAGATGAAATAACCAATATCAAAGCTGCAGTGGAAAAAAGCATGTTTTTATACAAAGTGATCAAAACCAGATGAATTCTTTTGTGCTGAACAATTTGCTACGTGTATATATTTTTATTCATTATTCCATTTGGAGCATTAATGGCAGAAATAGCTTTGACTCGTGGACTTATCACTGTAACTGGGATGAGAAAATTGTCACTTCCTCTTGATAATTTGCTGTCCAAAAGCCATAAAATATTATTTCTCCATGTTAAGTCTAAAGGCTTCATCTATTTTTCAGCATCTCTGTTATGACCAATAACCTGAAAATTCAGAGAAAATGGATATAATATGTGTTTTCTGCTAGATTAAAGAATGAACTTTTTGTAAGTAAATGGCCACTATATTGAAATCCTGGTTAATTTTATTAGTGAGGCAGGCTGTATCGGTGGGAGAGGGTGAATTATTTATGCAGAACATGCTTAGCTCTAGGGAGATTTTTAATGTATCCATGCCAGCAGCCACTCTTCACCCATCAGAAGGCCAGCTGTCTATTAAGCATCTGGCATAATAATTTGAAAAGGTTATTTTATCAAATAAATTGTAGTTAATTGCTTCTAAATGCTTAAATTGACTATATGCTAATCATAACTAGACTCCTGACATACTGAGAGTAGTTTTCTTCTGAGGTATCTGCTACTTTCACACTGCTTTTGGCAATGGAATAGTATTAAGCAAATACTTTCAGTTTTGTCAGCAAACTGAATTAGAAAGATGGTGCTGAGATTGAGGGCCATGGGAAATGAATAAAGAGAGTCTCAGGTTCCCCGTGACACTTATTTTTCTGCCTCCACGGCTGAGTTTTCCTAAGGAGCAAATGTTTTCACCAAAGAGACTCCTCAGGAAATAATGAGGGATAAAGTCCCATGCACAGACTTTTGTCCAAATGGCACATACAGCCCTATCCAGTTCCTAGGGATGGCTGGATGGAGAAACTAGGACTGGCGACCTGTGCTGGCAGGGAATGCACAGGCAGAGTGGGTGAGCTGTGAGTATTGGCAAGATAAAACGGCTGGAAACCAAGAAAGGGATATCTGAAATAAGGGAGAAGATTTGTGAGAAGAAAGGATAAACTGCTACAGCTCAGATTTTAGATAATGAAGCTGTAATATTCAAAGTCAATATTTACACTGAAATTAGAACCTTTGGAAGAGTTAGGAATATATTTAATTAAAAGAAAAAATACAGGATCCCTGAAGGTTTTGTGAAAAGTGGAGGAACATTACATTAATCAGATAAATTTTATGGTGCAAAGTTCCACAGATCTAAAGTTAAGCCAAATATTTTTAAGAGCTAATTCCATTTATATGAAATGAAATTAATTCTTGCATAGACCATCAAACCTGATGACTTATTTTATATATTATATATTTAACTGTCTTAACTGGAAGTACACAAAAGAGTATTGTCAACAATTACTTTTTTCCAAATATAATGGTTAAAAATGTAAACTGTAAAAAATGTTTCTTATTCTGGATTATCCTCACATATGGCATAGTCAGTATATATAGACCAATATATCTTTGGCACAAAGAGTAGTTTATAGAACTAAACTGAAGAAATATATTCAAGCTGAAGTGGCACCTATGGATTAGAAAAGGTTACCTGATACAGATAAGACCATAAGCATTTCAGGAATTATTTGGTTTGTTTGTTTTGTAAATAAAACCCTTATAATTTCACATATACTCAGGGAAAAGGATATTCTCACTTTCATGGGTCATTTGTAGTAAGGTTCTCAAAAGTAGAATTAAATGAAACAGATTAAACATCCTTATTTTGTAGGATGAAAAACGACTGAAAGTACGAGTATCATTTTCTTCTAAATCATAACTACTGGCAGCTGCAACAGTGTTATATACTGAAGTTGTTATATTATGTATATTATTTCCAATGGTCGATTGGAAATCTTCTATTTCAGGATGGGGAGATAATGTCACCTTACTCTCAGAGGTAAATGAAAATGCAGTTCTGTTAGGCAGGATCTTTTCTTCAGAGACTTCTATGTTAGAAAGTGAATTTGAGGATATCTGAATGCAAATATCTTCTGAAATGCAAGCATGGAGGTAATCGATGTCATTTATATCAGCTCTAGGTTCACAGCTGTGCCCTGCATAACAATGGCAATCAAATTTTTCTATGAATGTTTGCAGATCCTGATATGATGGTTGCCCTTGTAAAGTGTATTTTCCATCCTTTGTCATTTGAATTGCAATATTCTCAGGGTCCAAGTGAAGATAGTCACTGGAATTCCATTTTTTCCGTGCACAAGCACCAGAGTCCTGGCATAGCACTTGGCTGCATATTCTGGCTGCCATTGTGACATTGATGAGGTATGGGGTCAGAGTCCTCCTAAGGTAGTTGTCCAGAGTTCTACAGGTGTTCTGTGAAAAGAGCATTATATCTCCATAGTTTATTATGGAAACCATTAAAATGCTAATAACAGTACCACAGTATATATCTATAAATATTTTCCCTGAGGATTTGATAATAGCTATAAATTGTTGGAAGCAAGTTTATTGGAGAAGCTGTTATAAAATTCAAGGATCACAGTAAATTTATGTTGTTTAGTTGCTGGAGACATTACAAAAAACAGATCAGAAAGCAATTGTCTTTAACATTTCATTTTATCTCTATATTTCATGTAGCTTTTTGGATCAGATGCATTTAAGAAGTTTCATAAAGAACTGAAGTTCCTTTTGAAGTCTTAAATAGTTTAAATGGATCTGGGGAAAAAAAAATCACTTCTTCAGCCTAAACAAATACTTTTCCTCTGTGTGTGTAAAGTCCCTCTGTGGGACTTTTCAGTTTTCCCCTAACCTGAATAGCTTAGCTACATGGTAGGGAGCTTTCATGGCATTTTTAAATGAAAAAAAATTGTGGTTGGGTGGTCACATTGAAGGTATTCTGAGATAATTGATCATTCTAACTGATCATTGGTATATATTCTGTGCATTCTTGGCACAGCTTAATAACCAGATGGTTTGGTAACTCTCTTTGTTTCTGACATTATTGGCATTTGTCTAATACCACATGTAGATATGGCTAATATTTATACCCATGGATTGGTAATTGGTGAATCTAAGATGTATGTAGGTTTTTTGTTTTTCTTTTAGGTATATATAAAAATACTTCCAATAAATTTTGGTTGATACAGAAGCAAGGCTTGCAGTAATATTTCATTGTTGAAATGCTAGTGACTGTAAAAGCTGTAAAAAGTCAGGTGTAGTTAGTGCACAAATACAGTCTAACTGGGCTGTGGAGAGTTCTTTTTCTCACAGGAATCTCAAAATTCAGACAATAAAAGTTGCTGCTCATCTATGTTTTGATTTTGAGATAATGGGCAGAAAAGTTCCAGGGGTGACTGATATCCTTTCTTAAAGGCAGGCACATACAAAAAAGTAAAAGTGGGATGCTTTGGGGAATAACAACCTTACAGAGCTGTGGAGGTGTATTTGACCATGCTTTCTGTGACAGGAGGTGGGTCAGGGATGAGGTGTTTCCATTCTTTGCACTCAGGAGACTTCACAAGAGTCTTCCCATATAATAATTTATTATATCTAACTTGCCTGGTTATGAATGAACTACCTGGAAAGAATTATGAGAACATCCTTGTAACAGTATTTCCCCTTCCTAAAAAAAGGAAGAATCTTCTGAATCAGATGTTTTATACAATAAAATTAACCAAAACAGTATTTACAACACAGAGAACAGGCTAGGGCTGAACTTTTACAGACTGACTCCTCCTAGTGCTTGAAATATTATTGCCAAGTTCACGACTCCAAAAAGCAGAAATGTCTTTTAAAAATTGTTCTGGGCAAGCCCAAGTAATTTTTTCTTTATCTCATGACTGGAATGAAATGAAGATATAGGAATTCTTTTTTATACTAGTTAAACAAGTGCTAGCTTGCCTACAGTTATTATAGTAACTTGTCCATTTACCCAGAGTCAACAGTACTGATACTTTGAAAAGATTGAACTCATGTTCTGCATAGTCAATGATGACCTCAATAAGCCTCAGATGTGCTTGGGTTTTGACTACAAAAAACTGCTGGCAATATGGAGTCATCATTTTAAAAGTAGAAAATATGATGTAAGTGGTCATGATGCTTTACATCTTTTTTGCTTTATTTCTCCTTAAAAATGTCATATAATAATTGATCTGGCATACCTTATTCTGTGTTAAATTCATATCACCCCAGATCCCAATTCCAGAAACACCCAGTGCAGCAGATTCTCCGATGGTATTTACCAGGTCATCCTGAGGAAAAATGTGCAAAGAATCATACAAATGTAAGTACCCTGTAGCATTAGGGCAAATGAAAAATTGGATATAGTATATGATATATCCAAAATAACTACTTTGAAGACATCAAGCAATGATACATGCAAATGTTCTGCTCTCAATTGCACAATTTTATCCTGGAATTGGATTGCACAGGTGATACCAGAAAATGTTGCCAACAATATCCAATTTATATATGTCATCTGGTTAGAAAAACAAGGCTGTAAAACTGAGCCAGTGGTTAGGCATATGACATACACTCCTCCAACCATGTTAAGGCTTATTTTACTGCATTGCCCTCTGGCTGCTCAGAGTTGGTAGCAACTGGTTTCAGTAGTGCTGTGAGATGAAGAGCTGTGGGATAAAGATGCTGGAAAACACAGCTTTTTTTTTTTTTGTCTTTTTTTTTTTTTTTTTTTTTTTGTTGCTGTGTTTTTTTGTTGGGTTTTGTTTTGTTTTGTTGGGATTTTTTTTGTTTTGTTTTTGTTTTGTGGTGGTTTTTTTGTTTTGTTTTGTTTGATTTTTGGTTTGGTTTGTCGTTTGTTTTTTGG
>VZTR01028848.1:178105-189186 GCA_013400775.1 Chaetops frenatus | reverse complement strand
CTGACTTTGTCCTGCAGTTGCAGATCTGCAAATACAGTTCTAGTGCCTCGGTGGATCTGGTGCTTATTTTCTCTTCCAGGAGGCTTTCTGTGCCTCCTGTTCAAGAAGAAAAATGAAAGTGATCTAAGCAGTTGTTTCAGCATAAACTTCACTAGATATCCTTTACTGTAGTGAAACGATCTGATTCTTAGTTCTTTGTTTAAATGTCTGTTACTTGGGTATAGAATGGCAAGCTTGACACGGCATGGGGACCGCTGTAGGAATACATCTTGAGATTTCTTCTGCATTAACTGATTTTACACTCTCATGGTTGCAATTCAGCAGTCAATTTTGAGTTGTGGCTTTTTTTTTTCTATTTTTACCTCTATTTTAAATAAGATTTTGTTAAATCCAGCAAATTACTTGTAGAAGTGCATTTGGGTTTTTTGTTGTTTGGGTTTTTTGTTGCTTTGAGAAGCATACTTGGAGTCATGGCAAATATAAATTTTAAAATAGAGAACTCCTCAAAAGATTTAAAAGAAAAAAGGGAAAAATGCACAATTACAAGCTTTGAAACATTACAGTCAATCTCTTCAGACATGTCAAGAGATTTAAGAGCACAAATTCTCTGAAAATGCAAAAAAAATCAAAACAACAAGCTTCTTCTGCTATATTTAAATTTTTCAAATTCAAATGTGAGTCTGTATACAGTACCTCAGTTGTTACAGGTATCACCATGTTTTTAGTGATTAAAATTTATGTGAAGTCACATAGATTAATCTGAAAGAAAATGCTGTTTATATTTAATTATTTCCCTATACTCCGAAAAAACTTTGAAACATTAGAAAGAAATCATTGCTGTGTGAAGTAGAGTTATGATGAGGGTGGGAACCCACTGGAAAACATATTCTCCATTTGAAAGTAAATAATCTCTGCCTACCCATCTGTAATGAAAATTACCAAAACATGCTGTCCTGTATCCAAACAATATCTGCTGCTGGATATTTGTTCTTTTTTTATACTTTTTCTTATTTTTTCCCATACTTTTATAACTTGAATTACTAAAAGCTTTAAGAATTACAGTTTAAACTTCAGAATCTTTTATTTGTAGTTTGCTTCTTTTATTGAAATCATGATGTAGAATTCCTGGTTACTGCTGTCTGCTGAGTGAAGGGCTGCTGTTCACCGTTCTTTGTAACTAACACTTGCTGGTTTTAAGAGTGTACAGTGCTTTCTGGTCATCTTTCATCTGTCTTAATCCATTATTTTGCATCATATGAGAATATAGAATTACATTTCATGCCTCTTTTAAATGTTTGTTAATCAGCATTACTTGGGATTCAATTTTGACGGATCCATTTCAAATACTGCACTAATTAAGTGTAACCATCTTTCCATTTGTTAAAATACACTTCTGAAAATGAGAAGCCTTTGAGGATCATTAAGAGAGCAGAAGTTCCAAGTGCTCATTAATGGAGGGCTACTCCTTCTGCCTTGCTCTTACCAAAACCTTTTTATTCAGTGGTATTCAAATCTGTATGCTGACAGCACTTTTTCTACCTAGGAAAGAATATCCAGATGGTCTCAAATCTTCAAGATGTGAAAATGCATTTAAAACACAACTTTGAAATATACACTGAGACTTAAAATCTAAGGGGAAAAGTGGTTGTGTGGTATTAGTTGGAGCTATAAAGGTATATATAAATGTATTATGCACTTCTACAAACAGGTTTCACTTTGGGTGCCAAAGAGTATTTCTGTAATGACTAGTTGGGAAAATGGACTAAAAGACTGAGGTTCCAGCCTATCTTAGGAGTCATGTTGGTCTCCAGTAGTTCTCTTTAATTCTGAAGAATTGATGCAGTTTTAAAATATATTTGGAGGTATTTATTTGCTACTAATCTGAGACAGCTTATCATTGTACAAGACTTATATTCATCAGAATGGCTTCTTAAACACATCTGTAGAGGAGCTAGTAAAATGGCAATCTGAGCTGATTAATCAGTTTTTAATAAAACTTTAGACTTCAGAAGAAACAGAAATGTAAATCAATACAGTAGAGCAGGTTCTGGTTTTCTCTTTATGCTGACTTGTTACTAATCCAGATGAACCATTTTCAGTCCATCATTTTCATGGTAATCATGCATAAATTTACTCATTTGTGTAATTACTGATGTAGCTTTTTTCCTCAATAATAAGCTACATCATATGTTTCCTATGTCATTATCTCAATCAACATCTAAAATAAGCTGACTCTTTTACAGTAGCAGTTGGATTCTCATTCAGGATAAGTAGAAACAATTCAATTACAGTAGCACTGGTAATTTAAAGGACTTGTAACACTTTCTTTAAGAATCTCAATAAATTGGTTTGGAAAAGTAAGTGTAGATACAGGAAAGTTGATGGACTTCACTATATTCAGATTTTAATTTCTTCTATTTTATTCATCTTTACCTATGTAGAGATTCAGGTCCCCTTCCAACTCTGTTTATTTTTCTCCTTTCTGTCCTTCCTCTATTCTTCAAGTGAAAAATACATGTTATATAGAAATAAAACCTCTCCAGTGAGTTTTAATCAGTTTTTCTTCTTTGCACAGTCCCTTCAGTCTGAGTATGTTCAGTACTAAAGCCTTGCTGCTTTGGTGAAACCTGCTGAGCACTTCAAATCAATGTCCTTCATGATGGAGAAGAACTGAAGAAAAGAAGCTGCTCATTAAAAGGAGGAACCTTCAATACAAGATGTATTAAGACCTTAACACCAAAAGGAGACTTCTTAACAGGCAGAAATTTATTGCTAATGACTACTGCAGATGCACTGAAGTTGAATTTATGGAAATTGCTACCCCATGTTATATACAAATCTAAATTTTTTATGTTAAGACAGCTTGAATATATTTCTAATGAGTTTCATTAAGACATTTATTAACTTGTGTACAGTGTTAAAATATGTATTAAGAGAATATTTTGGTAAACTATATATAAAAATTATGTAAAAACTAGAATATATTTTAATTTAGGGTCTACTTTGCTACAAAAATGTGTATTTTAAAGAATTTGTACATGTTTATCAAAGATATAAATTTTTTTATGAACAAGAGATTTTTCTTGTTTTATGGGTCCGTCATTATTACTTAAAGCCTAATATAATTTACTTTTTTACTAATTGGTCTTCTGGTAACTGGATGAAATTCTGACTAGTGAGAGGCTTGTTATTACAATATCAGCTAAAAGCACTTGATACATAGTCTGCTTTCCACTTCCGGCTGCTAACGTTTCTTAAGGAAACGCTATGATAAAAAATAAAGGGAAAATATTTGTTGAGATGTGATGTAATTACATCTTCTGCTGCAACAAGAAAGTAATTTATGTGATGATGATTCAGTTGTACAATTAACACTCTTTCAATTTGTTTTAAAGGATTTGTGTTTTGTTTTCAATGTAGAATGTTAACTTTTGCTATGCAATATATGCTGCAAAAATGAAGGCAGACCAAACTGAAGGTGGTAAAAATGTACAATGAATTAGGTAGCACTGCATACTTGCATGCTTTTAACCTACATTTGGCAGTATGTGTACAATTTCCTTAGCAACACACAGTAAATCTTGGATGTATATTAAATTTTCATCTGTCAGTTGGATGCTTCATAAACCTTTAAATTTGTTGTTAAGCATATGGCTGAGGTAGCCTCCTGTATCATGCAATGTTTGTGTCATAGTGAAGATGCTCTTTACTCTATGGAACATACAGTTTGGTCAGATGTGATTAGGAACAAGGCTTAGGATGAAATGATGTTACAGAGAGGTACTAAAGATCATGTGTAAAATTTTCAGAACTCACAAGTGTATGGTAAGGAAAAGAATATAAGCAGCTGTGAAGATTTGATTTTCTACTAATTTACAAGACAAAAACAAAACAAATTTGTTTTTCCAATATCTGCAGAAACTTGAAAATAAAACTTGGTTGAATTGTCAGTCTTTGTTACTGAAGACCTGTGAATACCCTGCATTTGCTTTACAAGTGAAGTTAAGTGCTACATCATTTTTGTAAAGGATCTGATCACAAATTGCTATGGAAAGTTGTACTGAAAGTGTTAAAAAGCAATACTTTGAGAGCAGCTATAAAAATCAAAATCACTGAATAAAATTTACATGCAATACTGTAAGTTTTTGAAACTGTGTATATGTAAGATATACACACACAAAGTAGCATATGTGTGTGCATATATATATATACAATATACTGTATATTAATTATAGATTAAAGGTAAGGTAATTCTACCTCTCATAAAGAATTTTCTCATGTACTTTGTTATAAATAGTTTTCCTTAATAAAATACTGATTAATTTTGAAATGTAGATATATATATATATACATACAGCTAATTGATAATAAAATGCTTATATAAGCCAGTTTCCTTGTTTCTTGGTTTTTTCTTAGATCTTTTGATGATTTGATCTCTAATTGAAGATAACTCTTCAAAATCACCTTTTTTCTAAACCATCTAATGTACTTAAAAGTAGGATGACATTGCAAAAGGCCATTAGCATGATAGATACTTTTTTTAACAATCTCTTTAAATCTTTGTATTTGCTTTGTATAATGCCAGGTAATTAGTCATCATGTTGATATTATGATGATGGAGTTATATTTTAAAATACAGTAATTCCAAAGCTGTGTCTGAACTGAGGAATCCTTCCTGGGTGAGGCCTCTTGTTGCAGGTGTAATATACCTTGAATTTTTTGCATGTGCAACAGGTTTCTTAGTCCCACCATCAGCAGGTTCTTTGTGCATAAGAATCTAAACAAGTTAGCTTTCTTTAGCTTTTCCTCCTTCCTTCCTTCAATTTAAAACTAGTCACAAGTGGTTCTAACATTTGTTTAACTCTGTTGCTGATTTTCAGCAAATTTGTTGCATTACATGATTATTTATATATTATTTATTAGTGCTTAATATCCCTGTCAGCCAGTCTTGCAATAGATAATGTGGACAGTGTGTAACTGTTACACAACCACTGTAAAGGAACAGGAAAGCTGGGAATAGAGCAGATGCTTTCCAAGTTGCCCAAATTCTGGTGACAGTCTGATCTAAAAAGACAACAAAAAGCTTCTGCCACTGCATTTGGATGAATGATGGATGGTGATTTGGATGTGTAGAGTAAATAATATACAGGAAGAACAGCTAAATTAAAGGTTTCCAGTACATAGGAATCAATCTCTCCCTTGGCCTTTTTCTAGACTTACTGATTTATTGGATAAAATAAAGAAATACCAACTCATGTACAACATTTTTTTTATTTGTAAAGAAGTCAATATTGTGTAACAACAACAACAACGAATTTTTGGATAGCAAAAGGTCAGGGAGGTCTTTCAGAACCTTGTAGCTTTTAAGAAATAGTGTGGAATTTATTTTATATCCTGTGTTCACTTGTCCTTGAACTTTACCATTTCTGCTGTTTCATATTGGAATATATCTTGTTCTGGGAGAACAAGCTGTAGCACACAAGATTGCTAAAAACATGAATGGATGGATTAAATAAATATAATGTCTCTACTGGGCATATTATTCTGTGGCTAACATCTTATGAAACAGTTCATCATCACCATCTCTTTTAAAGTACACTTTATGAAGCTTTTCAGTTAGGGAGATATTTCTTGTTACAAATTCAGAGACTATTTTTCAATTACAGTACTGCAGAAAGAGGAGGATTTTAGTTTCTATAATAACTGTTCTTTACTGACAGCTAAACAATGAAAGGCCTCAAAAGGTTTGACACTTGATTAGATCTACACTGAAAAGTGCAGCAGGCAAAAAATATGGTAATTAAGGGCCTGATCAAGTAAATCGCTGAGGTATGTCTTTAACCTTAAGCACATGAGCCATCTAATTAATTAAAAGTGAACATTGATATTCATGTTTTTAAAAAATCCACCTTTGGATCAATAGTTCTGTCAATTGTTAACATGAGCCTTTCTGTCAAATAAAAGATGTGCTGTATTGCAACATCCATTAACCCACACAAGTTAACTTTCTTAACTTGAAAAAAAAATGTATGCTGTAACTATACCTACCTCCTAATATATTATTTTGGTATTGCCATTTGTTAGCATCAGGATTTTAACAATACCTAAAAATGCCTTACAAAGGTCAGATAATGCCTTATGAGCTGTGATCACTTGCTTCTGTAGCCTGTATCTGACCCACCTGTAAAAGCAGCTTTTTTCTTAAACTGATCACAAAATTAACCAGCATTCCATATCTGAAAAGCTTTTCAAAGTAAATCTAAGTTCTTCTACTGACATTCTTATGAAATCTTACGCAGGTAAGGACAGTTAACATTTTGTCCCTCTTTGAGTAAAGCAGGGTAGAGTTCCTGGGAGAATCCCACGACTAATTATTCTCCATCTGCGAATGGACTGTTAATGCCTGCTCTTCAGCCAGTTTTTAGTCCGCCTCAGGAGCTGTCATTCATCTCTGCAGGAACTAATTTTGGAGTGAGACCATTTCAAATACTACACTGATTCTGTGTTCTCTGTGCACTCACCAACACCAGTGTTCACCCCTGGCAGGGTAGCAATGCAGGATTTCCTGTGGGTTAGGCTGAGGTTTATGAAGAGATGCGAAATGTTCAGATTGAGAAGCAGCTTCCTCAAATAAATACTGTCTTACAAGGACTGGACTATTTATTGTTTTTGAAAGATTTCATTTGGAAAATACATTGTTATTATAGGCCAATTCTAAAAATTAATTAAGATTGCAAAAGCATGCTTAGCTTTCTTTTAATAAAAGTAAGATCAGAAAAAGAAATGTTAAAAAGTGAGCATTCAGCTGAGGAATTTCTACAGTATATGGACTGTATTTCAGACAGAAATTACTGATACTAGTTTAAAACCTGGCTTCAAATGAAAGCTGTGTAAATGGGAAGACTGGTAAGGCAGGGAGAAAAGAGTCAGACTGTGTAGTTGGGAGTATTTCTGGAGCATGATAGGGTTTGGCTGCTTTTTTTTTTTTTTTTTTTTTTTTTTTTTTTTTTTTTTTTTTTTTTTTTTTGTTCGTCTTGATTTAACAAGTTGAAAATCTGCTGAATAATTCATGAAGAGTGGAAGGGCTGAATCTTCCTGGAATGATATACAGTGTACGTACTGTGGCACAGGAGAAACTGCAAAGCTTTGTATCAGTTGCTGCCGTTTCTGCTGCCGATTGCAAGGTGCTGCTGCTTTTGCTGTTTTCACAGCTACAGAACCCCCGTCGTGCTCTGGTCTGCCAACAGCCATTTGCCTCCCTATGGACCCACCTGCACCAGCTACAATCTGTGGACTCTCTTGCTGCCTACCTGCCTTGGAAACTGCTGTGTTTTGGATCGTTACTGCAAACAGCATTTTGTGGACCTTGCAGCTTGCATGACTGAAACCTGCCTTAGAGTCCCTCCGCTGCACAGCCTCCCGTGTGCTTGGTGAGGACTCCTGCAGCAGAACTTCCGACCCAGGCAAGGATGGGATTTACAGGGCCAAGTCAAAACTGAGCTGCATTCAACGAGATGCCCAACGCTTCTTCCTGGACTGCTAGTTCGCCTCTGCTGCTGCTCTGGGAGGACTCCTCTGGGACCCGCATCTTTCTGTCGCTGCTCTACGCAGTCTTAGCTATCTCAGGGACTTTATCCAATGTGATGGTCATCTATCTAGTCTTCTCCTTCAAGAAGCTGCAGACAACCAGCAATGCCTTCATCGTGAACGGCTGTGCGGCAGACCTGAGCGTGTGCGCCCTGTGGATGCCCCAGGAGGCTGTGCTGGGGCTGCTGCCCCCCAATTCCTCCTCCCTTCGCTCGGTGGAGTACCGGCTGCTCCGAGGGGGGCTCCTGGGCCTCGGCCTCACCGTCTCCCTGGCCTCGCACCTGCTGGTGGCTTTCAACAGGTACGTGCTCATCACAAAGCTGCCCAGCGTGTACCAGGCCCTCTACCAGCGGAGACACACGGGCTGCATGATCGGGCTCTCCTGGGCCCTCGCCCTGCTCCCGGTCCCGCTGCTGCCCGGGCTCTGGACCCTGGGCTCTGCCCAGTCGGACGGCAGCTCTCGCTACACCGCCCTGCTCCTCGCCCTGGCCGTGCTGGGCCAGACCGCGCTGCTGCTCCACTGCTACCTCGGCATCGTGCGGCGGGTGCGGGGCAGCGCCAAGCGGGTCAGCGTCCTCAACTTCCACCTGCTGCACCAGCTGCCCTTCCCCGCCGCGCCGCCGCCGCCTCGCCGCGCCCAGCGCCGCCTCAGCAGCGTCTCCGTCCTGCTGCTCTGCTGCGTATTCCTGCTGGGCACCCAGCCCGTGGTCTGGGTGAGCCTCCTGGGCTTCTTCCTGCGCCCAGCGCCGCCGGCGCTGCAGGCCGCCAGCTGGCTGCTGCTGTGCTCGCTCTCGGCCCTCAACCCGCTGCTCTACACGTGGCGCAGCGAGGAGTTCCGCCGGGCGGCCCGCTCCGTCCTGCCCCGCGGCGAGGGTCCTGCCGCCGNGGCGCGTCCCCTCAGGCCGCTACGCCACCCCCGCCGGCCGCCACCGCCCGCCAGGCGGCCGAGCCGCCTCGGCCCCCGCCCCGGTAGCGCTTCTTCCTCTACACATTCTCCTGTTGCTCCTTTCTTGCCCGCTCTCTCTTCCACCGCACGGCCGGGCAGCGCCGGGTGCTTTCGCGAGGCACTGGGGCGGGATCTCCCGCCCGTCCCCTCAGCCCTGCTCCCGACACGGCTGCTGTCCGCCCCGGGAGCCGGCCAGGACTCCAGCCAAAGCGGTGGATTTAGGAATCTGGGATAACCGGTAAATATGGCAACGCACGTAACTGTTGTTATGCTCTAAAGATTTCAGTATGAGATGGGCACCTAGACAGCCCTTTCTGAGACATATGCAAGTTTGTTTTTATAAAATCGATGTCATTTTTTCAGCATTTGAAGTAGTTCTTTGAAGTGAACTCCCTGAACACAAGGTTCGTTTGTGGAGAACTGGCAGGTGTCTCATTACACACGCACACAATAGACACGGGGAGCTGCTTCCTTTCCCCCAGCAAACCTGATCTCTGTGCTCCACACAAGACCCTCCTTCAGCTTTCTCTGGCAAACTTCAGGATGATGCTATCTGTGGAAACTGTTAAAAACAGAAACATGTACCTTTGTGGCGATCTGGTTTGGATATTTTGTTTTGAAAGCTCTTTAAGGCCTGTTTTAACAAAGGCCTCTGCCCATGGGCACTCGATAAAGTATAGTGCAATATGAAGACTGGTGTCATCCATCTAACCTTGTCACCTGTTCAGTTACCAGTTTGTTGTGTTTCTCTTAAATATATTATTGCAGAAGTATGATTTTACAGCCTTTGCCAGGTAGAAAATAACAGATTCTGTGTGGCATTTGGAAAGGAGACAGCTCCTCGCACCAAAAGAGCGGTGGTGAGTGCTGCAGGCCCGTTCCTCCCAGGAATGGTCTTAAAATCCACATATTTCCTTCTCTGTTGCTTAACTTACTCCTTCCTTTTTTTTAGCGCAGTTGGTGGTGTTCTCATGGTCTCTTTAAATCGTTCCTCAACTTTTCTCATGGTGATGATACTTTGTGCTTTTGGCACAAATGACTGGAAGAAGGTAGTTGTTTTCAGAATCTGTGGGCATCCACAAGCAGTATCACCTAAACTGTGCTGTCTCAAGAAGAATGGACTCATGGGAACATAGGAAACTTTGTCACTACAAGAGTTTGTTGCATTGGGTGACACAAACTTAGCAGCTCTTGTGAGAATATGTTAATGATTTTAATGAAGGGATAATAACAATGAAAAGACATGCATGATAGGTAGTAACATAAGAGCCCCTTTGGCCATATTTTAGAATGCCCACACACACATTGCTTACTTTACCTGATGGAGTTTGAGTTTCCACAGACAATGCTTTAAGAGAAAGGGAATAATTTAATTTTTTCCCCAAGACTGAGACCCTTTAGGTATCTATGATACAATTATGTATCTAAAAGCCTCACACCAATATTTTGTTTCTCTGCATAAAAAAAAATCTCCATCATGACAGAAGAGATACTTGTTAGGGTCAGGATTTGAAAAACACAAAGAATGAAGGCCTAAAAAGGATTTTTTTTTTTTAATTGACATCCTGAAAATGTATGAACATCTTGAAAACAGCCTTAGCCACTTGCAAGGACCTGTGGAAAAATAAGAGAAGTTTCCTAGAGTCTCAGGCTTACAGAAAGCTTCTTTTTTCATCTTGGAGACAGTGATCCTCTGAGTGATGATATCAGAAAGATGGGGTGGGCCAGCAAGGAAATATTGAACATAGAAGATATGCAAGATTTATTTTATTAACACTGTGCACATATCTTGGAGAGTGAAGGAGCCAGTATATCCTTGCTGAAATATCTCATCCTAATAACAGTGGCTGTGCTTTAACTGTCTTTGTGTAGCAAATGGAGAAGGAAAACTCTTTCGACCTCACCTATCCCAATACTGGAAAATATTCTGGTTCACTTTCAAAATAAAGCTCAACCAAGGGCCACCCGAGGGTAAGACCCTGTTCAACTACAAAATAATCCTTAGGCTGGAACCCACAGAAGAATGCATATTGCCACCTCCCGCCATGGCTGAAGGAGCACAGAACACTTGGTAAAGCTCAATACTGGGGCCCATAAGCAAAAAAAAAAATCAGACTCTAAAATAAAAAATTAGACAATGCCTCTCCCCTGTTTTTGGCTATGGAACATGTTAGTCTGGAATTAAAGCAATAACCTGTTTCAGAATTCAATATCCAAACTGTCAGGTAACTGGGACCTCTGGGCTTCTTCCCTTGTAAAATAGCATGCAAGTTAAATCTGAAATGCCTGTATTTTATATAGACCACGTTTTAAATGCAAACATGTATAAAAATGCTATGATGTACAAAACTCCAGACAGCTATCCTTATGCTATGCATCAATTCCAGAAAACAACTGGAAATCCCTTGGAAAGTTTGATGTAATTACATCTGACTGTAAATCTTTGACTGTTTTAATATACTCAGGTGACTTAAATAGCATTACGCAGAAAAAAATTAATTTAAAGTACTTAAGAAAGAATATTTGTCTCAAGATCAATTTCTCTGAG
>VZTR01028848.1:53249-177568 GCA_013400775.1 Chaetops frenatus | reverse complement strand
CTACCACACTTGGAAAGCCATGGCTGAAGGAGCACAGAACACTTGGTAAAGCTCAATACTGGGCCCATTAAGCAAAAAAAAAATCAGACTCTAAAATAAAAAATTAGACAATGCCTCTCCCCTGTTTTTGGCTATGGAACATGTTAGTCTGGAATTAAAGCAATAACCTGTTTCAGAATTCAATATCCAAACTGTCAGGTAACTGGGACCTCTGGGCTTCTTCCCTTGTAAAATAGCATGCAAGTTAAATCTGAAATGCCTGTATTTTATATAGACCACGTTTTAAATGCAAACATGTATAAAAAGGCTATGATGTACAAAACTCCAGACAGCTATCCTTATGCTATGCATCAATTCCAGAAAACAACTGGAAATCCCTTGGAAAGTTTGATGTAATTACATCTGACTGTAAATCTTTGACTGTTTTAATATACTCAGGTGACTTAAATAGCATTACGCAGAAAAAAATTAATTTAAAGTACTTAAGAAAGAATATTTGTCTCAAGATCAATTTCTCTGAGAAATTAGTGCTCTGAAAAGTCCTGTATGCCTTGTTCTACAGCCATAATCTTTGTATTTCCACATTGTAAATACTCCATGGTAAATTGCAATGGAAGCTCGGCTTGGCTCAAGTTCTCCTGGCTCTGTGGTACTGCTTCTTGGTTAAGAAAATGGATCTCATTCTCAGTTTTTGTCATTCTATGCTTTAATTCACAGATGATTTATATGTGTCCTCTGCTAGTTTAATGGTGACTTTTCTTCAATGTGAATTTCTGTCATGCTCAAACAACTAATTTACAGACACGAGAGATATGTTGCCAATTGTCCTTTAAAATGTCTCAACCAAACACTCTTTCAAGAGGTGTAGATGAAGATGATGGAAAATTCTGTCAGCAATTCAAATGAGGTTTGCTTGAACTGAGTTGCTCCTTTCCTCTGGTGTTGTGCCAAGCAAGTTGTCTGAGCATGGCCTGAAGCTGCCCTTCCTAGGCTGGCTGGCATTGACATGTGCTAGCTGGCTTCATGTGCTTTAGATGGGAGGTGTGAGCTCATTAAAGCATTGAATTTACAGTGCAGGGGTGATACAGAAGTGCAGATCAGCCACGTTGCTCACGTGCAATGGTTGCCTATCTCTTTGCTATTTTCTCAGGGCTTCTGGAAACGATCAGGTAGGAGTTAGGAACAGGCTGGATGAATTGTGGCCAGTTGCACTGATGTGCTTGAAAAGTGCCATTTGATGTATTATGGCCCAAATAAATCTGCCACTCAGTTTGTAGATTGCCCATGCAGAAATATATGTGGGTGGGACCTGCTTTGTGAAAATAAAATTGTGATGCCTCAAAAGAACACCCTGAGGCATGGGTTATCTGTGAAAATTGCTTGTAGAGGGTGTTCCTGAATTTATAGTTTGGATTCAGTCTTTTGAAATTACCCTTAATTCAGAATAGTTATAAAAAGCCGTAGAGCTACTTTCTGGAATTAGGTAGCTGCAGCAATAGGAGTCTCCACCAAAACTGGGCAGTCATTGCCCTCAAGAAAGGTGTGTAAAAAAGTACAGGCAGCAAGGTGAAGCTGGGAAATTATGAGAAGGGGAGATGAAGAAGGCAGGACAGGGGCACTAACAGTTTGATCCTAAGAAACAACACAGAGAAAAATCTGAAAGCCAGAAGAGGATTATGATAAAATTAACCATCTCAAATTCTCTGATTCTTTATTTGTGAGGAAATAGGATTCTATGCTTTTCTTAATAAATAAAAACTTGCACTTGTATTCTCAATTTCTTCCTTTAACAAAGCATTCCATACACCACCAAATTTTCTTAAAACTCTGAAATCAAAAAAGGTATGAGTTGCATCAGCATTCTTGTGGAGAGTGCGTTCAACAGCAGCACTGGACTGACAAGCAGAGATAACATCTTAGCTAACCTCCAGATTCAGTCAGCCATAAGCACACTGTGAACCTTTTTTTCCTAACTACCAAGTTGATGCTATTTTTAAAAAAACCCACATACAGATTATTTTCAAATGAAGACATTTAAGTGTAGCATTTCATTAAAGAAAAAAGTGACAACATATACTTTAGCTTTCTATTTCATCTTAAATCACATAACTAGATTATTGCAATATTCTTTAAATTCAGAAGTCCCTTTCTCAAATGGCAGCTAAAATAGCTTTTCTCGTGACTGTTTAACTTCTGAGAAAGCTACTTTTTTTTGCTCTTTTATGTCAATCCTTCCCATGCACTGTCATCATTTTACCAGGGTAATGTCTATTTTCTTGCCTTCTCTTTCCCTTTCTTCAGTATCTTCTGTAATTTTCTTCACTAAGGGAAAAGTTCTTGATTCTGCTGATCAGGGCACAACTGCTTGAGCAGTGCAAGTTTTAGGAGACAATTGTAAACTAAAACTAAAGAAGTGATGGACAAATCCCACATACTTAAATTTCTATTTAAAGAGTGAGTAGGTGTTGATGTTGGACTTTTACTGTGTAGAGCAGTGGACAAATTCTTTGTCTATATTTACAGTTACTTACATTTGAGTAAGGCTGTGCGAAAAAACAGTAATATGAAAAAAAATTCCAAAAATTGTTTGAAGGCTGGAGAAAAAACCTTTATGGCTGAAGAGTCATAGTAACTTAACAAAATGACATCATTACAGAATACTCACCTTTATGCAGGTATTCAAACCAATCTGTTACCATACATGGTGATCTAATGATTTCTTCTGGTGTGGAAAACATGACCTTACAGGAAGATAGCTCTTCTTGATGAGTGTGGGCCACCTGGTCTGCTTATTGAACAGGAGTTCAGTGTGGTCAGGGTCCCTGTGCAGCCTGCCCTACACCCAGTCTGGATGGATACTCATGAAACTAAAGAACTGGAAACAGTCCTGAGGAAAAAACACTTGTAGCTGCTTTCTTGCCTGAAGCTTTGTGTTTCTGAAGAGGCATAATAACCATTCCAGGAAGGTTAACTCTGGTGCATAGGGAAAACTGTAGGATGTCTAACCTGCAACCCCAGACATCAGGTTGTCATCAGTTTAGAGCCAAGCTTTTGAGAGTTGTTCAGAAGGAAAGCAAACTGCCAGTTGGAAGGGGAGCTCAAGCCAATCAAAGAGCTGTGTAGCACCAGACACTTCAGCATGCTGAACTTATCCTCTTGTAAGACAATAGGTTGAAATAATAAAGAATAAAAATGTGCCTCTGCCAAAATTTTTCAGCATTCTTTAGATGTCTCTTTTTTGTGTACTTCTGTGAGATTCACTCCTGCTTCCAAAGTTTTCCTGCTGCTGATTGACAGCTGATGAAAACTGTTATTATTATTAATTACTAAAGAAATGCAAAGGAAGAAATCTCATCCTTACTGGACAGAATCAGCTCTGGTGGTTCAAGAACCAAGGCACACAGAAAAAGAACAGAACTCCTGTTATTGGAAAGCTTCACTTAAGACCAAAGATGCCTTGTGTTCAGGCTGTCCTCACCTGCTGTGTGAGAGTCTCAGGGCAGAATTAAAAATACAGCTCTGCTTCAGGAGAGAGCTGGATCCCTCCTGATCTATTCTGAAGCTGCTGATGTGATGGAGGTGTAATGTCAGTCACAAAGCAACAAAGTGAGCATTAGCAACAGAGGAAAACTTGAAAGGGACAGCTCGAGAGACAAAGATGGTGAAAAATAATCAGTTTTATAAAACGTTGTGCAAACTTTGCTTCATGTTTGTTCCATATCCTCAGTGTTTTCTTTTTACCCATTTTTCTGCCTTGCTTCTGTGTACCACAGTGCTGTGATAGCCAGTTTCTTCTCAGCCTGCAACCTCTGACCCTGGCTTTGATGTCGTTTCATTAAACACTGTTCCTGTGATTCTCTATAAACTTTGCATCTTCCATTCTAAGGTTCAGTGAGATGGCTGTAGCAGTGTTGTCGCTGTGGAGACAGGAGCACCAAGGTTTGAACAGAGTTAGTAACAAGAAATATTGTGAAGATATGTGAGCAGTGCTTCTTCATGTCTATGTTTATCTTCTTCGTGTCTCCATTGTCTTCTGTTGCATTTCACCCATTTCCATCTACACATACTGGAATAGCTTCATTGCAGGAATGTCCATTTCCATCAAATATCTCTTTCAATTAATCCTCTTTTACAAATGTAATGATAAAATCTTGCAAGATTTGAAATGTTCAGCCGTATTAGCTCCTCCAGTGAGGATAATTGCCCCTCTTTCATTCAACAGAGCATCTCCCCTTACTCTGGATTAGTTTTTCTTTCTCAGTTTGTAGCATTATTTCTCTCAGGCAGATTAAATGAAAGAGTTGGTGGATTCCAACATGGGGAAAAAAAGCCAGCTTCACTACTGCTTCTATTTGATTTCAAAGACATTTTTTATACCTTTCAGTGTGGCTACTAGCTGCTTTTTTAAATTTTTTTTTAATGCTAATTAAATCAAGGCAGTAGAACTCTATTGTGTTAAAAAATAGAGATAAATAGGAACACAAAAATTACTTCTTGTATATAAAGAGTAAAGATAAGCTCTCTGAATTTCATTTCACAGCAGATATCTTGCTTGGCTCTTTGTTGTTTAATGTAACTGTTATGTACATATGAATAAGACTAGGAAAGTCACATGCAGATTTAACAAATGATGGCTCTGAGCTGAATTAAAGGCATGAATTAATTTTCTTTTATCTCATGCATCATTAAATATTGCTGTCTACTGATTATCTATATAATACCTGTCACCTGATAGCAACCATGGTCGTTATGGTAATGTCAAGATTATAATTATAGTCCCTTCTGCAATGTAGTCATACTATGCTAAAAAAATCCTGGAGATGATAGTGTCCCATGCTTGGTATCAGCCCAAACACAAATACATTTTGAGACTGTTGAGGGGAAGATATTTAGTTACTAAGTTATTAACATCCAAGAATTATATCCTTACATGTACATACATGTGTATGCAATTAGAAAATATGTAGCCTTTTGAACTATGACATTATTTCATTTGAGATAGACAAAACTTGTCAGAACTTCATATCCCTTGACAAGCATCCCTTTGGCTGAGTTTGGGAATTTAGAATATTTTTAAAATGGAGTTATTGCTCAGAGAAAACTTGTTTGTCTGGCAGCATGTGTCAGAGTGGCAATTGAGCCCATACCCTTCTGCAGCAGAGCTTGTGGTGCCCCCACTGTTCTGGCTGCTCCTCCCAAGGTCTCTCGTGTCAGAAGCTGGTCACCCCTCATGCCTAGAAGCTCAGCTGGAGATCAGGACTGCTGGGAGACACGTTTACAAGACTGCAGGTTGTGGGTGGCAGAGAGAGTGTGGCTTCCCAGAGGATAAAATAGGTGTGATTTCTGTAGAATATATGGCAGAACTCTGCCACACAAAAAATTTTTTTAAAAAAATTAGGTCATTATCTGGTAGTGTCTTTGGATTTTCCTAATACAGTTAGCCCATTTTCTTTTAGATTTCAGAGGCAATTTTCATTTAATTATAACAAAAAAATATTGTTTCATAAACATACAAATGTATAAACAATCTCTTCCCAAATGTAAAAAAAGTTCTAGGAAAAGCATGTTGAGGAATCTGTGTGAACGCAACTTGTGGAGGAAATAATTCAGAATAAAAACCCACTACATGTAAAACTACAAGTATTGTAACCACTAGCTCATTTACTAACATCTAACACTATAAATATTATGTTAACCTAAAAAATAAAATAGCTGATTATATGTTATTCTTTTCTGTAATCTGAAAGTAATTGTGATCAACTTAATCAGGGTAGAATGGCCCATACAAGTTTATATCTGTAAATGACATACCTATAGAAATATTGAAGTGTTCTTTTGTTTCTTATTCTCATCACTTACATATTACTATATTGAAATACTCTTTTCTAGTAATTGATTTTGGCAACAAAGTTGGTAATATTTTGTTTTTGTAATATGTATTTGGTAATATTTTGACAGCAGTATTTGGTTTCAAGCAGAGCAGTGCAAAGCTGTGTATGTGCCAGCCATTCTTAGGCTGGCATAGGTACCTATTGTATAAATACTTTTATTCGGATAGCCTATAGACAAGCTTTTTCCAAGACTGTCCATGAAAACATTCATTGATGCCAAGGTTGTCTGTAGCTGATGACCAGGGGTGTCTGGTGCTGGTGGAAGCTGTCACGGTGCAGACAGCTGTCTCTCAGCTCTTTGGTAACAAGGAGGCTGCTGAGCTGCAGCTGCTCTTTCACAGGGGCCAGCCAGGGGTCTGAGTTGTTCTCTCTCATATAAGCCTGTTGCCAAAAACTACTGCTCTCTAAAAGCTGCACATTTATGCCACCTTTACATGTCCAGTAGCCCATTTCTGCTCGTCTCTTCACAGACTTAAGATGGTTTCTGTGGAAAGGGGTAAGACCAGTGGAATCTCAATTAATTTGTTAATAATTTAAGGATTAAGGCCTTAATATACCCTGATCATTTAAGAAGTTTGGTTGATTAGTAGGATTTCATGGAAAATGTTTATCTTGACATTCATTCTGAAATAAATGTTTGAAGATTCAGCTGTTTTCCTGTTAGGTATTAACAGCATTAACTACTTGGCATTCCAGTAGTAAGAGTTTATGTAACAGTGCCAGTTTATGGAACAAACCATGGGACACGGCAGGAAATTCCTATCCCTGCTGGTAGTAACGAGCACAGCAGTGAATTAGAAAAATTAAGCAAACTAGTCCAGCAAAAGCTGCCAAGCACGTGAGTCAGACCCAGACCTGGAAGAGACTTTATCTGCTCTACCATTGCAGCTCTTGTTCTGAAGTTATACCCTTATTAAAGGGACTGGATCTGTGGTATGCTTACATACAGTTAGGTCCTGCATATATTGCAAAGGCAAATGAAACCCAGGCATCTTTGAGTGGATCTCAGATTCCACGTGTATGCAAGGAAGTCCCTTACCCTCCTGACACACCATGCGAAGGGAAAGCTATTTTCTCTGGCAGCTTTCCTTTCTAGGCACCTCAAGGAATTTTCCAAATCTCTTCAAATTTTGCTCCTTTGGAAGCAGAGATTTTTCTGTAAGAGACAAATGCCTTCAGCAATGTGCAAGGATTTAGCCATGTTGTCCTTGCTGTCCTGTGAAGTGTGTATTAGTATTGGTGTCGTGCCAGAGTTTTTCCAAAGGCATTGGTAGCTTGCCTAGAGCATCAGTAAGGACCTTGATTTTCCCTTTTTGAAGGGAAGCAATAAGACCTATTCTAAAGGAAAATATATGCTTTTGTCTCACATTTGGATTATCAAAGAGGGATTTATTGTCAGGTTCCCCTGATTCAGCTGTATGTCTAGATAAATAATCAACTAACTTGACAATTCTATTAATGATTGTTCCCTGGCCCTTATTTTGCTACATCACTCAACTGTGTTCTGCACGTGGAATTACTGAGGTCAGGAAAAGAGAAGCTAGATGGCACTATGGTCCAGAGGGATCATGTGCTGCTGGTGAACAGGGTGAATCTCTGCAAGCTATCTGGTCTAAGAAGCCTCTAGAATTCAATAAATATCAGCAAAAACAGGGTCAGAATTTTTAGAGTGGAATTAGGGAGAGAACAGGCTGATACAATTAGTTACCTTTTGGCTTCTATAACACAAACAGGCTTAAACTTAAGCATATAGACATGAAAAAGAAAGTAGATGTAAAATGGCTTTAAGATTGCTTTAAGACAGATAAAGCTGTGAGAAATAGTTTACGCATCATTGCCTTAACATAACTTAAACATATTTGTGATTTTTAAACATATGCTTGGATATTTCTGTTTATATACATTTATATTTGTGGAAGTAGATAAGCTATGTACCACATGTGTGCAATTACAGGAAACCAGCACACTCATCTGATTCCGTCCAGCAACCTAGAGGAGAAAAATAATCCACCCTGAAGCACTCATTAAACCTTCCTTTAATGGCTTTATGGATAGAGGTAAAGACATTTCACTATATGTCAGTTTCTCTAATCTCTACTTTTTATTATTTTTTAGTATATGAATATATGTAATTCATCAATTTGTATTTTTATCAGAAATGAAAATCAGACAAGAATATATAATATCATTTTTATTAAAATTGTAAGGCAAACCAAAGCCTTTACCTAACCAGTAATTACTGTTTAAGAGAAAAAGTAGGCAGTTTAAGCTTAAGAACTCCTTAGAAAAATGTCAAAGTTATTAAAACACAAAGCAAATAAACAAAAACATCTGGGAGCTTTGGAAGTCTGTGCAAGTAGGCAGTTTAAGCTTAGGAATTCCTTAGGGGAATGTCAAAGTTGTTAAAACACGAAACAAATAAACAAAAACATTTGGGAGCTTTGAAAGTCTGGGGAGGTCTTACTTTATAATTACTTTAAAGTCTCAACATTCGAAAGTAAGTAGAACCCAGTCAGAGAAACAACTTCGTATTTGTAGTAAAGCCAGCCTCTAGGCTTTTTCATTTGTATATTTTCCTTCTGCAGTGGAGAGGTCTGCATTCAGCATGCCGTGTTTGAAGGTCTTTTGCTAAAGAAAGATTCCTTTTTTATTGAGGAGTTCAATAGCTGTTGTCTTAGACATGAGGTATTGCTGCTGTACAAGTTACACCAATGTGCGTCTGTCACAAAAGAGATGCAAAAAATAACTGATTTAGTAGGATTTAATCATGGCAGAAGGTAACCAAAAAATACCATACTGTTCCTTCAGAGTTCAGTGTATTATTAATGTGACAGGAAGAGGTATGGATGAGCAGGTAACTATTTTGGAAATGGTAGGAAATC
Source organism: Chaetops frenatus (assembly GCA_013400775.1). Taxonomy (NCBI): domain Eukaryota; kingdom Metazoa; phylum Chordata; class Aves; order Passeriformes; family Picathartidae; genus Chaetops; species Chaetops frenatus. The sequence continues at coordinate 168,795 of VZTR01028848.1, read as the reverse complement.
TTCAAGGTTTGTAGTTGCTAGGAAGATGCAGATCTGCAAATCCTGCAAAAAGAGGATGAGCAAGATAACTTTAAAAGCTTAATAAAATTACAGAATTTTAATGTTCACACATTTGCAAGACAACATATGAAAGTCAGTGAAGCAAATTCATAGAACTGCAATCCTACAAGGACAATGTTAAGGGACAAGAAGGAAAACAAACTGAGCAAAGAAATAGAAGCAAAGAGGAGAAAATGGGATCGGAAGAAATGGGAGAGCAAGACACCTCCTTGGAAGAGAAAATGAGATAATGGACACAGTCAACACTGTCAAGAAAACAGGAAGTTTATCAATGAAGCTTCAGGAGAGGCTAGAAGAGAAGGAATCATCTGTGGACAGAAGGCACAGTGGAGGAAGTTCATAAGTTTGTAGAAAGCGTGCAGAGAGGTAGGTGCATATTAATTTGGGCAGTGGGATGGCAAATTTGAAAAACCCAGTAGAAGGCTATTAGAACAACCAGTAGTAGCAAAACAAATATCCTTTAGGTTAGCAAAGAGCAAAAACTTGGTTACTTTTATCATGGCAGTCCATTTAAAAATAAAAAAAAAATTTGATTTCACAGCAGGTTGGGTTTTTTTACATCTTCCTCCCATTTCAAGATACACTAAATTTGCCAGCTCCTGATTTGTTGTGTATTTGGTGATTCCAGAGCCCTTTTTAAGTCCTGTACTTAGTATCAGTATACTAGAAGGACATACTTGAATTTTAAGTGGGAAAAATAATGCTTCCCAAGAGATGGGAAGCATAAAAGGCCTCCATCACCAAAATGGTGAAGAGGTGGTATTTAGGAATAAAATTCAGAAGAAATTATAACCAATTACTACATCTCTCCTTTCTATCAGCAATATGTGAAAAGCCCTCATTCCTGTTAACACCTTTTAGAGACAATACCTACTTGCTGCTCTGCCCATTTGCATTGAGTACAGAGATGCTGTAGATTACCCAGGAAGGGGAGCATCGTCCAGTAAGTACTACCTTTCCTCCAGCTTGTATTAAAACATGGCACATCATGATCCTTGTCCTTAGTTAACCATGGATTTCTGCTGCTTTATTTAAAAACAGCCTTAATTTTAAAATTTTTTTTATTAATTTCTGTAGAAATCACACATTTTTTCCTTAGCGGGGACTGTACCATGCAGTTTGCCACTTGGTTCTGAACTTTGGAGAAGTGGCTGCAGGTTTCAGCCATCAAAAACCCTGAGAAATACAGTAGGACTGATACAGTACTTGTACAGCTGGGAGTTTTGCTTTGTGCTGCCTCAGCAACGAGGAGCAGGCCTGTCTGACCTGGCAACGTTTCTGTCCTTTTCTTTTTTTTCTTTTTGCCATTCAAGTGCTTTCCCTCTAGAATTCAAGGAAGCTCATATTTTGCTTTTTCTGATGATGTGTCAAATCCTTTTAAAGTAGTGTGGATGTTGGCTGAACCTTCTGCAGGTTCAATCTGTAGTGGCTAAACTGAATGGAAGCCAAGGAGTTCTCTAATGTCTATTATAAGTCAAGGGTCATGTTGTATATGGAGCAAAATACATGTATAGTGACAGGAAGCAGAGTTTTCCCTATGTTTTAAATAAACAATAGCAGGTCCAAATTCTAGTTATTGGTGATAGGAAGATCTTTTTGTTCTGTAAGATTTCTGTTTCCTGTGACACTCTATAAGGTACATCTCCTTCATGTTTTCTGGCATTATTTGTGTTTTCTAAATGTGTGATGCAGCACATTCTTAAAAATAACTGTCAACTTTGTATTTGTTTTCAAGAAAGTGCTGATACTAAATAAAGTACTAATTTTGGATTGCAGCAACAGCCATAAAATAGGCACACTCAGCAAGAAATCCAGCATGACTGTTTTTTGGGTTTAGTGTCATAGGTGAAATGAAGAAAGCATGAGTTGATAAATTTAATGTACTTTAAATCTGTGAATACATTTAAAAATAATTTCATTTAAAAATTAATATTTTTAAGCTGCTTATCACACATTGAAACTGCTTACTTTAATTCACTATCCTGGGATGAATTTATTCACAAGATGGGTCATCAAAAAAGTGTATTTTAAGGGCTATATATTTATAAAATATTAAAAGTACCAGGATAGTACTTTTGGTAATAGTAAATTTTGGCTGGTGGCTATTCACAGGAAGTCCAAGCAGGGTTTGTAAAATAGGCCTAGAGCCTTGTGAGTCTTCTAGCAGAAGACACAGATGGTACATGAAAACATTACATTTAATGAAGTTGTTAATTTCTCTGAATAAATCAACAAGTATTTATTACAATGAAGATAATTTCTTGGAAATACCAGGAGTGCATTAGAAATATACAGCCTTCTAATGGGATGTTGAATAGGCTTTTCATTGACATGGCATTTTGCAACATACTGATTTGAAGAGCAGATCAAAATTTCAGATGATTATTATTAATACATTTATACCGCAATAGTCACTTGAAAATCACTCTTCTTATTAGTTTCTGGTAAATTCATTTGTTTAGCGTCCTTGGAAGGTGCCAGATGAGTTATGTTTGTTTATTTCAATCATTTGTGAATATTTGCTGCCATGTTCCATTGCAAATGACACGACGAATTCCCAGTGCTGGCTCAGCGTTTCCAGAGGCACCCTAAGTTAGTTGTCCTAATGCAGGCAGAGCGTACAGGTACAGGCTGCCTGCTGAGGAAGGCAGGCTGGAGCACAGGGTAGGAGCTGAGGCTGAAAGACCATTTTCCTGCTCACCTCAGTTAAGGGTTCAAACCCGAGCCTGCCACTGCATTTGCCTGGGGAAAGATACACACCTTCCTTTGCTTCTCCTGTTGCAACTGTTAATTTTGCTGTGATAGTTTCCGTGCGAGTGACCCCCGTCTGCCTGGCCAAGGACTAAATGCAGCTTCCCCGCTGTTCCCCAGCCACGAGCCGCCTTCCCGGAGCAGCAGCCTTCCTTCCGGGGCCCGCCGTGAGGGGAAGGACAGCGATTCCTGCCATTCCCACTTGCCCCTCACTAGTTTTTTTTCTTTTCTTCTCTCTCTGTTTTCTCTCTGAGTGTAAACTTTGACTAGTACCGAAGTTCAAAACGGCAGTATTTCTATTATGAGCAGGAATGTCTAAAAGCAACTTGCCCCAGCACAGGTGAGGACTAAAGAAAAAAGATGAGAACGTTCATAACGAGTGTAGCAAGCCAGAGGCAAGAACCTCGCCTCCCTGTGCCCGGTCTGTCTGCAGCGTTTGCTGGAAGCAGGAGTTAATCTGACCACGTACATTCCTTTTCTTTTTATTTCATTTCTAGTCTGGTCTTGCGAAATATAAATTATTCCAACACAAGTTAAAGAAGGGACCAATATCTAACAGAGATTAAGTTTTTACTGAGAAAGAATAGTTACAAGCAGGAAATTCTGGAACCATACAGTCTCCTACAGATCCTCACAAAATATCCAGAATGCAAGAAGATTTTTCCGTATTCCTAAACATTCAACTCCATCCATGACTATGATAGCAGTTCTGTATAAAATATTTTGAAGTAATAATAGATGCGAGGGGGATTTCCATTTCTTCTCTTTTACAAGGGTATTTCCACAGATTTCAAACCCTCAAAAAGCAGTGTGTACATATGTACAAAACATGTTCAGAGCTGTAGAAAAGGTTTGTTAGAGATTTTTTACACAAAGCCTGTGAGCCTCTGAGTTCATTGCTGAATGCTCTGCCAACAAAAGGGTGGTTTTTTGCATTGTTATACGTCCATTTATAATTTTTATTTAATGATAGTAAGGATTCTTATAGCAAAACATTTAATCATACGTGAGGCTTCTATTACATACTTTACTGGAATTAATACCCTCTACTGATATATGTGTATTTCAGTATTTTACACAACTGAGAATCAGAAATACTTACCTGTGAAGTGACATCTAATTATTTTTTTACTTTTGAGATTGTGCAATATGCTGAGAGCCTACCCTGAACTTTGTATCAAGAGTATTTTTTTAATCCTATCTTGTTTAGTTTCATTTCACAAATTCCACATTTTATCCAAATTTTTTTCTTTTTCTTTTTTTTATATTCTCCTGGAAAATGTTTCAGTTTCTATATTGCAGATATTATTTTCCATATTTCTAAGTAGGTGGGGGCATTTCCAACAGGATAACTGAAAGAAAGAATAGTAGGAAATCTTAATTAATTGTTCTGATTCTGTACAAATGAACTAGCTGAGTGACAGAGCAGGAACTAGGTGGGAAAAGAACAATAGTGTGAGCACAGAATACTAAGAAATAGTATAGGGCTAGATTTGGGAAGTATTTGGAAGCAAGGGGTTTAAGAATGTAGCTAGTATTGGAAGTTATGAGACATGCACGAGGTTAAACGCCTTCAAATATGCCTGCTATAAAATATCCTACAGTTCTTCTAGTTTTAACTATCAGGGCAACTGCAGGATACTTTCAGTAGTGCTTGAAACGATTAGTGGCTTGTGAAAAAGTAGGCATCTTGCTTTTCCAGGTGCCAGTGAGGAAATGTTTGCAAAGGCGTAAGAGAGGTGTTCAGCGTACTGAATGACTGATTGGCTGTAATTCAGTGTAAGAAACTGACTTTTGGAAAGGCATATTGGAAAGGAAATGAGAACATTTAGCATGGGATTTTTGAGAGGACTGGAAGAAGTCCCAAGAGCAATTACAGTGATGGGAAATGTGAGACCTGCCAGTGTAGAAGAGAATCTTTAAGGAAAATAAAAGCAGTTTTGAAGTTAGCCTCTGATTAACTGGGAAGAGAAAATAAATATGCAAAGGAAAACTGGGTGTACTGAAACCAGTGCGTAAAGGTGCAGGTGATTTCATAATTAAGAAAAATCAAACTGAAGTACTGAAAATAAGATGAAAAATTAATTACTAGAAAGAAGAATTGAAAAATAACTCTTAATTTACTGATAACTGAAAAGAAATTGGAAGAAGAGAGCACAGGTACTTAAGAGATGCTACTGCAAGAAATGTTCAGAAGTTTTATATATCTGCTGTGACTTTAAATGCTAGTGCTTGCAACTGTTCTACCACAACAGAGAACAGCCAGTGTTTGGTATTGTATGGACTTGCAAAGACAAGAACAGAACAAGTTACCTTATTCAGCAGATTGTCTTCATCATTAGATGTTATTGTTGTTTGCATGGACAAAAGCACCCAACAGTTGCAGGGAACCAGAGGATTCTGGGGCATGTAACAATCAAGAAGGAAGTATAGACATGACAGTGAAGAAGGAAATATTCTAAGTTCCTTTGAGTCTGAGAACAGTTTTGTCTGCCTGGAGATCTATATGCTTCTGAGAGCATCATCCAGATACTTTTCAAACAATAGCATGTAAATTTTTCCTGTGCTTTGCACAGTGGGGCTTCCCCAATTTTGACCTCACCAAAGTAACTTGGTCCATTTGCCATTGCAGTACTGCAAAACTTCTTGGCAGAGAGGGAGTTTCCTAAGGGTGCACTTCTCTCTGTAGCTATCTTCTCATACGGTACAGGGTTTTTACGTGTTTGTGCTCATCAGATATTTATAGTGTGACTTCCCATTCTCCACTGCATTGGTAGAGACCACTGCCATACTTGGAAGGTATTTGGACAACTTCAGACTGTCCAGAAGGAGAAGAACAAAATGAAATTATTGTGACATAAAATTGTGTATGTTGTAAACTTGCTAAAAGGCAGGCTCTTATTTTTGTCATTGTATAACATAGTCTATTGTGCATGGGACATCTAGCTGGGAATGACTGGTACCACAACTAGTTGCAGCAGAAGATTCTAATGTGAGCAAAGTTTTGCCTCATAGCATAGGCCCATCTGAGTTTGAAAATGGAGATGATAGTAATCACAGAATTATTAAGGCTGGAAAATATCTCCAAGATAAAATCTAACCTTTGAATAGTCTGAGGCTTTTAAAACCTCCAGAGCATATACTTTTGTATGTTTATTGTAGTCTTTCTATGGTAACAAATATAAAGTTATTTGATACTGAACAGGCTCAATTTCAGTACTTTATTCTGTTGTAACTCTGTACTAGAAGTGTTACATCACACAAAATTCCCCACAGTTAGGAATGACTGTTGGATCTAAATTCTGCATGAGGTTTTTCTCTCCATAGTCTAATTGTTGTTCTTTATTTGATGAGCTCTCTGAGTAGATTTTGAATGGCTGACTGTAAGACTTCCTTGTAGGAGGCCCAAGGAGCCTGGGCTCACAGCAGGCACTGCTGGCTGCTTGGCTTCAGACACCTGGTTTCTCCACAGGTGCTGGGCTGCTATCTGTGAGTCCCTCCTCATCCAAGCTTCATTGAGCTCAGATTTGTTGTGTTTTATAAGATGGCCTATCACAGAACTGTTCTTTATCAGGCCCATTTCTAAAAAAGAAGTGCTTTCCTCATGTAACTGAAAGACTCCACAGGTGTGCTGTTCCAGGGACTAAAATCACAGTCTCTGCTTGGGAGTGTCCTTTCCCTTGAGCTGTCTGGAATTTAGGTTCACTTAGCATAGCAAAACACAGGACTTTCTGTCAAGGGAAATTGCTCTGAGGATCTGGGTCTTGCTTGGTGCTCTTTAGTGGTTGTGGATGTAGGAAATGGGACAAAATGGGTGTTATTTCTCTTGTAAAAAAAATGTTTAGAAGCTGGATATGGCATAAAGCTGGGGTTTTTTTCTGTAGCTCTGTTATTATGTCTTCTCTTTTTAGCCTGTAATCTCAAAGCATTTCCTCATAATCATGAGGATATTACGACAATTCCTATTAGTAACAGGATTTAAAAACCTTCTCCTCCCTTACAGCTTATTCAGAGGATAATAGATGTACTGAATTGAACATGTGTGCTTATATTGTACCTGGGCCAACATAATTGGTGTAGATCACCAAAATGTGAAAGACAACTGCCACTAATTAATTTGTTGGTGTTGTCTACCCATTTCTCTGGAGCACCTCAACTCTATTAGCTTTGATTGCCCAAGTTAAGCACCTGAATTTTCAGAGTAATAAAAATTCCTTACTAGTTTAATTAGGCAAATGATGTAATGTAACTTGTGTTCATTGTTCAGTAACTTTAGTTGTGGCTAAATGAGACAAAGTTCAGGTACCAAGAGTCTCCTTTGCAGTCCAACCCCTCACTCATTACCACAATCAATTTATCTCTTATAGTAAAGAAACAGATTTTCTGAGGGAAAAAAATGTATGTGGGAACATACAAACTTTAATTATCTTTTTTCCCATTTTATAGCTGTGGATTTGCAACCTTAATAGCAATTTTACATAAAATATCTCATTGCAGGAATTCCTTCATAGCATGTCATACTGACAGAGACCATGGGAAGGCAGTTCCAGCAGACCAGCTGTGCTATTGAGCTACAATGTGGGTGCATTTGGGATTATCCTGGGCACATGCAAGCAAAGAGCTGAGACAGGTTTATTTGCTCTGAAGGGATGATGGGGTGTGTATATGGTCTGGTCATACACCATACTTGGATAATATCTCCATTTTGAAGTTTTTAGTAAAAAGAAATTAAAACAGTAAAAATTTGAAGAGTTGTGTTTTAAGGAACACCTTAAAATAAGTGATGTGAACAACTATATGTTTTTGGATGCAGGATATTAAAAATTATTTTGTAAGAGTAGCATTTATACCATGACATCTGCTGGGGACTTTGCTACGACCAGTCTGTTTTACATGAAATTCAGTAAAATACTGATGATGTAGTTTTAAACTCCAATATGTTTTAATGAACAAGAACTGTGAAACACATTTTCTGCTGTATTTTTAAAATATGGATGTACACAAGCATTCATATGTGTAGAAATGATCAGGCTTCAAATCTTAACAGATTGAAATAACATTAAAATATCAAAAGGAATGTTGAGTATTTTCATATTTTATCTAGGAGATGGTTCTGTAGTGCTTTTAAAGGACGTTGGTAATATGGAAAATTTAAACAATCAAGTGGAGTTAGGAGTGCAGACAATTTCAAAATAGTCTAAATTGCCAGAGGATATCTCAAAGCCAAAAAGCCTTTTTAGGAAAAATACAGTAATTCCCATCAATGTGCTTTATCTCATGTACTGTAAAGACAAAGAGTGAGGGCTCATTGAGGACTGGTGAGACTTTGTATTTTCTGATAATTTTTTTTCTTTGTCTCATTGTTTTTGGGAGGGGGGTTTCTTTGGTTGTGGTTTTTTGTTTGGTTGGTTGGTTGTTGTTCTGTTTGTTGTTGTTGGGGGTTTTTTTTGAGGAAGGGTGAGGGTTTCATGAAAGGCTGAAAATCAGACCAGTGCAGTAAAGCAGGAGTGCAGGTCTAAGTGGATTCCATGCTCTTGCACCCCGGACTTTGAAAATAATTGCTTGAGATGTCCCAGAAAAAATAATACACTAAGCAAATTAAGAGATTCTACAGAAATTCTGATCTTACATCTTTATCTAGAGAATTAAAGTTTTACAAGAAAAAAAATCTGAGGTAATTTGAAAGTCTCCTAAAATCTTAGATATAACCTGGAAGGGCAGTACTTCCTAAACATCTAATCTCCAGGTTTCTTACAAGTCTGATTCATTCTCTTTTTATCAAAGAGAGAAAATGGGCTGGAACAGAGATATGCCTTGGAAGGGACCCTGAGATGGATTTTGTTGAATCAAATGATGTCAATACAGATTTGACTATGTAATTTTTTTTGTTTCTACATATAGCTATTGATGTGGGAGTTTCTAAGAAACTGTTTTGATCAATAGTCATCTTCACTAGAACAAGTTTGGAAGTACAAAGCACTTCCATTTTATTAACAGTATTTGATCTGTGACTAATTGCTTTTATCCTGTGAAGCTGTGTTTCTGTAAATGTATCTCCATGGTTTTAATGAGAGTTTTTAAAGTCTATAACTAATCCTATAGCTGTATGAATAAATTCTTCAAGAACTAGAATATGAGTTTAGTTCAGCTGTTCAGTTTTCCTCTTTTTGTGTGTTTTTAAGGCTTTTAATTATTCCTGTAGGATCTCAGAAACATGAGGTATCCCACAGTAAAAGTGGGAAGACAGGTTCTTAACTCAAGAAAGTACACACCAGGTTCTAGTCTGGCATGTAAGAGTGCTCAGTTTGGACAGACTTTCACAGCTGTATAAAAGCTTAATTTACAAACAGGATTTACAAACAGGATGTAGGAGCTGTAATGAGATGAGCTGCATTAAAGCAAATCTTTCAGCATTTAGCATCAGTAGCTGAGGTTTTGAAAAACAGGAAACCATTTCAGGGTGGAGACTCCAGAAGCACCTAATGTTCCTTAACATAATTGTGTGAATGCCTGTGTTTCTGTAACCATAGGTTTCCGTAATGTAGTTGTGATCTATTATTTCAAATGGAAGGCCCTACCTCCCTTTGCTCCCCAAAATGCTGCATGTAAAAAAATTTAGAGGGAAACTTCCACTGACCCATTGCATTGTGTTGCTTTTTCCTAGCAAAGGCTGCTTTTCTCGGCAGTCATCCATAATTTTGAAGTCCTTCCAAAGGAAGACAAAGCTCTTTGAATTGGTCCAAAAGAATCAAAATATCAAAATAGTGCTAATCCTTTCCAATAATTTTCTGAAGCTATTGCAAATAAAGAACTTGCAATACCTGATGAGTGGCACAATTTACAGGGCCCTCATTAAGAAAGACTCATGGATGGTTGTATGGCCAAATCATTCTGGTCACACATTTCTCCATAGAGAAGCAAATAAGAAATTTTAGTGCCTCTCAACTGCCTTAATCTATTTCCCCCAAATGAATACTATTGTTATTATTATTATTATTATTACTTCCTATGCTTTACTACATAACAATGCTGATAGACATTTACAAATATATGACTAGAACACAGGCTAAAAACACCAAACTATAATAATATGATAAGAAACAGAACATACTACACAAGGAAAAAAGTGAGCCAGGCTATTGAAAGCAATTGGGTACCTGCATCAGGGACATTAATTCTGTGTTCTGTTAGAGAACACACATATCAATTACACCAAAAGAAGAGATGGGTGAATATTTATTGGTTTTCAATTAAAAATGTTTTTCAACCATCTTTTAAGGAGAATTGAAATTGAGAATGACTTCCCTAAGTGCTTGTATATGGATTTTATGTGCTCTGTAAGGAGTACAGTACTTTTGAAGATTGATGTAATTCAGCACGTGGATACATTGGTTCAACATTTGAGTTGCCTAGAAGGATTCCAATAGAACTTGGAATACTGAAGCATTTTCTCTCCTTTTCCTACTACAGATGAGCCTTTAACTTTCTTGTGTAGTTCATTCACAGTGTTTTCCATTTCCTTTGGGCTTATTAGATAAGTCAAGTGACTGTTTCCATCAGAAATAGTCCTTGGCCTCCACTTGCATGCATGCAAACAACTTGGTGATATTGACATTCACCTGCAAATCAAGAAAAACATTTTTAAATTGATTGAGATTTAAATATATCTGAGATGATTTAAACTTTAAATTCCCTGTCTTGTGGAGAATAGTACTAATAAATTCACTGTTAAAATAGGTCTTAATCTGACAAAATAGATGCAAATATAGCATTTTTGTGGCATCAGAAAACAAATTTGTGTCTATGTACCTTTAGTAAATGTAGCTTATAGAAGATATTTTCAGGAGTAATATGCAGTATATACATAAATCACTAAGCAAAAAGTTTTTCTAAAAGAAATTATAATATATTGAGAAAGATCTATGTATTTCCTCCTTTGCATATAATTATTTAGTCTAAATGCCACATAGATATAAATAACTCATTATATTGATATATTTGCATATGTTTCATATAGCACAGAGCATTTATGTATTATAAGTGTAGGCCGTATAGTTTTGTGTTGTAAGGAGTTTTAAAACTGGGCAAGAATATCCTTTCAATGGAGTTAAACTGCAGATACAACCACTGACATGTGGGATATCTGTAGGTGTCCATCTGTCAACTCACACAGTGAAGTTCAGTAAAATTGGCCTAAGTCCTACATCTAGTTGGAATAAATAGAAAATAAAAAGATTGGTTTTTACATGGCAATTATTTTGACTTCTAGAGCATTATAAACCTAAAATTCCTTTTTTAAAAACATATCTTTTTGTCTGTCTTTCTATAACTTGTTTCAATTAAAGGTGAAATATAAAGGTGACAGACTAAATACAGGCAGTTCAAAAGTTATAAACATCACAGCATAGATGAAATGAGGAAGATTACTTTTTTAATCTGACAATTACCATGAACTGTGATTTAATTAGTGAGAATTCCTCTCATTTCCAGTCAATGTTTCGCATTTCCTTGATTTAAGTATGTTATGATTTCTGAAGCTGATAGTGTCTGATTATACTATAATTTGTAGGTGGGAAACTTTCGGGAAGTTTCTTCCTGTCTTCAGAGATAAAATGTTCAAATTATAAAAATTTATATGCTCCAGAATTTACCAATGTTTGTATGCATTGTTCATTCTGCATGGGTTTTGACTTTTGAAACCATTTTGTGGTTTTTCACTCTTGAAGGAATAATAATTGCAGTAAAGTAAGACAAGCTAAAGAAAGGAGTCATTCCTCAAATATGAAGACATAATCTCAGCAAATAAGGACATTATTCAAAGAACTGCATGATGAACTTGGCCTGTTATGCGCAGTCTTCATCTTCTGCTGAAGCCACTGCTGTTGGCTATTGCTGTAATTTAGACATTGGACCTACAGTAAAGACAAATGTGGGAAATTAGCTGTTCCTCAGGCAGACTTTGCCAGAGCATGCTCTGATCTTGCACTTCTGTTCTGAGAATGATGGGTGTCTCTGTCCAGGTGGCCAACTTTGGCAGGATAGTAAATCAATGTTCTTTCTTCTGTGTCCCAGAGGAAGTGTGGAGGAGGGAAAAAGGTCTTCCTTCCAGAGGATATTTGCCTTTGCCATAGTGATAGTGATAGAAAAAGCTGATTAATAAATCAGCCAGAAAAAAACAAAACAAAACAAAAAAACCCCAGAAGGGTCAGAAAACTTATGGCAAAGGAAAAAACAGTGAGAATATTGTATATGTCAGGACTCTGGTTGCCATTTCATAAACAATCTTCTTCCTATTTTTGTATAATTTACTTGAACATCCTGTTTCTTTCTTTATCCCATGTGTGACTTTGGGATTTTGAAAAGAGCTGAAGCCTTAGAAAGGTTTTATCTATTGTGTATTGGGAGAAGGTGGGGGCTTTTCTGCTAAAATTGAGAAATGTTTAAAGAGAGATAATAGATGCTACTAAAATGATAAATGCCAACTTTATCCCAAGAGGAGAATGGAAAGAAACACCACAGAAAGAAAAGTGATATTTATTATATGCACTAGAGATTTACTATTTAATATATTTAATTTGAAACATCTTTGCATTTTGAGATCAGTTTTGACACGGTTTTTAAGCTGTTTTGCAAAGCCAACTTCCACTCTTTAAGTAAAGATGTGTATTCTTTTGATAAAATTTGCAAATTTTTGTGCTGTGGCAAAGACAGCCTTCTAAATGACATCCATGCTTCGTGCTTGATCCCTGGGCTGAGTGGCCTGGCACAGCAGGCACTCTATAAATTATCATCTTCCTCATGAGTTCAGTTCCACCAATCCGTTTTGCAAAGAACCAAGCAAAGCAGCTCCTTAGCCTTTCAGTCATTCCAGTTTGTAGTGATAGTAAATGTGGTGCTTTCAGGGTTAAAAAATAATTTAGTAAGTCAATACACAGCTAAAGAGGACAATACAAAGTCTAATAGTATATCTAGAAGATTCTCTGTTTGAGTCCATTGGGCTTTAGACTAGGCCCAAATGCAAACCTAAATAAGAAGGTGACATGATATTAATTTAGGGAAATCATACCTTTACAGGTGGATGCCAACAGGCAGCTCTGTGACACTTGTGGTGCAATGTCAGCAGATGGTGACACAGCCAATCTGCAGTAGCAGGACTGAGATGGCCTGGGAGAAGTGCACTGGCAGGCAGCAACTGCTGTGGGACAACTCAAAACTTTGACAGGGGCTCTGTGCAAAGCTGGGATGCTAAGAAGAGCTCAGTTGATAAAGTTCAGTGACATTTCAGATTCAGAAGTGACAGAGGTTGTTTTGAAGTTGCAGGAGAAAAAGGTTTGGCAGTAGTAGTGCAGAGGAGAGTAAAACAGCAGAGCTGGTTTTAGAGTGGTAGAAAAGAGCAAGTAATTCCTGAGTTCTAACTGAAATAGTGTTAGTTAATATTATTAATTTCTATTTTCTATGCTGTTTAGGATAAGACTTTAAAAGACAGTGAGCTATAGAAATATATCAGTAAATTTGTATTTCCAAATCTCTTAGATATTTCTCAAATTTCATTTGCTTATAGGATTTCTCTTGTATTGAGTTATGCTCTCAAAAACACAGACTCAATGCAGGGACCATTTTGCTTTAAGTCCTTGTGTAAGCAACTGTATGACTTGTGCTTCCACCATTCTCAAGCTTTTATCTTTTAATCTCCTTGTGGCCAGTGCCAGGGATGCCATTGTAGCTTGAAAAAATTCTGACTGATCCACTGTAGGTATATTCTGTCCACATCTGTCTCCTTGTAACAACTATGCTGATGAGCACATCCAAACAGGATTGCAGTTCCACAATACTGGAAATGGGGGAACAGGAGGGAAATCTCAGGTACTAGCCAGCTTCTGGCCTACTTCCATGATTCTTACCAAGGTTTAGAGGAACATTGAATTAACTAAAAAACCTTCTTTCTCTTGCAAAAGCAGACCTTTCTGTCAAAGGTTTTGGTGTACAGTTGTGGTTTTTTTAATAGATGCTGGAAAAGATAGCTCTAAATGTAAGGGAGAAACAGCAGCAGCACATAATTATGATAAAGTTCCTTTCGGTGTAAGAAGCTAAAAAGTGTAACCTCCAACCCAAAACGTGTAATGTGTTTTGTAATATGTGGAAATAATAATAAGAGAATAGGAATATTCTCTATATTTTTATCTTAACTGTGTATGCTAGCACCATTTGTCCTTTCATTTAGCTACTTAATAAGAAAAAAGTTTTCCTGAAATACTTGAGATACTGAAGCAAGACTACTTAATGTTTTCAGAATTTTCCTTAATATCTATTTCCTGTTTTCCATTTTTTTTCCAGTTTTTGTTCTTTTGTCTATTTGCATTATTTATTGTGTTTTGTGGAGCAATGGTAAGTGATTCCTGGTTTTTCAAGAAAGATTATAAGTTTTAGTGTAAGAAGAAATTATGATATTTAAAAGAAATTGTTTTACCACTCTTTCAAATAGCCTCTCAATATGTGGTCCCTGGAAATTTTACAAAGAAATTTGTGGCAGGGTCTGACATTCATGCATACCTTGAGTAGTAAGTTTCTCAGAGAAGAACCTGTGAAATTTCTCTCTATGTAAAGCACTGTTACATTGGCAGGAATGGTAGATTTCATTTCTCTTTAACAGCAAGATTTTAAAGCTGCCTTGGGCTCCTGGGTAGTTCCTGCATATTCATATGGGAAGCATCAAGATGCTCTCACTGTTACTGAACACTTCTGTGTGTTGTAACCCCAGATGTGACAATCCAGGCTACACTCGCTTTCCCTGCAGGCTCTTGACATTCCATGAGTTCCAGACAGCTCTCTCAATAAGGTAGAGGCCTTGCTTTTGAAACACAGCCAGCAATTACAGCCAAAGTGAAACTGAAGTTCCAATCACATATCAAGTTAGTCTTGCACTCTGTTTAACCCTCAGTGACTTTAAGGAGTTACTATGAAATTGTTGCAACTGAGGTCAGTCGGTAATCATGAGATTACCAAGAAGTCACGATGACTTCTTGCTTGGTTTTATATCCTATTTCTTCTAATTAGATCCTGACAGGATTTCCAGTTATTCACAATGGTTTGCTTTACAGCCATGTGCCAGAACAGTGTTATTTGCACTCAAGTCCAGTGGGTAATTGTGTTTGCCAGTCATAACACTAACATGATTGTCTGAGTTTTTGCCTTAGTTTTATGTCTAAAACAGCACTGGAAGGATAAACTGAATCTTAAATGACAAATTATATAAATCCTTATAAAGCCAGCTTAATGCCACAATATGAAATGCTTTAGATTTTATTAGGAAGAGCAAAAAAGTAAAAGATCAAAATAAGTTTACAGATTATTCACAAAACCAAAACTGCCTTTGCAAGGAATGTTGTGAAGGATCATCATATCCTCATTTATTCATTTTTATAACCATCTGCAGCTTTAGTTTAAATTAATAGCATTTTTTAACAGTACTGTACAATCCTTTTGAAAACTTAGAAAGCAGTTGTTTCTTTTATTAAAAAGGGAATATTATGAGCTAGTAGGAACTAGTAAATAGTGCAGATTAATTTAGTAATTGCTTTCCTCCTGGGTAGTTATGGAGTTTTGAACATATGAACTACTTACTTTTCAATATTGTAATAAGTTTCTGTTCATTATTGTAATCATTCTGTACTATAGACCAAACCTGAAAAATTGTCCTCCTTTATGTTAAATGTGCAAATATTGTAGTAATCTTTAAAATAAATTTTATTTATTAATTTTCCAATTAATGAATAAGAAAAATAAATTTGAAACAAACATTCCCATTAATAAATACCATATGCAGGATAAAAGGAAACATTTTTTCTTAAAATGTCTGAGCTCCTAAATTGTTGCTAGACCATATTTGCTATGTAACATCACATTTTCTGGAACCATGAGCTCCAGCAGGATCCATATGCTGATTTTAGCGGTAGAATGAAAATCTCTTTGTGCCACAAAAATTCAATAATCATGGTACAAGACACCTGAAAGTGGAAGAAAAGCAATGTCAGCTGCTGGATCTTGGTGCCATAGAAGATGAATCAATACGATAAAATGTAATAATAAATCACTTACAGGCTGATGGGTTTATATCAAACACTTTAAATCAGTAATATAGAATTCCTAGAGTGTATTTCTTTTTAGTGTGAGATGGTTGTATTATATTCATTCTAACAATCCAGGAAACTCAGTGTAAGAGAATTCGCTTAAAATCTTAACCAATTCCCCATCATACGTCTCTGGAAATTCCTGTGCCTGGATCCTGATGGTCTTGCAGATCCCAAGTCACCACACTACTGATTTGCTGAGTACTGAAAGGTGCTACAGAGGTAAGATTCATCTTGAGCTCATGAGCCTACATGAACTTAACTGGTTGATCCTTGATCCACAAAAGGATCCAACACTTCTTATGAAACATTTATGTCTTCTTTATCTGTTAGAAACTGTGAGTTGCACAGAATTTTTCCCTTTCCCATGAGGATGTCCCAGCTTCCAAGTGAAAGTCCTGGCAGTAGCTGCATGGTCATCTCCCTTAGGTAATAGTAATAGGTAATAACCATTCACCTGCAAGAGAACCATGTAGGTTTGCCTGGAGCTGAGCTGCTGAAAGAGAGCTGCCAATACCCATTCTTAATGGTGTGGAGGTAACTGTAGTAAGAAATTAAGTCAAATGAGGCAAAATTTATCCAACCAAAAGGGTCATTAAACCATCTGTTACTTATGATTTGATATTCACATACAATTCCTGGGAAATTTCAGGAGAGATCCTGGGCTAAGAACTATCTGAATGCTGGAAATCAGATATTTCTCGTATTAATTCTGCACAGACTTTTATCCTGCCTGAGAGCAATTTCAAACATGTAACACACTTCTTAAGTTGCCTCTCTTATCATAAGAGAGTAATGTGGTCTGTGATAGAGGCTGACACAACTATGAAAGTCATTCTTGCTCAGTTGTCTATGTCAGACTGCAAGGGCTGGGGCTTTGATGCCAAGCCAAGTAATTGTCTGGGAAGGGGAAATAAATTCCAGTAACTCACATCTTTCTTACCCATGCCTGTTGAGAAAAATTCAGCTGCTTATGGTTTTTATCACTTAGCCACTCCTACTTTGGCATATTCCTTTTGTGGAAGTGTTAACAAACAAAGCAGTTAAGATGATACCTAACTGTCGGGGGGGGCGGGGGNNGGGTGCTAATGGTAGTAAAGAGAGAAATAGTTTTCATTTAGGGTAGAGCACATGCAAGAGATAAAAGAAAGGTGCCAGATCTTTAATAGAGTTGCAGCTGGTTTCAAGCATCACTTGATTTATCAGTATGTGTACAGACACACAAACATACATATTTTGCTACTGCAAAACTCTTTCTCTTGAATATTTGTCATTCTGGCTTGATGAAAGTAAAAATTGGTGCATTCCCTCTTGTTTCTATGTGAAAGGTCAGTTTTTTCAGGACTTCCAGTCCACTTCCAGAGAGGGGAAGGTGAAAAAATCTAGGTAAAAGAAAGATTTCCTTTTTTTGTGTCTTTAAAAAAAAACAAAACAAAACAAAACAAAACAAAACAAAAACCAAAAAAAAAAAAAAAACCAAAAAAAAAAAAACCACTGAGCAATCCCTGTAGTTCTTACCTACATGGAAGATTTAAAAATTATGAATCTTGAATCCTGCAATCTGAAGTCATTTAATTCCTTTCTGATAGTTGTGTAATATTTCCACCTCTTAGTGAACCAGTCCACTGTGGGACAACAAAGATAACATTTCCATAATAAAAAGCAGCAAAAATAAACAGCCAAGCACAGTTCTTCAGAATATGAACCATTGTAAGAGAATAAAAAAAGAATGTATTCTGGTAGACAAAGTGAAGGATAATCAGTTAGTAACAGTGCAGTTTTCAGTAGCCTGTCTAGGACAGTCCACGTTCTGCATTTCTTGCAGGTGGAATGGTCTGTTACAGGTCTTACTCTCATCATTCCCCTTTTTCTTTCTTGGTCCATAGGGACACAGCTGTACCTCATGACTGAAGAGCAGGAAGGACATGGGAAACAGGGAAGTGGCTGATCTATAAGTGTATTGGAGATCTACTGCTGGTGAGTGATAAAAAAGCTTGGTCAAAAAGTTCTCCACTACTGCCTTGGTAAATTTCTTCTGACCACGTGAAATTGTGGCCTTAATAAAGTACTCAACATTTAATGGTATTGGAATTTCCTGTGGAATGCTGGGGAATTAACTTGCTCATATTCTTTCTTAAATGTTTTCATCTGACTTTACCTTGCCATATCCTAAGTTCTAGCTGTCATCTGCATGTTGACCCAAAGCCCACTCTATTTTTTTACTTTATCCATTTTGAATGAGTTTTGTCTGGGGTTTTTTTCGTGTTTTCTGAAGTCTTACTTCAGAATTCCCAAAGAGATTTTGAATATTCCAAAGCTCATATTTGAATTTGACTCTTGTTATACACTAGATAATATTTCAGAAGGGAAACTTTTTTTTACCTATGTCACTATGAAGACAATAGGAGCTCATCTATCCAAACTAATAAAGTTTGACTTGGAATACAGTACTTGGCACATTAAGTATGTGGATTTAAAGGCTGTCCAACTGTTTTATTTTTAGATCCAGCATCACTAAAATCATACTTTCGTTTTTTCAGAAATAAGGTTTGGAATTTCCACAGCTTGTTTTTTGCCAGTAACAAAGGACTAAGATAAAAAGTAGGGACTTTTTTCTTTAGTTACTTTTATTTATTATTAGATGAACTTCTTGTTCTTTCTGTGAAGGGGACAATGCATCTGAATAGAAGAAAATTTTCTGTAGTCCACACAGGTTATCACAATTCTGTATTATTTTTTCTGGCACCTTTGTGAATTTTGGATGCCTTTAGACTAGCCAGACAGGAAGTGTCCTAACTGAGAAGCTGGTGCCAGAGAAAGATAATGCAGAAAGTAGATGCATATATTTTTATATACAGTATTTAAGAAATTCCAGAAAAGGAAAAGAAGCAGATGATAAAAGTTTCTTAAGATGTTTCTTCATTTTTTTTTCCTTCTTGCAATAGATGACAAGTTAGATGTGGAGTACAATTGTGAGGTGTGATGTGGGTTACAGGGTAATGCGTTGGTGTTTTTTTTGTAGTTAGGTACAAAGTTACAATTCCTGAAACAGACACAACCCTTTAAATAGATCTGCATGTAGATCTCATCCTTCCCATCCAGAGATGAAAATTATAGGGAGTCAATGATGCTCTCCTCCCCCTCTTGGGGCTATACAGAGGTTGTATTATTGTCAGGTGGTGAGAAAGCAGGTGGAGGGAGTCAGAAGAAGCACAGTGTTGGGGAAGCTTTAGCAACCAAAAATCCAGATGCTCTAAGGAAGGAGGCAGTGTATAACCCATAGAGCAGGCTATTGAGTTTTCTGAGAACTGAAAATTGAGTTGAGGCTGGCAGATCTTTTCATGCTGTATTAGCCATGTAATTAGCAATTGTCATACATGTCCTCCAGCTTCATGCTTTTTCAGTTACTTTATCAAGATATGACCATATTCAAGGTACTACCTTGCATGTGGTGCCTGAAGGGCGTTCCTTCTGTGCTGATGCATGTGAGTTTTCTCTCCGAGATTACTTCTCGTTTGAATTACAGCACAGTCCTCTGGCTCTTTTTTCTTTAGGCACAGTCATCCTGCAGAGGTATCAGACACTCTTTGCCTGGGGTGGAAACTCTTCATCCCAGCTGCTTCTGTAAAGCCTCAGAAACTCTGTGAGAGGCTTTCTTTACTCAGATCTCCAGAGCACATCCCAGGAATATCTCTCCTGAGATGTGTGAGGGCTGCAGTTCGAATGGGGGGCCTCAGTATGGACTTGCTGTAACACCTCTGTGATACGAGGCTGAAGAACGGTTGAGTCACACTTTGCTGCATCCTCTCACCAGAATGTCAAGCCTTCCACAGAAGGGTTCTGTCCTCTCAAGCTGATAGGACACAGAGATCTTTAGTAATAAACATGTTGCACATGTTTCTGTGTTGGGGTCCTGTACAGAAGTTATCATTCCAGCACTGTGGATTTTTAGCAGAAGTCCCAAATTGTGCCTCTAGATGCAGATGCAGGAAAGAAGTGCCGTGAAGAACTTTACTGCTGACACAGGAAATAGGATATCAGATTAGATGAGTTTCCTTCTACCTTCTTTTTTCTTAAATTCCCTCTGTCAAAAGGGTCATCTCTCTTCACCATAGGTCCTTGGCCATAAATCACAAAAACAGTGGTGAAGGTTTTAGGAGTCCAGATTCTGCAAAAGGTTAGTCTTTCAGCTTTCCCCTAATTGCCTCCATGATACAGTGCAGTATATTAAAAATGCAGGAAGAGGCATTTAAATGCTGGATAACTAACAGGTTGGATAATGTGCATTTGTTCAAATAATTCATTAAGATATCAAGTGCTTGTTATCTCTGTCACTTAGAGAAAACTAATAAATGCATCATATAAGTATTTAACAGGCTTACAGAAGTATGAGTTAAAGAAAATGTTTAGCACAGTTCTGAAATTATTTCTTTTCTTTAATGCCAGAAAAGTCTGATGTTTTAGTTTCCTGTATGACACTTGTGTTTTCTTATGCCAGGCCAAAAATTGTGTTCAGTATTTCCAAACTCCCTTTTGCAACACATAATTGTTTTATCTTTGTCCATCAAATCTTTAGAAGTCTGTTTTGATTACTAGATGTATTGAAAAACATGTAGTTACATCCCAGTGCTTAATTCTTTTAATCTTTTTTACCTTTAGTAATATTCTTGTAATACTTGTTTCATTCCAGTCCTCATTACACTCTGCATGTGTCAAGATTTCCTCCAGTTGATCCTATAATACTTATCTCACTGTGGATGTAGATGCATTATCTATTCTTAGCCCCAGCATCCTCCTCTGCGCTGTTTGAATAAAAACCTAGATTATCTGAACTCTCAAGGTCAAGTGCTGAAACTTGTCAGCTGATCTCAATTTGTTTACAGACAGAAGAGACAGTTCTGAAAATAAGCAAACTTGGTGCCCGTTTTCCTATTTTGAGGTTGATGCTGAGGGTAGTAGGAGCAACAGTAACATACATATCCTTTTAAAATACATAGAAGACTCACATTTGAAGTTGTGTAAAGTGAAAGTGTTAAAGAACATTTTAAATTTTTGGCAGATTTTTACTTCCTTCAGTAATATTTGTTGGCTAACTCCGCTCTTACCTAAACTGTCTGAGTTGAATTTTCTGATCACTCAGTATAGTAGTCCCTCTGGTAAGGATCCAACTCCAGTAAAGTTAATGGCAGCTGTCCAGTTAATTTACTGAGAGCAGGATCAGAGTTATTTCCTATTTTGTGTTATCTGAAGGAAGATTTGATTAAAACTTTTCCAGCATGCAGATATGGTCTCCTACATTAACATTTTTTTCTCTCTAGAATTTGATTTCCCAGAAAAAAGGAAATGTTGCCCTTTCTATTTCAGCTTAGCTTCTAATGATTATTTAAGCAGTCCAAGCAGAAGAGTTTCATTTCTTGCTTGTCTCTGACTATGATTTAAAACTGATCTTTTGCCACTGAAGTGAGAAAGTACACTTTCCTTCAACAAAACCATTTTCTCTGAAGTAAAATCACATTGTATAGATGCATTGTTTCCTGCTCGAGATAGCTTTGGATTTTTGGATTTGATAGCAGTATTTCCAGAACAGTACTCTGCTTGCATTTTGTTGCACTTAGGTTTGTTTTATTCTTCCTCCTCCTCCTCATCCTTCTCCACCTCCTCCTCCACCTCTTCCTCCTCCTTTTCCTCCTCCTCTAACAAAAAAATTAGGATGGTGATAATAAAAATAAAGTATTATGGTAGAATCCACTGTAGCAATTTAATTGAATTTTAGTTTTAGTGATTTTTGGTTAGACACTTCTAGATGTTTCAGATTTCCCTGTTTTATTGCCTTCTGGGTAATTCCTGGATTGTCTTGGTGTGATTTTTTCATTTACTATTATATTATTATTATTATTATTATTATTATTATCATTATCATTATCATTTCATTTACTATATTATTATTATTATTATTATTATTATTATTATTATTATTATCATTATCATTATCATTATCATTATCATTATTACATACTTTCTGCCAGAGATCACAAATTTTGTCTTCACAATATTTTTGTAGCTTTTATATTCAGGAGTTTATGGTGAGTGCATGAAAAAAAGTCATTGGGACTTCTTTTTTTACCCAGTGCGTTTCTGTAGCAGCTTGTACTGTCCAGATATCCTTTGATGAGGATGCAAAGCTATGGCAGCAACTGCAGTCAGGTAAAAAGCAGTAAAGAGTAGTTCCTGAAGAAGACATGCTGCCTGTAGAAAAGCAGGACTCTCTGATAGAACTCTCACCTGAGCATGGTATTTTGGAGCTAGCATGAGGTTATTAACCATATAAAGTCTAATTGACTTAAAACATACATTGGTGTAAAGCCAACTTTTCAGCAAATTCATTTCTTTAACATTTACAGCATTGTTACTTCAGCCTTTATTTTTCCAAGTTATTACTCACCTACTAGATATTTGAATCTGTCTTGTTTATAAAATACAGACATCAAATGACCAAACCATTACATAGCAAATGATTTGCCAGAGACATTTTAAAAACATATATATTTCATTTTGAATTTCTTGCTGCCTTTATTTAGTGATTTTAATTGACTAATAGAGAATTATACAATTCTTTAGGCTAGGAAAGCCCTCTAAGATCAAATCCAACCATTAAACCTGCATTGCCATGTTCACCACTAAACCATCTCCCCATGTGTCACAGCCACACATTTTTGAATGCTTCAAGGGGTGGTGATTCTACCACTTTGCTGAGCAGCCTGTGCAATGCCTAACCACTCTTTCAGTGAAGAAATTTTTCCTAATATATAATCTAAACCTCCCCTGGTGTTATTTGAGGCCATTTCATCTTGTCCTGTCACTNTATTTGAATCTGTCTTGTTTATAAAATACAGACATCAAATGACCAAACCATTACATAGCAAATGATTTGCCAGAGACATTTTAAAAACATATATGTTTCATTTTGAATTTCTTGCTGCCTTTATTTAGTGATTTTAATTGACTAATAGAGAATTATACAATTCTTTAGGCTAGGAAAGCCCTCTAAGATCAAATCCAACCATTAAACCTGCATTGCCATGTTCACCACTAAACCATCTCCCCATGTGTCACAGCCACACATTTTTGAATGCTTCAAGGGGTGGTGATTCTACCACTTTGCTGAGCAGCCTGTGCAATGCCTAACCACTCTTTCAGTGAAGAAATTTTTCCTAATATATAATCTAAACCTCCCCTGGTGTTATTTGAGGCCATTTCATCTTGTCCTGTCACTTGTTACCTGGGAGAAGAGATCAAGCCCACCTCACCACAGCCTACTTTCAGAGAGTTGCAGAGAGCGATAAAGTTCCCTCTGAGCCTCCTTTTCTCCAGGCTAAACCCCAGCTCCTTCAGCCACTCCTCATTAGACCTGTGCTCCAGCCCCTTCCCCAGCTCAGTTGTCCTTCTGTGGACACTCTCCAGCATTTCAATATTTTCTTGAGGTGCTGGGCCCAAACCTGGACACAGCACTCGAGGTGTGGCCTCACCAGTGTCTAGTACAGGGGGCAATCCCTGCCCTGGTTCTGCTGGCCACACTATTCCTGATATGGGCCAGGATGCCACTGGCCTCTGTGACCACCTGGGCACACACTGGCTCATGTTCAGCTGCTGTCAATCAACACCCCCAGATCCTTTTGCCCTGGGCAGCTTTCCAGCCACTCTTGCCCAAGCCTGTAGTGCTATGTGGGGTTGTTGTGAGACAAGAGCAGGACCTGGCACTTCCAATTAGTCTCAGCAAATTGATCCAGCCTGTCCAGATCCCTCTGTAGTGCCCAAATTACTTAAGTAGTTGAATACATAAACAACAGAGATTTAGAAACCTTTATCTATCCTTTGCATTCACAGCATTTTCCAACTGAAAATTAAACACTGAAAATGGTATTTTACTTTTTTTTCATAGCATCACTGCCATATTAACCAGTAAGCATTGTCCTCAGAAATATTCCAAACTGGATTTGTATATCCACTGCAAAGTGGCATTGGAATATTAGTTCGCTCAGTTAATTGGAACAGTATGAGCCTGATTCAAGCTGATGAAGCCAGATCTCCAGACTTCTTTTATCTGATGTATTACTTCATTTTTAGAGATCAAAAATAATTAGGAACATGAGTAACATCACCTCTTTAGCTGCTAGCACAGTTTTCAAAGGAAATACTGAGTCATGTAATGTTATTTACAGAGCTGAGCATTGTTAGAAGCATTCTGAAGACTCACTCCCACAAAAATATTTTTGTTAAAAGCAAATTTGAATAACTTTTTCATCTGAGATATAGTTGCATTCAATTACTTGGACTTAGGCACATTTTTTCATTTTATCAGTTGTTTGCAGGATCAGATCTGAAACTGATTTTTTAAAATGTAGTAGGCACTGTATTTACAAGTGCTACTATTTATTTTCCTGAGCTTTCACAAAAGCAACAGAGGGCGCTGAGCCAACGGGCACCGCCCGGTGTGGGACTCTTCCTCCCCGCTCTGGATTTCCCCGTCCAGGGATTTCCCATTCTGCCTCAAGGAGAGCCTTTATAAAGAGCAGCTGGAGTTCTGGTAATAAACTGTTACAGAGCAGCAAGATCTCACTGTGCCTCTTCACAGAAAATAGAAAGCAAAACTTTTGCATTTATTTTCTTGACCAAGTGACAGCAATTGCAAGTATTTAAAGAAATGGGAAAAACAAGCCAGGCTGTGCTCGTAATTTTATGTGTGTTAAGGACTGGTAAGTTGGGGAAGGTGAGGGTTGGTGGCGCATGTTTTATTTGTTTTAACTTCGTTAAGTGTAAACTGACCTAAAATTTACTGTTTGATCTTTATTTCTCTTTGCTCCAGTTACTTTTTCATTTCAGTGAATACAACTGTCAATTAAGAAGTTCTGTCAAAATGCCAGGAAGCTTTTTTTTGACACTTACTGTGAGCTTTTCTGTGCTCTGCAATGACTCAGTCATTTTCCTATTGAGCTTACTAAAAGACAGTCTAGGAGACAACTGCAGTATGTCATTACATGCTGTCATTCCTGACAGTATCAGTCAAGTTTGGTACTAAATGTCCAGTTGAAAGTGTTCATGCTGTTTTCTTTGCTATCTACCTGCTACCTCTCCCTTCAAATGTTACAAAGTTTTAGGACCAGATCCACCTGACAGGAAACAGTTATATTGTGCCAGTGCATTTATTTTCACTGAAAGCATTGGGTTTCTGCCATTTTATACATGAAAACTGTCTCTTGCTTATCTGCGAGTGTATTGTCTTTGACAAAAATATCAATGTTTATGAGGTATTTTGAATATGTAAACCACTGTATGAACTTTATTAGTGTAACTTCTACACGACTATAAAGCAAAGAATTGAAACATAAAGAACTCATGTCACAGTAGAACATGAGAAGAAATAAGAAGATAAAAGTTGAGAAAGTTGGTGAATTGATGTGTGTTCCCTTTTGTAGTTAAAGCTTTTGAAATGGAGATTATACCTGCTGAGAGAACTGTTGCACAGATTGGAGGCACACTCATACTCATGTGCAATACTACTGGCTGTGCATCACCAAGTTTTTCCTGGAGAACACAGATGGACAGCCCCCTTGGAGGAAAAGTCAGCAACCATAGGACATATTCTATGTTGGCTATGAATCCAGTTACCATTGTGAATTCTCATTCTTATCTTTGTACTGTCATATGTGATGAGAAAGAGAGAAAAGAGAAGAGTGTCAAAGTTGAACTTTACTGTAAGTAAAAATCTAAAATTCTCTTTAAATAGTACATGTTGATAGAAAACTCAGTAATTGTTTTAGATATTGTGGTTACCAGTTAACTTATAATTCTAGGATAATGAGTCTGTTATAGCTCAACATATACTTCCTTCTAAGATTTCTTTATATGTCTGTTCAGGACATTTTCTTAGCCCTTTTCTGCTTAGCATTTTGCATTGAAGATTGTATATACTAGTGTTATTTATTCTTACTTTTGGTAGTTCTTGAAAGCCAAAACATACACTGCCTGAATGCACTCTCAGAGTTGGGAGAGGAAAAAAATCAAAGTCTTTCTAGTTTGTGGGGGAGTAATTCAGATGTCTAAACCTACCAGCACAGAAAACAGGATAGCAGCAGTGTATGGATTGCTCTGAATATTTAGGCAGCTGTATCACTGCCTAGGTGCCATGCTGAATCAATCTTATCAGACCTTTTGTGATAATGTTTCAGCAATTGTGCAAATAAAACTGTTGTTATATGAACTGCTTATAAAGGACCTGTAGGTCTTCAGATCAAGATATGTCTTACAATAAAGCTGATAGAATGTCATGTTCTGAGCACCTCTAAACTCAAGATGTTCGGTGTCTGGATCTCGCTCTTATGTTGACCCTACTATTCATCTCTGCTAGTCTAAAGAGATTGACTTTATTCTTTTAGCTTTCCCCAGTGATCCTATCATTGAGATCAGCCCATCCTCAGTTGCTGGAGAACCAGTCACTGTCACCTGTAAAATTCCTAATGTGTATCCTTCTGATCACCTGGAAGTTCTCCTAAAGAAAGATGAACATGTTCTTTATGAGAAAGTTTTTTTGGAGGATGACAGCACAAATATAGAGACCAAAATTGTGACATACACATTTCATCCCGTGGCTGAAGATATTGGGAAAGAGATGACCTGTGTGGCCAGGTTACCAATTGCTGATATGGATTTTGATCCCAAAGAAAGAACATCTTCTCAGAAACTTAATGCAAATTGTAAGTATTTTTGTACAAGGGCTTTGTCTACTTTAGCTTTCACAGCTGCAAGCAAAACATCTTACTAACTCTGGAAAAATTGTTCCACTGTGCTACTGGGATACACATTATTCATTTTTTTTCTTGGTATTCCTTGGCATGTACCTCTAGTGTTAGAGATGTGCATGTTTTTCTTCGTTTACTTACTGATCTTGTCTTCCTTTTGTTCTCTTACAGTTGGTCCACAAAATACTGTCATTATTGCATCTCCAGGCAACTCAATAATGGAAGGAGACTCTCTCAACCTCACTTGTGGGACTCAGAGTAACCCGCCAGCACAAATAGTTTGGAGTAAATATTTAACTGAAGAAAGAATTCAGCTTCTGACAAAAAACAACATTCTTTCTATTCCCCATGTCCATTTCAATGATTCCGGACTGTACATCTGTGAAGTAATTAACCTGGTAACTAATAAAAGAGAGAATGCAACTGTGGACATTATTATACAAGGTACAACTCTGCTTGAGTTTCACTTACATTATCCAGTACCTAACTGGCAGATCTCTGTTAGGTTGAAGGATGCTGAAATGCTGAAAACTAGAAAAATATGGGGCCTTGTTATATATTCAGGATTCAGCTTCAGTTTAAGGCTGCTCTTCATGTACTTTTTCTTTCTATATTTACTTTTCAGCTAATTCTCTCCGTACTGCTGCTGTACATGCACACTTCTATACATTTCCCACAATGCAACACTAAAAGTCATAAAAGAATCTGAGAAAGTGGTAGGGGGACACACACTGTTATTTCCTTGAAATATGTGTGTACCAGTTTCCCAGGGCCATCACAGTCTTCTTCTTTGAACTATTAGTTTTGGTCATTAGTAGTAAATTTAATAGACATTTAATGGTAAACCTGTTTTGGACATAATAATATTATTGTTGTTGTAATATTTTATGACTGATTGATTGATTGCTACTGTTTTGACAGAGCCAAAAGTCTTGGATTGAGTCTGGGATCAAAAACAAAATAAACAGATCCTCAAGCAAGCAATTCCTGCTTTCTTAAAACCCTCTTCATCTTTAGTACCTTTGCATTACTCTAACAGCCTTTTATTTTGTCATGCAGGTGCTCCAGTCATTACAAAACTCTCCATTGAGCCTTCTACAACAGTTCAAGAGGGAGAAAATGTTTCCATACAATGTTCTGCTGAAAGTAACCCTCCTCCCAAGATTATTTTAAGGAGAAAATCTGACAATGCAGGCATGGGACCTTACAGTGCCAGGAGTATTCTTCTTCCATCTGTGGTGTTCCAAAATGGAGGAGACTATGAATGCGTAGCAGAAAATAAGTTTGGAAACAGTAAAAGTGAAATCACACTTAATGTGAAATGTAAGTATGAGTAAAGTTTTCCCAGTCATTTAAAAATAATTAGTTAGTTCTTCAGTGATAAATATAACCATCAAATTAAACAAAACTCTGTGAGAACAAAAAATCACCATAGTCCTCTGCTCTTCCCTAAGAAAGGAGCCATGCTGATGAACAAAACAAAGTCATGAAATCTTTAATGTGATGACAGTCTTTGGTCCAGATCTGAATGAGTGAGAAACTGATCTCCCTGGTTAGAAGTACTTGGTTAGTATGTTTAGGCTATGGAGGATTTGTATGAAGCTCTGATACCGTGTGCTTTACTTTTGTTTTGAGAATGAAAAATAAGTTAGCTTTGGGAAGGTGACAATCTAGCGTCCAACAGGACATGTTGGATCCATCTCTAAAAAACGCCCAGTGATGATTAACTATAGAATTCTCTGTTTCAGATGGACCAAAGAACACAATGATCACTGTTATCCCTACTGCTATTCTTAAAGAAGGAGAAACTGTGACAATGAAATGTACTAGTTCTGGTAATCCAGCTCCTGTGATCTCCTGGAAGAAAAAGAAGACCAGCGGGGAGTCTGAGAAAATTTCTAAAAATGCAACTTTAACTATAGAGAACTTGAAAAGTCAAGATCTGGGGCTTTATGAATGTGAAGCTTATAATCAATTTGGCAAGGAAGAAAAAGTTGTGGAACTATATGTTCAAGGTTTGTAGAACAGACAGAAAACAAGTTTTTTGGTTTATGTATTTTAGGTCCAGGTCTTCTTTGTGAAGAATGAGGTAATTGTGTCTTTGATGTAATGGAGTTAAAAAGTGGCCCTAATGTCACCAAGTCATTTAGGAAGCTTTAAACAATGAAGCATGAAGTCTGCTTTAGTACAGATAGCTTATGAAAAGTTGTTGAGTCAGTGGGGCTTCCATCACTCCTTCCAACAGACAAATGTGTGCATGAGGTAGGGAAGGTGTTCAGTGCCTGTATTTCCTTCCAAGCAGGCCTGAGTGGATATCTGCACAGGAAAGATTCAAGGAGAAAGTGCATGCTGAAGCTGCTCTACGGAGGCACTCTATTACAGCTCCTGCTTCTTCCCTGAGTTACAACTCTGTTTCCTGCTCTTGCAAGCTGCATTTAAGCTACAAGAAATGCTGATTCCTCAACTTAGATGCAATGATAGCAAAGTTCCATTTTCAATACTAAGCAAACTTCTCTGCTTTAGCTCTGCTGCTTCTGCCTATTGCATAGCAACAGTGATCACTTCTCAGGGATCACTTCTGTCACCAATTCAGCTCTCTTCCCTGTTCTTTACTATTTTTATAGCTGCACTTTTGATTTCCCCTTCAAGCAAAGTGAAACAAGGACAAAGTGTTACCATTCCTTGCATATCTGCAGATGTTTCATCTCTTAGGAGTAGTCTGTAAAAGAAGTTAGTGATGGGTTCACAACCCTTTAAAGAGTAGATGGCAAATAGACAGGGGTCTGCTAAGGGATGCAGGAAAATAGACATGCATGCCATTAATGGACTAGGGGAGCAGTCTCAGCATATGGTATTTATGTCAAAGGTTAGTTAATATAACTGCTGTGCAGAGTTCATATTAGGATTTGTTTTAAATGGATAGAGAGACATCCTTCAGGGTTATTAAGGATGAATTGTCTTTTAAAAAAGCTGACATGAGTTGCACAGATTCTTGTCGTAAGTGATAAGGTCTTAACGCTAATGAAAACATCTGTCAAAAATAGTAGATGCATAAAATAATTGCTGCTTCAAAATTTTTCACATTTCCACTTCATCTTTTGAAAACAGGATATAAAATTGCAGAACCTAGTGAAAAAAACGTACAATTCTAGGACTCCTTCCTTTGCCTTTTCTGTTTCTCTTCTCTCAAAAGAGGACATCAGCCTCTGGGCTTGTTGGTCTGTGCCCTTTGATGAAATCAAACAAATAAACTGTGAATTTGAAATAAGAAAAGAAGAAGAGGCTCCATACAATGTAAAAGTTAGGCAACAAACTCCATCAATCGATAAAATGTTCTTTTTGCCAGCTGCTGTTGGCTTTAGTGTGTGAAGGATAGCTGGTGACAGAGCAGTGTCTCAAGCTATGTGCTCAGGTACTACAGTGAGCCCATTAACTGGATTAGGATTTTGCATGTAAGAGCTGCTGATGCCTCAGGAGTTTTGCTTCTGTTTGTTGCTAAATCCTACCTTGCATTTCTTTTCAGTTCCTCTCCAAAATACTACAGTGTTAGTATATCAGAAAATGCAGAAAATATCACTGTTACATGTAGCACGTACACCCTCAGAGATGGTCCTGGAAAAAAGCCCATCAGGAGAAATTATTGTGCCATCAGTGAATGAAAACTTTATACTCTGCAGTGTCACCAAAAATTATACAAGCATATATGTCCTTCATATTTTCAATAAGGTTGGAACACCATTACAGAGCTTGAGATGCCTGTTGTAGGTAGATGAATCTATTGCCTTAAACCTATTTTATTTGTTCTTTCTAGTGAAATTTATGTCAAGGTGAGCACAACTAGTTCATAGCTGATCCTTGCATGACAGTACTGCAGTTAACCTAAAAAAAACCCCTCATCCAAAATCAAACCAAACAACCTGGTCAGAATAAGCTGTATTTAACCTGCTTTCAGTGTGGCTGTCATTGTCTCTCTTACCGGAGTTGGTGTGGTAGCTTTAAGGATAGGGCCAGATAAAGGTGGATCCCAGCTGCATTTCTGTCCACTTGAGTGAACAGTGAAACTAATGCAGAGAAAGTTCTGTTTCACAAAAATATCTAAAAAAACATGGCTTTTAAAACATGGTCTTCCCCTTGAAGGATGAATTTCAGGTGGTTGAACCATACCCACATGTTTTCTGGGTATAATATGTGGTATTCCTCTTGTATTCTTCATGAGTTTCATGGTAGATCTTCATTGTAGATAATATCAGATAGGTTTGAACTTGCATAGCAAACTCAAGACCAAGATAACGGCTAGGAATTAAAGTATGTAATATGAAGTTACTGAAGAAGAAAACATAAGGAAAACACAAAAATGTGCTTTGTGAATGAAAACAGAAATATGTTCCAAATGAAGGTCATTAATAACACTGCTTTTACAGTGAAGTACATATATCTGTTTCAAACAATATTTATGCTTTTTTTTTTCTCCTTTTGTCTCCATTTTCAGCAATATTGGAAGAACCAGATCAGATGATACCATTGATTATTGCGTTCTCATCTGTAGCAGCAGTAGCAGTACCTGCAGTTGCAATTTTGATCTACGTGTCAAGACAAGCAAAGATCAATGGATCCTACAGTCTTGTAAAAGCACTCAGGTTGAAAGTGTGATTGTGTGAATATAAGTCTTTAGTTGATATTAAGAACATTTATTTATTGCTGTGACTGGTTCTACTCTTCTGTAACATATGATAACAAACAAGTGACTTAAGAACAGCACTGTGTGATAGCAAATGGGTTTATTGTCATGTTTTGATAAGTGTTTTGGTATTTAAATTAAAGAAGGGGCTAGAATCCTGACCTAGAAATTGGTAAATCACTTCTGTGTTGAAGCATTCTGAACAAAGGGTTCTGTGGAGAACTAGGTTTGTACATAGTGTATGATTTGTGTTATAAATATGTTCAACTAAATACCAGTTTGTAAAACTGAAGTCTTATTGCAACTGTACAGAAAAATTAGTTAGTTCAAAGATATAAATCAATATTGCTTGAGATGATGAGGTGATTTTTATTTTGTATTACTCTGCAGAATGAATGGTTTTTTATATAATTTGTCTGATTGTGGTAATGTTTGGAAAATGTTCTTCTTTCACTGATATTGCCATAAACTGTGTACCTTCAATGAAGTTACACAATCAGTGGGCTAGGCATTTCTAACAAAATTAAAGTAATTTAAGACTTTGAGGCTCATTTATGAAACATTTTATTTTAGATATTTTTCAAAAAATGTCTGGAGTTATAATCTAGTAAATTCTAGGACTGCTAAGGTATTCAGTCATTCTCAGATCAGTGCCATTA
This sequence comes from Chaetops frenatus, assembly GCA_013400775.1. Taxonomy (NCBI): domain Eukaryota; kingdom Metazoa; phylum Chordata; class Aves; order Passeriformes; family Picathartidae; genus Chaetops; species Chaetops frenatus. The sequence goes on along the minus strand of VZTR01028848.1, from coordinate 136,724 downwards.
TTTTGTAATGAGCCAAATCAGGCCCTTCTTGTAAAATACAAGCTGATTGTAAATATGCTTTACAGATTTTCACTGCAAAATAAACCTACCAGTAGATTTCTTTGACAAAATTCCCCTAGTGATGCTTGTTTAAGATTATGCCAGAATACACATTACTGTGGAAGGAACTTGTCCTTGGCAGCAGCAGATGTGGGTGTTGTGGGAAAGGCACAAACAAGGCCAGCAGCAACCTCAAGGCATAGGCAGAGGACACAGGCAAAATCTATGCAATCCTTGGCAATGGTGGGGGAGTTGTTTCCTGAAGAAATGCCCTTCCCAAGCTGCTCACTGTGGGAATCTAAACCACTTGCTCAACAATTTTCCCTTTAACAGAGGAGCAGTGTCTGCATGCTTCACTCTGGTTAGTGCCTCTTTAAGCAAACACTTTCCAGTGTTGGCAAAATGGCTATGAAAATAGTGGACTTCTTGTGGAGAGGAAAAGATGATGGGAAGGAGAGGCGGAGTTTGATATTATTCCTCCTTACCTCCTTTCTCCTGACTAGCAGTGGTGCTTTGACCTGTCTGGGTGCTGATTTTCAGCACTGAAGGCAAAGCTGTGTGAGGTGCAGGCTCTGTGGCTGAGATGTTGAGATGCATCCTGATCCACTGTGGCCTGATCCAGTGTGTGAGGCACAGGAAGGTGGCCCTGGCCCCTCCAAACTTGCACACAGAAGCTCAAGCAGAGGTATGTGAAAAGAGGGTGTCTTTATACAGACATGATAACAACTGCTCCCAACAGCAATGCAAATGCAGGTGCTAGATCTGGGATGAGATGGTGGTGCACATCTTCCATTTTTCTTTCATAGTGTGTTCAGCAGTGTTTTGTGCACAGTAAATCTGTTCATGAAGGATGTCTATCTAGATTGGAAAAGGAGGCTTGGAAATTGGGGGTGTAGCAGAAAAATTGGAGAGCAGTGTGGACTTGGCTTGGAGGAATGTGAGCATGCAGTAGGAGGGTGAAGAAAAGATTGAAGACAGAGGAGGAGGAGAGCTTTGACAGGCCGATGACATACAGTTCTTGGAGGTGGTGCCAGGCATATTTATTCAGAATAATGTCAGGCCTGTCTCAGTGCTGTCTTGTGAATAAACCAGAAAGCATGATTTTTTCCACTGTGCAAAACTTTGGTACACACACATTTTGTCTGCTCAGTGAGGTTCTGGTATCTGTATTGCAGGAAGGACAGCTAGGAAAGATACAGAGAAGGAGGACTGGAATCCAGGACAAATGAAAATGCCTGGGACTTTCCAGTTTGGAGAGAGAATGTTGAAGGAGGAGGGGTTCTGACTGATGTTTTCCAAATTGTGAAAGCAGTTGATGGCAAACAACAGATGCAGAACTGTTTGCTAAATCATGCAATTCCAGAACTACAAGACACGCAAACTAAGGAGAAAGTGGTTTAACAAAAATAATAGGACAGTACTTTTTTACAGAGTGAATGTTAATCTACTGGAAGCTTCTGCAGAAGGGTCAGTGGGGAAGACAGAATCAAAAGCAGAATGGAAAAAATAATGGTCCATAAACAAAAACTAAAGGGAGTAGGCAAAAATGTACTGTACAACATCCCTAATTCAGTGGCCGTTGATGCTGAGCAATCCTCAGGATATACACCAGAGAAAGTGGCCAGTGTATCATATCCTGAAACAGTGTATTTCACTGCTACAGACATCCTGGGGCCTCTGGGTTACTGGTGAGACCCACCAAGGTATGCCTTGCCTTCTCACTCCTCCTCTGAGCTGCCTTGGGCCAGACCCACCTGCAGAAAGGGCATAGAAGTTCCTGTGCTTTTTCTCCCTCTCCTGTGACTGAAGATGAAAGGTGGGTGGGAAAGAAATAGGAGCTGTCTTGCAACTTTGGTGCTTGAGTAGTCTTTACTGGAAATTACTCCACGAGTTCCCAGGATCCTTTCAGCTGTTGGTTTGGTCAGTGTTTGTGGTACATATACAGATGTTAATGCCCACATGGCTTGCCTGCCCTCTCAGGACCTCCATTAAGGTATTAAGTGACTTAAGTCAATAGGAGTTGCCCTGTGATTTCTGGGGCCAGCTTTCCCCCCAGAACTATTAAGTGAATAGATAGAACTTCTAGTTCCCATTTTTGAAGAGTTTGCTCTGGTGTGGGCAGTGAGCTTCCCAGCAGTGAAATCAGAAAGAAGGATCTTGCCAGGGGATTTCCTCCCCTACTATCTGATTCTCGGTATTTTCCAGGGAACTTAATGATATAAGTACGAGCTTGCCCTACGGAGGTTGAAAGTCCGCAATCAAATAACTTCTCTTTTTATTCAAAACTACAGAAGGAATATTGCATCTCCTTACACAATTTCTCATCAAGCAACTTGCAGAGCCTCTGCCCTGACAAAAAGTCATGAACAGCAGCTCCAGCCCAGCAAGTGGTTTCAGAGCTGCCTGGAGGTCTAGGTAAGAATCACTGCCACAGGCCCTGTCTCTATGATCAAGAAATTGGGCTGTAAAGCAAAGGGCTGTGACAGGTCCTCTTGGGTTTTCTCTATAAAGTCACTGCACAAGTTATAGATTTGCATTTTCCCCTGTCTGATCTGTGCTTAAGCACAGCTTTATCTTTTTGTCTTCAGGAGTTTAGCCCAAAAAATACCACTGGGCAATGAGAACATGAGTCTGGATTTTAACAGGTGATTACAAAATCTCACTCCCTGAAGTCAATTCAGGATGCATTCTTTCTTAAAATGTAAAGCTCAAACAGGAACAGATACATATTTTAAATGCCTCCAAGAATGCTCCCAAATAATTTTTTGGGTATACTGAAGGGGACAGTTAATATATCCCATGAGAGAGGTGCTGTTATCTGCTGGAGATAACACTGGTGGCTTCGTATTTGAAGGGGCAGGCTCCTGTTTTCAGAGACTAGCAGGGCCTGATCAGGATATTTAAGGCCAAATGATGACCTGGTGTCTCTGAGTGGAAAGGCCTTTCAGCTTCATGGACTTGCTGCTGTGCTGGACCACATAACTTCTTTAAGAAGAGCACATTCCCCTGTAAGGGATCTGATCTGGAAATTCCTCACAAACAGAGTATGCAATTGTCCTTGGTAATTAGTTGTGCCCTTCCTATTGTATATACGTGGCCTACTTCCTAATCTGATTTTTCTGTCCTTCTACACCCTTCTCCCCAAATGATAATTGCATGCTGTAATCAAGTCATCTCTTATTTCTCTGATGAACTAAAGACACAGGGCTGTTGGAAGCCTACATTTATCAGGCCTTTTCTACAGCAGTAAATAATCCTTGTAGTTCTTTCTAAATTCCCTCCAGCACTACACATAACTTTTAATGTGAGGCAAAAAAACTTCGTCAAACTAAGCGATCTGAATTTTACCCAGACCATTCAACTTACCAATCAAAACCTGAAAGAGTTTTTGACACTATACTCAGTTTGAAGACCACATTTAAGAAAGAAGTGAGAGAAGTGGTTATATCAGAGAAAACTCCCTCTCTTGTTCCATTGTCTGTTGTGCAGCTCAACAGTCTTTAAGCCTCACAATCTTTTGGGATCCACATGCTACATATTTGCCACCAAAGTGGTGCAAGTTATGTTACCAGAAATATGGAAATGCTAGTGAAAAGTGTGATGTGCTTTGCTGTTAGCTGCCAGGCATCTTAGTGGTGCTTTGTTCCAAGTACCTGGGCACCCAGGTACAAAAGCAGGGTATCTCCTGTGTTCCCTCTGCCCTTCTTTCCTGAGGGTCCTTCTGGTGCTGCTGAAGGACACGCGATGGCCAAATGTGTGACTGTGAGATACAGGGGTGGGAAGTTCCCCTTGTTTATGAGGTCCTTGGTTCCTCTCAGTGGTTCTGCTATGTTTAACAAGGGAAACAGTTTTTTTGACAGCCTGAAAAGTTACCCTTACAAGGGCACCTTTTACTTTTTTGCAATGAGAAGAAATTGGGACATTTAAATCTGAAGATTTATTTTTTCAAAAGGCAAGTACATATTTTATAAACAGATGTGATAGGGGGATCTGGGACTCTGCACTTATGTGACTTGGAGGATAATTACTTTCCTTTTTTTTAAATTGCAATAATAAGCACTATATTCATATGTGTTAAAAGAGAGGGGAGCATATGAGGAAAGTAAGATCATTTGACTTTAATCCTCTTTGCTGTGCATGTTTGTAAAAACCAAAATGTTCTGCCCTAATGCTGCTGCTTTTTTCCCTTAAATATTTTTCATTTCCTTTTGAATGAGAGGCAGATATGGGACATCTGCTCTCAGTAGCTGAAAGAAATGGTGGCATACAATGTTCCAACACAGATGCCATGTCTTGAACACTCCCACATATTTCCAACTGTTATATTTCATGTTGTTTTTTCATATTTATTGGAGATTTCCAGTGATGGAGACTATCAGTTTTAACCGTGATGTAACTTTGAGACACTGCTGCCACTTGAGCTACAGGGCCTCTTTGCTAGTCAAACCTGATAGATTAAATTAGTTTTTACATTCCCAGGCATTCAGTGTATGGGGCAGAAAACAGCACTTGACCTTTTGGCACCACTGCTAACATGCAGCTGAATAGAGAACTTCAGAGCATAGGGCTGTGATATTTACTTGACTTTCAACTGATGGGCTCAGACAACAAACTATTACCACAAATGGTGCATTCATTTGCTTGCTTCAATATCAGGAATACATACAAAAAAGAGTGATAAAACACAACTGCATTCAGTTTTTTAAATTGCATTGAAAATACATCTACTATTGTTTCTGTTGGTTTCCCATTCAACTAAAATTGAATATTTTGTCCCTTCATTTATATCCAAGCATCAAAATATTTGAGTGAGGTAAGATATGATTCTTCACTATTGAATAATCATTCAGGCACTCATATCTGAAAACCACGCAGAAATAAATATTTTAGTGAGCTAATTTAGGTTTTGTAGATAAGCTCTGGGAAAAAGAAAATAAAATTTCCTTCTTACAAACAAAATGAAGTTCCAGCACCACATTGTTGTTGAGGCTTTTGTTCTATTTCATAATCACAATGGTCTTGGTGCTGATAACAGAGCAGGGATGGAGCAGATAGCCAGATTTTGTTTGTATTGATTAAAGATCACTTCTTTTGAGAAATTGTGACAATGTTGGTATAAGTCACTTTTCCCAAGTTGTTTGAGGGGAAGTAAAAAGCAAGAACATGGCAGAATCAGACTCTGCTTGCTTTCTCTGAAAGCCAAAAAAGTGTTATATCTGTAGAAGCAGATAAAGAAATTAATAGAATACAGAATGTATTTCCCCATCTAAAGGTAAATTCCTAGGCTGAAATTCTGTGTTCAAAATACAAATGTACTGAAATATCCCATTCATTTTATTGCATGTAGAAGTTTTTTTGTCAGAACTAAATTCTTCTCTCTTGTTTTCTGTTTAGTAGTGTCTGTGGTAGCAAGCAGTTAAAGAGCACACTTTACCAGTAGGCTTCATGTGTGATTATTTCTGTTTTCTTTCCTATGTTTAGCTCACTGTTAATTCAATATAATGAGGAGGTATAAACCTCCAATATTCACTTCTTCAGCCAAGAAAATCTACTTTATAAAAGATGTTGTGCTTTTTAATTAGCGATGTCCTCTTGCTGCAAAAATGAGAGACAGGTGAGTAGATGTGAGTTATGATCAAGGCACCTGTTTAGCCTTGGGCTTGACTTAAAAGGGAAGAGCATATAAATTTTGTGTGAGCTCAATGCTGAATCACACACAGATTTTCTGCAGTCTTTTGTGGATGCATATGCATAATTTTTGAATGAGACCAAATTAAGAAGGTAACAAGATAATTGTAGAAAGACTCAGTGAAAGGGAAATGACATTCATTATGATATGGAGCATAAGAACGGCCACACTACATCAAGCCAAGGTTTTTAACCAGCAGCAGGTAAAGCTGAATGCCTAAAAAAAATGCTGTAAAAGCAACAAGCCTGGTAATATTCTCTCTAAATGCACTCCCAACCTCCAGCTCCTTTGAAGCTCAGGAGTTTCCTGAGTCAGAGTTTTCTTCACTGCATTTAGTAACTTGCAAGGGGTTTGTTTTCTGTTCGTTTTGTCACTTTAAATTATGTAAATACATAGCATGCACAACATCCTTGTTTTCAAGAGAAGAAGCACTACTTTGCTGGGTTTGAGATCTCATGGTGGTATATTTAACAGCCTTACGCTCTTTTGGTTTGTGTTCTTTTCAAAACGGGAGAAAGTTTGAGCCATCTTTCAACACTGAGCTATCTAGATTTCTAGATAATGTCTGGGACAGAAGAGAATGTGGAGTGAAGGACTCTGCACAGCATTGCCACAAGCTGTCAACAGCAGGAGAGAGGGATTTGGCAGTGATCCCACAACCTAGCTGGAGAGCTGAATGTTCAAGAACTATTAAGGAGTAATTCTGCATACAATTTGTATTGCCAATTACTGTATTTAACACAGTACAGGTGAGTAATCAATTACTTTCACATTTGAAGAACTCATGCTTAGATATTTAATATTCAAATACAATGAAACAGGGGATGGCTGTGACAGTCATGTTCAGGAGTAGCAGGAGCAAGAGCAACCACTACACCTGCTCTTGTTCATTGCAAACAAAATGAAAGCCTTCCCAATCCTTTCCACAAAAACCCTGGGAAAATTTTTGAGGTAGGTTACTTGGATTATAGGAGAGACTAATGTTTTTGTTATGTAGAAATATGGACCAGAGTATTAAAGAATTGCTGATGCATTTTTAAATGTCTTACACTTACTTTAATAAGAGTAATAACAAAACATGGTAAAGACTATAAAACAGCTAAGAGAGAAATATTGGGAATCTTACTGAATTGGTAGAATGTTCTTAAAAACCTACAGAATTTTGTAAAAGGTCGTTTACATAGGTATTGTTTCCATTGTTAATGACAAAAACTTAATTTCAAGGTAGCATTTTGTATGATTTATCAAAATGAAGATGTGAAACAATAGACCAATAGCATGAAGCACAGATGAAACAAGAGCTTCTTTTGTTGGAGCCTCTGAAGAGTGTGTAATCAGAGCTCAAGTCTATGACACTTGAAAAGAAAAACTGTCAGTTCTGAACCACCAGATTAACATCCTTGCCTGTACTTAAAAGATGAATACCTCTTTTCAGTTATCTTTCCTGCAGTTGAACTGTCAAGAATAGACATCTTGAAAGCATGTTTTTTGCGTGTCTTAAAAGAGCCATCCTTGGGACCGAAAGAGACAGAAGTCTGCAGTATAAAGGAATGTAGTGCAGTGCACCTTCTAGGTCACCCTGAGATTATGGCCCAAACAAAAATTGTACAAAGAAGCACCTTAAATTTCATTTAATATGCTTGGACAATCTAATTCTTGATAATTAGATTTCCTAGCATTCAAGATGTCACAAAGAGACTGAGTTAAAAGCATGACTTTTTCAAAAATACACTGATGGCTTGTTTAAAAAGTAAAATACAATAAATTTTGTGGCAAATGCAGGCCTACTTTTCCATGCCATTTAATCTGTTTTGCAATTGGAAGTTTTTAAGCTGCAGATATGTCTAAGTGCTGATGGTGGGTGAAAAAGTGCATCTTAGAAGCTAGAAGTTTATTTCTGGACTGATTGAAGCCTTTCAATATCCCTCCAGTCATCAGAGATTAGAGAGAACACAGAGCCAGTCCCTTCTCAAAGGTAAACAGTAAAGGGACAAGGGGATATGGCCAAAACATGTGATAAGGGATGTTCCAGTTGTGTGTGAACAACAAATACACTATGAGGGTGGTTCAGCAGCCAAAACAGGACCCCAGCAGCTGTAGGACCTCTGCCTTTGGGGTTTTTTACAATTCAGCTAGAAAAAACCATGATCAATCTAACTGTAAAGCTTGCCTTGCTTTCAGTGAAATGCTGGACTTGATGATCTCCTGTGATAATCCCTGCCTAAATTTTTCTGTAACTATGCATGACAGAGGCTTCCACGAGATATCATTGTTTTTCGTAAGTACCAATATAATTCCCATACAAGATCAGAGGAAAAATATTCAAACAAACTCTGACCTTTGGCAATAAGCAACAACGAAATTTTCACAGGAGGATGTAAGAAACATCCTTGAAGATAGATTTAGGACCAGCTGCTTCTACAATATTAAGGGGGCTTTTTCCATCTGATACATTGCCTAAATGCAGGCATAAAACTCAGTCTATCTTCCAAATCCATGGCATAGTCGTAAGTCTAAAAGTCCAGTCATTCGTGACTCCTTTTGAAGTGCTCTCCCAATTACTTCCTGTGGAAAAGACTTGCAGAGTTTAATAAGACACTTTGTGAAGAGTATTTCCTTTGTTCGGTTTAAAGTACTTCTTTTTGTCCTCTCGTTTCTGAATAATATGTCACCCTCTCTAAAACTTCAAGTGCAGCGTCACCTTTCATAAACACTTATCAGTGCGGTACTTTCTATTCTAAATGATGTTCCATCATTTGCTTACCTTCAAGGAGCTATAATGTTTCTTGGATTATTCTGCATCTCATTCCTTGCATTGTAATATTTTTGGGATATTGTTGTGACATGGTCTGGCTGATATCCATGGTTTCTGATCTCAGTCACCCATATTAAGCCAAAAAGAGGGCCTGCTCCTTACGGAAAACTAATTTCTCATCCACCCCTCCCCTTTTTCTTTTCTTCTGGCTTCATTTTTGACTAGATCAGGTCCTGAATTGAATCTTGCACTTATTCAGGCTAGTGCAACCAAGGCAGAGGTGGTGATCATCAGGACGAAGATAGAGCCATCTCTCCTACTCTTTATCAGTTGAAAGTGTCTGTGACCATTTACCCCTGCTAGGTGACCTTTTTTGAACCATGGATGCACACTCAGCAGAGACTTTTACTCTGCCTAGAACAGTGATTTTTAATTGCCTATTTATTAATAACTTCATCTAAATGGTCATTGTTCAACATGTCACACAGCAAAAATTTCCTGTAGGAAGTGGAAAGCAGTTGGCTGCTCTCTGGAAGTCTTTGATATTTATAAAGCCTGACCTGGATTTTCCAACTATGTTGCCTGAAAGATATTTTCCATTTCCCAGAACAATTTCAGTGTGTTTGATAACACATTCAAGACTTCCTTTAGAGTATCCTTGATTGAAAAGCATATGCAAGTGAATCTGTATTCCCAGAAACAGTTTAATGTTACCTTAGCTTTCTTTTTAATGTGAAGACCTGTAATGTAAAGATTAATGAGACTGTCAGAGATCACACAGGATACAGAATTCAGCCCTTACAAAGGAAGATGTGATGATGGACTATATCTCTTCTACCATTGCCCTGCAGTTCTTTGCAGCCATATCCCTTTCCAGCTTATTGCAAATGGCATTTAGGACCAGCCATCCATAAATCACCAATATCATCAAAAGCCCATGAAAACATAGATTTTCTCACCATGAAAAGTTCTAAGAAGCTTTGATGTAGGGCAAGGTCAGAATAGTCTGGTTTTAATAAATAAGCATTGAGTAAAAGAGACGTTTTCACTTCTTGTTCAGTATTAGTTACAGAAAACATCTCTTCTGCTCCTTTCCTGTTTGAAAATTCTCACTTGTACATCTGCTCTGGACTGGAGTCCTGTGACCACTTCATCACATGCCATGAACTCCAGTAAGTGCTTCTCTGTGTTACTGGTGTAACACCTTTTCAGTGGCTTCCACCTCAGCAACTGCATTAGCCAAGAGCCCAGCTGGGTGAAACAAGAGGACACCAGCACAAACCCAGCTGTGAGCTGCACCATGGTGGTTCAGTGTCCACTGCCCCTGGAGAAAGCCTGCAGTCTGGCACCAGGACCTTTTGCTGAGGAATTCAGGGAGCAGACACAGTGCTGTAGATGAATGTATGCTCTGAGTTGCTTTCAGCAGTTTTGCTGTACAAATGATACATCTTGGTATGTCAGCATCTTTCCAGCATTGTTTTGAAACACCAGGTTGGTTAAAAAATATTTTGTTCCTGTTGTCTTATACTATCAGTCACTTTCTCAACAACAAAAAATGCCAAAACCCCCAAAACTTTATGTCAAAATCCATGAGTTGAGAACATAAATCTGCAAATAGTTGCTGTTTGTCTTCCTACTCTCTTTTCATAAAGAAATTGCTTAGGGAATAACTTTTCAAGATACACTAGAGTCAGCTGCTTTAGACACATATCTGTGTAGCATCAAAATTCATGTTAACCAACAACAATGCCTTTTTAGAGAAGCATAACTACAGTGCAATCTGACAGCCATCCTTGAAGCTATTTAATCCCCTGACCTAAATTTGGGTGTTTGTCACCACCACCACCACTACTACTTGTTTCTAAGATTAAAGAGGAAAATCGTATCTCTATCTGCATGCAGTTGTAAAGCTGTACCAGAGTAGGTTTTGCTCAGTTTATTACTTCTGCTGAGGCAGAAGACTGTTCTTCCTCATATGGTGGTAATATTAGTGCAGGGTAGATAAAGTCAAGTGCTGGGAAAGAGACTATTCTAAAATTTGAACACTTTTTCTTTAATCTCTTATTTCGGGGCTTTTTGTGGGTATTGCATATCTTGGTTTAAATGAAGGTCAGTCTTGCATTTATATGAGAAAAATCAGTCTTGTTCTTTTCCTGGATGAATTTGGGAAACCTCAGGAACCTCATGCAAGTAATTTTGTGAAATTTCCATCCCAGCATCCCAGCAGTGTAGATGCAGTCCTAGTCATACTCTGAAGAATATTCTGCCACCTAAAAAAGGAGTACTAAAAGAAAAACACCCCTCTTTCAAATATATCTGTTGTCTATGGGCCAATAACTTACTTTCCTGAGGACTAAAAGGTAATTGCAAGCCCTCACATATCTCCATATATACAATGGGGATCCATTTTTGCTAGAATGGTATTTGACTGACTTTACGTTTTTAGCTTCCTTGAGCCAGAACTCCCAGATAATTCATGCTGCCTACACGTTAAATGTCACTTTGTCTAAGTCGGGTAAGCCAAGTATTTGCCAGGAGGAATGACTCAGACACGGGGACAGCCAGGTTCCCATGAAAGTCTATCCCTCCAGGCTCTGTGGGTGCAGCTGGCTCCAGCAACTTGACCATAAACACAGGCTCAGCTACAGAATTATATGTACGAGCCTAATTTCCCTAAGTTTCATGTGGTTTAAATAACAAATTGTTTGGTGCAAAAAAACCCAACCCAGGTCTGGAGGAGGATGTGTCTCTCCTCTATTTATGCAGAAAAAACGTGAATCTCATATTTCAGTATTCCTTCTATTTCATAAGCTGTCACGAACCACCATTTCTGCAGCTGTCTCTGCAGGCAGAGGCTGGTGCTGCATCCATGGGAGCTGAGCCTCTGCTCATTTACTCTGTAGGAGGGGCCTACAGAGGTGTCCTTGAATGCTTTCTGCATCTCCAGTTGTGGTTCTCAGGGAGTAAAGTGGTTTTACAGGGACCAAGGTTAGCTGGAGCCACACTGTACTTCTAATCCTGTAGTTTAACAATATAATGCTTCTCAAAGTAGATGTGAATGTGAGAGGAAGGGGGGAAAGGGAAATGAGGGAAATGTAAAGCTGGAGAGAAGGTGAGAAATGCACATAAAACAGGAAAGAAATGAACTTGAAAGCAGAACATAGAAAATAAAAATAGAAGCAGAAAAGGAAATTTAAAAAAAAAACAAGAAGCAAAAAAGACAATTAAAAAAATTTATTCTATTTGTCATAAGTACTTGGCTCAACTGCAACTGAGTTTGCAAGATGGAGACACTGATAGTCTGCAGAGCAGGAAATGGGCATTGCTCACTTCTTCACAGACTCACATGCTATAACCACCAAAAGAAAGAAAGAGAAGCTGAGATAAATAGGGTAAATTAAAGCTACCAAGTGTCAGAAATTTTGTAATATGTCACGAGATCCTATGGAAAATTGTGCACTTTTTGCTGAGGTTTTCTTACTTTCTTCTGCTGAATTTTGTCCTTATTTCTCTTACCCATACTACACACCCAGGGGAGTAGTGGATCTTGGAAACATCCTACTTATGATTTACTGGAAACTTGAATTTCATGCACTCACATGTGGGAAAAGAAGCTTTAAACAAAAATGCTTAGATTGGGGTGGCTGGCTCTGAGACTCAAATTCCTGGACAGTGAGAGTGTCAGTTTTGCTCCCAGGCTCACTGTGCAGCCCATGAAGAGCAGAGCAGGGAACCACCCAAACCCTTGGGGGCTGCTACTGAGCCATGAGTGGTCTGTGGGTAAGTTCAAAACTCAGTTATTCCTTCCATTTGTGATCTTGTATTGTGGAGGACCAACAGTCTTTTGGGCAGAAAGCCACAGTAGTCATTTAACAGTCAGAATAAGAGGTTGTAGGCTTTCCTTCTTTTCACAATGTGCTTAAAGAATCTTCCAGGACATAAAAGGTCCATGAGTTAACTTCTTCCTCTGCCAGAATGGATTTAACTACCTTTCCCTCCAAAGTGCAACAGCCACTAGCTGTCCAATTTGCTGTGGGACAGAGCCTTTTTCCTGCATGATAACCAGGATAATTGGGGTGCTCACATGGAAGAAAGTTTCATTGGTTCTGTTTCAGGGTCATTAAATAATCATTGGATAATACACATAAATTCTGTCTAAATATGGGCTTGGGCTTGACTCTTCACTGAATGGTAAAGCATTTGAATTGTGCTTCTTTTCCAGAGCACATACTAAATAATAAACAGGATACAGGAATCTGGCTTGCAGTCAGAGGACATAAATCTTGTCCTGGAGGTCACCATCCTATGAGACGGAAGCAAACAAATCTATCTAAAAGCACAGTTTAAAAACTTTTTGTGCTGACTGACCAAACTATGTTAAAAGGAAGTTAGTTCACCATCACATTGACCTTTTCCTCTGTGAAGGTGGCTATCATTGGTTCTGTTACCCTAATTTCTCACTGCAAGCATAAAGGGTTAATACATAAAGTATTTTAGTTTAGTATATGGCTTTTGTATTATCTTAACCCATTCCAAATAGCCTACTTCATTGTTACTAATCAAATCTGTCTTCAGCTGTGCAGGTTTTACAACTGATTAGAAAAAAAAAATAAAAGAAGGCAAGAAAGGCAAGAAAACTTAAATATGTCCTCAACTTCAGATGAGCTAAGCACACTGCAACAATTGTAAACTTCAGTGGGAATACAAGGAGCCATTTCTGGAAACAAGGCTTCATACAGGTATATAAATAGTCTCAGCTTTACCTGGGAGCAGGCCTTGTCCTATTGAAAGATAGAAACTTCTAAACCAGTTTTTTTTCCAGCAGTCCATCAAATTTGGAAATATTTGTCCATTGTAATTAATAAGGTGAAAGAAATCAGCCCATTTGAATGTTTGCATCAAATGGCTGCATAGGTCTTTCCTTGCCCTTCAGCAAAGTCAGCAGCTCAGACAGATATTTTTTGTAGTTGCTTTTTGAAATAATTCCATTTTATAACTGAAAAAGAGATAAAGAAAAAAAGAACAGAATTAAGAATTATTTTCAAATGGTTTTGAGAACAGAGTTCTACATTTAGTAATGGAAAGAGGAAAAATACCTCAGCAGTGGTAATATTATGAATGTTTCAGCTGAGAACTCAATAGTGTGTAGCAAGATCACTGGTAAAACTGAGGAGCTGAAGTTCAAAGCCCAGAGCTATGATGTAGAGAATAATAAAAAGATGAAAAGGTTTGAATAGATAGAAGCCCCAATATTTGCTGGTCTTTATGAAATGCAATTTATTTTTAAGTCCTATTTTGAGTTCATACAGTTCAGCTTGGCTCACAGAATCTTTCTTTATGGTTTTACATCTGATAATTTGATTATGAAAATGAACTCTCCCACATAGCAGAGAATGCTAGCAATCCTTTTCTGATAAGAGATATTTATACAGCACCACCAAATTGCTTAAACATAAGGGGGCCATGTGCTTATCCTCATTTCTGATGACGAGTCCACTGTAGCTATCTAAGATTTGTCAGCACATGTTGATATTCCCTGTTCAGTCAGGGCCAGGGCTTTCCAGTGCTGCTTCAGAGCAACAACTTTGATTTACTTGGGTATTCTGTGAATGCAATTGCTGTGAATTGAGACTCTTTCTTTGTGCTTGCAGCTTAGAATAGATTAGGTGTTGATAGAGGACCTAACTTTTAACCCATGCTTGATCAGAGAGAAAAGAAAAATCTAAGGAATCTTGAGAAATGGAACAGGGGAAGAAGGGACTAACTTTTGTAAAAAGCAATATAATTGGTGCAATTTCATGGCTGAAAGGTATATTGAATGATCATAAAACATTTGCTGTAAAGTATTTCTTAGCAAGCCATAACAGCAAAGTAGAATTCAAAATCATAGTTGTCTGTGGAGAATTTGGGGGGGATGATGGTAGAATAAAAGTGATGGAAATGGCTTTTAGACTATCTGCTTACTCCCCCCTCCTTGCTTTGCCAAATGATAGAATCTAATCAGCATTTTAATTTATGTCTATAGCCTAAATTCCATCTTCAGCTAAGAAAATGTAAATTCCCATCATCATGGTTTCATCATACTAAGAGCAAATGTTTGCTATTTTATTACAATGAAGACTTGACTGCTGTTTCTAAAACACAGTATACTGGGATTTGCCTTAGCCTGCACAGACATTTTGCATAAGACCTCATTCTGTTAAAAAGTGAATGTTTTATTCATCTCTTTTTTTAAATGGAATGCAATACCAATATAAGAAAGAAGTAACAGCAGCCTGACTTTGTTTTGATGCTACAAACATTAATAGCTGAGAAAACATTTGATCTACTAGAGCATTTCTGGATTACAAGAGTTCTATGATCTTCATGTCAGCTGGCATTGCATAAAATAGTAGAGTGCAATGCATGTACAATTCTGTTTATAGAGAGGTTTCTATATGAAAAAAAAATCATTAAACCTCTTACAAAATTTTCTTTTTATACAGGAATCATTTATCTGGTAATGAAAGCCTTAACTAGTTAGAAAAATATCTCTGGAAGGAGAGAAAGTAGCATAACATTAGATGTTTTCTGAGCTAATATTTGTTCTTTTTATGGATCTTTGGAAACTTGTATGGTGTGACAGAAAATGTCTAAAATTTAATCCTAAAAAAGTTTCCTGTGAAGAAAAAGATTGTTATTATTTGAAAGTGTGATTTTCAAATAAGAGTTTCTTATCTCTATCATTATGGGATCCCAAATACTTTGGATTTGGAAAGCATTGCACAGAAAGCCTCCTGGGCAGAGGAGAGGCAGTTGGGTGGGATGAAAACTCAAAGTCACACAGCTTGTAGTGGGACCTTCTCCATATGCACACTCCACAAGAGCTTTTAGCTTTTAAGTGCACTTATCAGTAGGCTTCCTAAGCTGTGAACTTTGGTCTTCAAGGCAATAGAAAATCTAGGATTAAAAGAAAAATTCTGGTTCTGCCCATGTTTATGTAGGATGGTGTTCTCACTTGTTTTACCTGTCTTTATTGATCTTTCTGCAGCCAAATATTAGGGAAGCACTTTTCAGCTGACCTACTTTACTTGATTATTTGATATTGATATTACTTCCTATTCTCTACAATCACAAACAGATTTTATGTCTGTGTTTGCAGTCACTTCTTTTGAATTCAAGATATAGCTCTAATTCTAAGATTTCTTCATTGCTCCCATTCTAACGAATTCATGTTGGCAATTTTTTCCTATATGCACCTTTGTTTAGTGTAGTGTTTTATTTAACCTGTGGTTGATTTCAGTATTGTCAGTTATAGATAACTTGTGCTGGAATATTTTAGAAAATTCTTCCACGCTATGTTTAGACGATCATTAGTTGTCAGGTAAGGATTTCAGGATCCTAGGTTGAGGTGGTAAGGGATCACAGCTGGGTTCTGGTCAAAACTGCTGCACAATGCAGGGTGAGCCCTAAGCTCAAGCTGGGTCAGTCAGGACTCTGGCCAGCCTGGGCATCTCCCTGTTTCTCACCCTCTGCCACACACCATGGGCCTGACTCCATCTCCTCCCTCACCTCTGTGCAGGCACTGGCCATTTGCTGGTAGGTGTTTGAACCCATCCCCTCCCCAGGTTGAGCGAGTCCCTTTCCCTCAGCCTCCCTTCACAGAGCCCCAGACCAACTTCACCACTGGTGTCCTCCTTGGACGGAGGGGCCCAAGACTGGATGCACTGTTCCCAACATGGGTTAGAAAATAGTAAATGTGTCACTAACATTTCAGTGACCAGAACAAGACACTCAGAAGCAGAAGAGGAACAGTCACCAGTCAATCTAAGGGCATGAAAGGAGAAAAGGTTAAAAAATACCCTTTTTGAGAGTAACATAGTTCAGTCAGAACCAGAGTTCAGTATTTCCTTGAGAACTTTTTGTAACTGGCTGCATATAATGCCTTTATTATTTGTCTTGCAACTCCAGTCCCCACATACCTGAGTGCAGTGCCTCTGATCATTGCATTAATCCAAACACAATTCTCTCTCATGCAAGTACACTGGAGATGCACAGTGGGAGAGGATTTATCCCATTTCCTTGGTACACAGAACTTCTGACTCACTGCCACTACTTGTTTGAGCAGCGCTAACTGTAAGCATCTTAGTTGTATCTGTACACCCACACTGAAGTTTTTATATAAGATTCAAATGGGCCTGATTAACATAAGAAAACCCTGTGCATATTTGTGGAGCAGGTGCAAGCAATGTCTCATCTCTCCCTGAACAAAAGGTTAATACATTCTCACAAGTGACTTAATCCAACCTTATAGTTAAAAACTATGTGATTGTAAATGGATAAAAATGAAAGTTAAAAAGCTTCAAGTAATGCCCTGTAAATATCAGTTAATACTCAAAAGAACAGGATGTTTAAAAAAAGAGAAAAGTTACACCACTACCAACAACTAATTTGCACACACTGCAATAATTTTAAGAATTATTTATGCTGTAAAATTTAAGCTTAAGTACATACAGCATGTGCAATGTAGGAGTGTGATGTAACAAGGTCTGAAGCTCATGTTTTGAATTGTAGATTTAAAATCAAGTGTATTAAAAGTAAATGTAAACCTGGACAATTTAAGTTTTATGGTTCAGAACCCCATTGAAAAGGGAAGGTAGGAACTTGGTAGAATATGAATGATAGCAGTCCCAAATTAATTTTTATGGTTTTTATCACCTCAGCTAAAATTTGTTCAAGTCTATAGGTAATGAAGAGTAATTAATTGTTATATATAGAAAAATAAGATGAATTACAGTAAATAAGAGGTTATCATGAGGTGATAGGATGTGAATTTGGCCTGGGTAGTTCTGTGTGTATATGTGTGTGAATGTAGAAGGGGCTAACAATTATCTGGGCAATTTAATCCTGTTGAGGAGTACAAGCTGTTGTGGATGACTCCCATCTAGAGATTTTCTAATCCTGAGGAGAAAATGGTTGCTTTAAATCCTTGTCAAATCAGCTCCAGGTTCCTGTAAATGCAGGAATGACAGCAGGAATGGCGTTAGGGGACAGCCCTCACACTGACAAGGCAAGCAAGGAAAGGGCAGCTCTGCAGCCTCTCCTCTGCCACTGCTGGCCCTGAGCTTGGGTCACAAGGAGCCAGAGCTGGACACTTGACCAGGCCTGCCAGGAAACCACCAAGGACTGCCAGTGAGTAATTACAGCTGCTCTTCCTAACAGACCTGTGGAGCTCAGGGAGGTGCAGCAAGAGGGGTCAGGGTTGCTGAGCTGCTCTTTACTGCACGTTTACCAAGAGGAGGTTTATTTTTGGTAGTCTGGGTTTTGTTAATCTTTGTTGAATGTGTTGGCTGAGCATTTACATGCTTTTCTACGTCTGGAAGACAAAATTGCACTTCAATATTTCAATGGGATTTTTTTGTTCAACTGAATTTTGTTTTATTGAGTGATTTTTTAAAAACATTTTTTAAATTTCCATTGGTGACAAAATCTGCACATTTAAAAACCAAGTCAAGAATATTAATTTTTTGAATACTGAAAACAAGTAAAGATCCATTCAAAATGTGGTTTATAAGAGCTTGTTTTGGTAAGTACAGCAACTTCTTTGGGATTTACTTTCAAGTTTTTTTAAAAAAACACATTCAGAATTCTTCAAAAAGGAAACATTGAAAATTGTCAACAGCACAGCCGAGTAACTCAGAGAGGCACTCTTCAAAGGATGTCAAGTCTGTGTCCCAAAAATACATTAGTGGGTGTCTATTGCCCCCTTCAGACTATTCCCAGTACTAGAGAAAAATAATTACTTGGAAATTAATAGCATTCCTTTGCACTAAGGGAAAAACCCTAAGAAGAAAGATACTATTAATTAGATAGTTGCTGAACTTTTTTGGATATTAGCAAAGGTTTTTCTTGATATTAGAAATGGATGGTAATGCAATTATCTTAATTAGTATGGCAAACAATAACTCAAGTTAACATCTTTAGCAGCTAGGTTCAATAGTCACAGCTGAGGAAAATAGCACAATGGCTGCAAGATGGGCTGGAAAACTTGGAAATCAATTCAAGCTTCCACAGTGCATTTATACAGTTCTGGTTAACTCATTCCAAATCTGTGATTCATGTCTTCATATGCAAAACAAATTATGCCCTATTTCCCCTTTCACCCTCCTTCTACTTCAGAAAAAGTTTTCGTAGCATGAACAACACCAGCCTGGTAGAAGGTCTTCTTTACTTAATCCCCAGACGGGGATAACGTACCTGGATTTTATATGCCTATAGAAACTGTGTGTATTTACAGTGCTCCATGTCCATACATAGATACTTTGTCTGTGTGTGTGTTCAACAGTGCTCTAATCTCAGCTGAAATTAAGTACCCGCTTCTAAAAGAACAAACCACCACCTCAGTGAAAATGTAGCCCCAGTCACTATGTTAAGTGACAAGGACAACTGTAGCTAGGAAATAAAACCATATCATGAAGTTAATACTTGTTGTCTGGGCTGTAATGTGGTACATTGATTTGGCTTGCCTGAGAAGGCTTTATAAAATAGATGAAAGAAGAAGATTTAAAAGATTATTTTATGCATTGAGTCTTCCTTCTGCAAGGAGAAAAAGAAACTATGCTGCTGAAAAGTTATTTTGTATCCACCTTCCCAAGCACAACCTGCTGAGATAACAGCACATATAAATACCAGCCTTCTATAGGGTGATACTGTTTTATTATTTAGCAAATGGTTAAGGAAGAACAGCAATACAGATTTGATGGTGCATTTCATTCCACGTACCTCATAACATAAAGGTTTCCAGAGAACAAAACTTACATTTCTTAAAAGGGAAAGAAATACTGAACTAATGTAGTTATTTTCTACTTGGGTAAAGTTGAGTTTTCAAAGCTTCTAACTGAAGCTCTTGCATACATACAATATATTCTGTCTGCTGTCCTGTTGCTACTCATTTTGCTGCTAATAGTGGAATAAAAAAGTAAAGTTTTCATTTTTCACATGACAGATTCTCACCATACCAAGGAAAAGCTTGACATCAACCTTCAAGTTAAATCACTCTGATGTGACAGAAGGCTCCTCCTTTTCAGGCAGATTATACATCCAATGAGGTGTAGTGCAATACATCACTGAGGTATGTTGAGTGTTGCTTTTGGCACTTGCTGCCTTTTTTTTAACCCTTTAAATTTGGGTTTATCATCCCTATTCCTTGGCACTCAATGATGTAGGTATCCTTACTGGGGTCCTCCTCTCCTGATTTTGTCACAGTAAATTTGGCCTAAAAGAGGATTAGAAATATATTACTAATTAAGTTATCACATCAGTTTGAATATTCAGTATCTGATGTCCAATAATCATACTGCCACATGTTTATATGTATTACAGCTTTGACAGATTTAATTCAAAAAACCATTTAAATAAAGCTGGTAAAAGTATCTAACCATTCTAAAAGCCTTTAACTCCAGAGTATGCTCACTTTCTATAGCAAAACTCCCAGGTAAATATTATAGCAATTGTTTTATCAATGCTTGTCCTCCATGATCAAGTTCAGCTCACGCTGCCTGCTGAACTGTACAAGGCCAAGTTACTGAAGACAACTGAGAGGTAAAACTTCCTGAACTTTTGGACTCACCTTTGTTAGCTGCTCTGCAAAGTGTATAGCAGTTTGAGTATGAAGTGTAATTGGTCCACTTTTCACTCTAGACACTCCCTTTGCTAGCGCCATAAAAATGATCAGCTGAAAGGGAGGAAAAGGTAATTATTAAGTCATACTTCAGATTCTAGGAATTTACTGGTTAAAAAATCCCCAATCAAAACATGCAAAATGTCTGTAGATATGAAAAATTTTGTCTTCAGAGTTTCATAAAAGTTCATGAAGCCAAGTTTGAAGAATGATCCAGGGCTCCAGAAGTTTGGAGATTACTACTGTAATGCCTGTTACAGAAGGGCTACTTTTCCACACTGGAGTTTTCCCCTGAATTCCTGTTACTACATTTAACTTCACTCTCCCCCAGCACATCACCCCAAAATTCCCCAAAGTCACATCAGACTCCAGATTAGTAGATTACCTATATGGAGAGAAATTCAGGAAGAGGTACTTTAATTCTAACACTTCCTAATCACATATTCACCAGACAGACACCTAAAAACCTTTGATTTGACTTACAAACATCACTATGACAAGAATACTGTAAGGTGTGATGTAACTGTGCAGTTCCCATACACAGCATCTCTGGCTGTAGCTTGTATTTGCCATTTTGTACTTGCATGCTTTGAAAAAAGTAGGCAGAGTCCAAGCCCTAAATATTTATTATACATAATATTAATTTGTGCCCAGGTATTTACAGCTAAGAGGTAACATCATCCTAGCTAAACCAGCCCAAGATTCTTACCAGGCTAAGATAAAGCAGTGGAGGGCCTTCATTCTCATATGAAGTTAGGTGAGCAAGATAACTGGGAGCATGCTTAGATATTCTCTGATACCTTCCCTTAGTATCATTCTGTATATGTGAGCAGGGAGCTATTATCACTGCACTACATGGAATGCCAAATAAAAGCAAATTCCTGCCTCTTTCTTCCATATCTACTGAGGGTTAGAGAAAGGGAAAATTTGAGGGTGTTGGTGCAAAGCTAAAAGCATTTGTGCTTCCTAAGAACTGTAAGTAATTTGCTAATTCTAGTGATGTCGTGACTACACACCTCTGAGATTTCTAATTAATATCTTGTTCGTTCCCTGTTCAGATCTATATTGTTTACAAGTAGTGCATTCATGTTCTTGCTACTTCATGTAAATACATACAGGAACCTTACTTGGTCTTGCAGAGAATCATCCACAGTTCCACCATGTTTAAGGTTCTGAAGCAGCATCTCAGCTGCTTCAATGCCAACCTTGTCAGCATTCTTTCCTAATAGAGACATTAGAAAGCTGAAAACTATTTAAAGTTCTAAAAATACAAAACAAAAAACAACCCAAGAAATTATCAACTTTTTAAACCTTATTTTTTTTAAACCTTATGCTCTTGCCTCAAATGTCTGCTTAAAAAAATGCTTCCCATCTTACACTCAAATATAGTTTGTTTCCTAAGCAATGGAAAGAAAGTAGCCTCGTTTAGTCAGAAAAACATTTGAGTCAAATAATTTTTAAAAAAGATCACTTCTATTCATTTTAATCTAGATTCACTCTTGAGCAAAAACTTCACATGTAAAACACAAAGTCTTTGTTCTTAAAGTTCAGAAATATTTCCAATGATTCTCCAGTGATCCTTAATATTCCATTCTGATAAAAAGTAAAGTTAACAGTTTTGTAATTTTTATAAATTTCCATTTACTATGTTTTAAATCTGCTAATTTCTGCTGTCCTTTATTACTAAACAACATACATTTAAAAATTAAACATTCAAAGCATCAGATCTTCAAACAGATGATACTTCAGATTCCTACTTGTTGGTATATTCAGTTAAATCTCAAAGAATTAATGGAATTCTTACCTCTCTTGCCAAGTGATGACCCAGCTAACAAACAACCTGTTGAGGTCTCTGCAACAATGCTAAGCAGAAAACCAAAAATAATTAAAATTAAGAACAAAATCACTTGTATTACAGTTTATTTATCAGATATGTAATTAAGATCTAGGTAATCAACCAACAAGATTAGAGGTAACAATAGAAAGTTTGGACTCACATTATTCCACTTCCAGTCCCAACAGCTTGATCATCAGGTTCTCTGACAGGCTGGATGTTAATGTAAAGATCTCTGATTTCTCTTCTGATGCATCTCACTGCTGCTGCTGACATGTCTTTTGCCAGCTAACAAGGCAAGCCATATACCCAGTAATTAAATTATGTAATATAGCAATACTTTTTCTTCATAAATTCAATTTTTACAGTTCATCCCTGAATAAAGGGGCTACTTTATTAACTAGAAAAACAAAGGATTGTTATAAACCTCTACAAGCAAGAACTGAACATGATTTTTTTCTGAAATTTTTTCTACAAAATTAAGGTTACATTAAATGCTGTACAACTGGCAGTTACAGAAATGTATGTGGAAACTTCAATATCAATAGAAATTCAAGAACTTTTCTTCATTTATAGAGAAAAACATTTTAGTCTTATCTCAAAGCATTAGATTCTAAAAAAACCCACCCCAAAACCAACTGCAAAAGCCTCACTCCACAATTATTATGTACAGAATAGACCCTGTAAGAGAGATTACATTAAAAAACCCAATTTTAAATCACAGGCAAGTGGAGACATATGAAGGTTATCCCATTCCTGTGATCTAATCATAGCTATATTCATAGATTTGGAGATTTTAAGACCAAAACCAGCAGCCCACCCCTCTTCAAAAAGTAACTCTGCTTCTCCTCTTCCTTCCTCTACTAATTCCTAGCCTGTATGTGAGAAGGAACCTTAAGGAGATCCCACCACTCAGGACAGGAAGAATAGAAAGAGAGAGATATAAAAGAGCAAATTTCTCTCCTTTTTATTTTTGGCTAAACCTACCCTTAAATTGTTCTAATACCCTTAGCAATGGTTGAAATACTTGTAGTCTGGCCTCCACATATTACAGTGCCCTGTAAATCTATGAACAAAGGCCCTAATTTCAGATTTAAAATAATCTATATGAATATCAACAATACATAAATCAGATATTAGATACCCCTCAATATATGCTAAAGATTTTTGAATAGTCGTATGAAGGATAATGAGGATATTTTTCTCATTTCCTGTTTTAGCTTTACACTGCTATGTAATGAATGAATTTTAGGTATGTCCAATAAAATACTCTACAGCCTGAATAATTTAAACCATTTAACAAGGTTGCTTAGCCTGTGTAAGACTGCGTAAGACAGGAGAGTAGACAGGAGAGGAATGCTAAGCAGATTGCATGCAAATTTATATACCTTTATAAAGCTGGATACTACCAGAGCCATTATCAGCACTTACTTTGATAGGCAGTGCTCCAGCAACAAATGCCCTTCCATATATCTTTGTCACTGTGCCACGTTCTGTCAAGTTTATTGGGCTCAGCTCTTTGACTGGAGACATTTGGACTACAACTTCACCACCTCCTTGGGGATAGTAGCCCCTATTTAGAAACAGTAGTTGGATAGAATTAAATGCAATCATCACAAGGAAACCATGAAAAAGTCCAGAAGGCTTTTCATATATTTCACTATACATTTTTATGTTCTCTGTTACTGTACATACAAATTTTCTTGATGCGTGCCTTAGAAACCCTCATAATGGAATTAAGTTCTCTAACAGTAATCCTCTGTAATGCACATCTTATTAACTTCCTACCACCAACCTAACTGGCACCTTGGAAAAAGCTCAGTAATGCACTGCCTGCTCAGCATGGGCTCCTGTCAGGGGAGCCAACAGGAAACATTACACAGCAGCTGTAGACTCAGCAAGGGAAAAAAAAGACAGGAAAGAATCATATCCCATTCATCATATGGTGACAGTACACACAGGGGCAGCTAATGCAGATTAGTTCATGTATTATAAATTCACCCCTCAGTTTGATTGAGAGCCCCTTGTGTGTGTCTCTGCTCACATATGGGTTCAGTAAGGCCCAGCTTGGCTGCATGGCTCCACAACTCACCTCCTTTTTATGTCACAGTTAAATGTGAAATTGAACTTTTCAACTACTGGCTTGAAAACCTGAAAAACAAACACAAATAAAAACACAGAATGAATTTATTTAGCATTTATAATTTCCCACTATTTTATGCAATCTTAAAATAGAAAAAAAAAAAGGCTCAACACAAAAATTTCAGTTACATTATTAAAAAAAAAAAAAGCCAGTCTCATCCATATAGCTTATCTGACATTTCTCATACTTCATTCTCAATGTCACTTTGTGTAAAAGGATTTTCTAATGGAAAAAAGAAGAGTAATTCACAGCACTTCTAGAATAAAGAATACATTTTAAGTGAGATTTTCTGTAGTAATTAAAACCAAAGAGATTATGTGCTGTTTTGGGAAATTCAATGAAACACTGGTTGCTTTCTACATCCAGTACACTAATAGTGTTATATTCCCATGCCTAATTCCATAATAACAAATAGACTTGCAGTAGAAGCAACAGAGGAGCAGCAGTTACATTGCACACATACTCAGGGAAGATGCACGAAGGCAAAGGAATTTCTCCCTACCATGACTGTGTAGTCTATCTGAGGAGCCATCTCCGCATTAGTCCCACCTTTTAAATGAAGCTCTGATGGGGAAGCAGCAAACAGCACACAGGGCATTGCTACCTGCATCAGTAGACAGACACTCCTAAAAGCAATTATAAGATACTCAAATGTCAGACACTTACAATCCATAGAATTCCATAGAATCATTATATATCAAAGGCAAATGACTTTCCAGAGCATTTACTTTTGTGTTTTATTTTTTAAATTATCTATAAACTTATTAGTCTTAAAATATACTAATTTAAAACTTCATGTCCTTAGCAAGCCTAAATATGAACGTTTTCATTTCACAGTAATTGCATCTTTAATAGTTCTGTTTGAAATAAAAGTTATGTATCTTCCTTAGTGTACTGATGGGACCATGAAAACCCTGGGTTTAGATAGCAGAAAAGGCTTAGGCAGCAGTAACATTTTAATACATGGATGGAATATGTTCCCAGTTCCAAAAGACTAGTATGACATACTGTGCCGCTATGAATGTAAGTAAAATGTCAAAATTTACCTCATTATATGTTGATTATTTCAGACCTCATAGATGTGAAATACTTATCTAATTGAATGCATTTGGTCTGGTATGTAACATACAAATGTGCAAAAATAACACCTAAAGTTTTAAAGATAGGGGCAGCTGCTTTTTGCATAACGTGAACCAAGCATTCAGCTTTTATATCAATCATACTTTTGAACTTTGCATGTACTTCACGCATATCTGCCTATACTACAGGTTCTTTGGTCATATAGTCTAGCTCAGGCAGTGCATATCCTGGGTCATTACCAAAGTATAAATGTTCTTCCCCCCCCGCCCCTAATCTACTGTGATAATTTTAAAGTTATCAGAAGCTGTGTACAAAGACATACCCTGCTGTTTTTGTATCTGCTATGTGGGTTCCACCTTTGATCTTCCCAGGAGTGAAGGTTATTTCTGTTGAGCCAATTTCTCCACCATTCAGCTTCCCATCACACAGATCTCGAACCATCTCCAATCCAGACAGATGCTGAGGTCTTAAGAGTGACAATACAAAGTTAAAGATACATGCAAGTAGACTACATGCTCATGTTACATTAAAAGAACCACTAAACACCAACTAAGAAAAACTACAATTGCAAATTTTGGATCAGACAAGGATCAGAAATTCACTCTGGTTGCTACAGTACTTCTCCTGAGTTCACAGGAGCCAAAGGAGCAGCATTTCAGGCCATTCTGAAATATGGAGGATTCTGGTATCTTTTCCACTAGAATGGGCCCAGACAGATAGATGAGATGCAGGAGCAGTCACTTGTCCTAATGTGATAAATGCTTGGACAGAAATGCAGTGGGATAATGATGGCAATACTGGCTGAGCCAGAACCGGTTGCAGTACTACGAGAGAGTTAACAGGTTTGCTATGTACCTGCCTTATGCTTGTTCCCATTTATTAGGTAATTTAAATAGAAAATACACCAACTGTTCTTAACACTGGAAATACACTAGCTGTAGCAACACTAGGATATGCCTTAACTCTTCGTAACACTGCACGCTCGGTAAGCTCTGTTTCGCTCAGGCATTACGTGACCGCATTCCGAGTTTCAAACCGTGTTCCGATTAGCACTGGCGGAACCATTTCCGAGGCGGCGGCCGGGCCGCGCCCTCACCTGCCCCGGCTGCGGCCCGGGGCAGGACCCGCGCTGAGGGCACCGGCGAGAGAACCGAGGCCGGTTCATGCCCCAGCGTTCCCCCTCACTCCTTGTGAGCCACAGACGGGATTTTCTGGTAAAAAGGTTCTTTTAAAGCAATGGAAACACAAACGTTTCAGATGAGAGTAGCCGAGGCCTTGCGTGGCTGTGCCCCGGCCCGGGAGGGCCCCACACGCCGTTAAGTGACCGGCTGAGCGCCCCGGGACCGCCCGGGGAGGGTCTCACCTGAGGCCGGGCTGGCTCCGCCCGGCGCGGATCCGGCGCACCCGCAGCGGCAGCCCCAGCAGGCAGCTCAGCGCCGTGGACACCCGCAGGATCTGTCCGCCCTGCACGGAGAAACGGCGCTCGTCAGGGGCTGCGGCACTTCCCGCCCACCCGGCCAGCCCTTACCGCCGCCCGGGGCCAGGTAAGCCGCGGCCCGCTGGCGCTCACCCCCTCCATGATCCCGCCGTCTATCTCCACCCTGTCCCCGTCCATGGCTGGCGGTGAGCGGCGCCTCTCGCAGAGGCCGCGCCGATGGGATCCCAGCGGAGCCCTAAACGCGGCGAGCCCTCGGCCAAGCAGCGGCGGGGCCAGGAGCGCTTGACGGCGGAGGCGCGCCCGGGATGCTGCGGTGCCGGTGCTGGGGGCGGGCAGCGGTGCCGGGCAGGCGCAGAGCGGAGGCGCCTCCCTACCCGCCCGCCGGGGGTTGGCCGGGGCGGCTCCGCCGCGGGGAGGAGCAGCTCCATTGTCCCCGTGGTACTGACCGCATCCCGGCGCCCCGCAGGAAGCAGTGCCTTTCCCCTGTCCTGAGGGCCGGAGCAGTAACAACCGCGGCACCTGCGAGGTCAGACCCATAGGCACGGCGCTGCCGCCGGAGGAGAGCGGCCGTGCTGGTGCCATCCTCGCTACAAGCGCGTTTTCCTCAGAATCACAGAATGATCGGGTTGTAAAAGACCTCCTGAGATTATCAAGTCCAGCCTATAAACGAATACCACCATATCAACCAGACCATGGCACTACGTACCACGTTCAGTCTTTTCCTTAAAACACCTCCGGGGTAGCTATCTCCACCACTTCCCTGGGCAGCCCGTTCCGGTGTCTAATCA
The DNA here is from genome assembly GCA_013400775.1 of Chaetops frenatus. Taxonomy (NCBI): domain Eukaryota; kingdom Metazoa; phylum Chordata; class Aves; order Passeriformes; family Picathartidae; genus Chaetops; species Chaetops frenatus. The sequence continues at coordinate 109,299 of VZTR01028848.1, read as the reverse complement.
CCCTTTCTGTGAAGAGATTCTTCCTAATGTTCAGTATAAACCTCTGCTGGCGCATTTTAAGACTATGTGCTGTCGCCAATCACCTGGGAGAAGAGGTGGACCCCCATCTGGTTAAAATCCCCTTTTACGCAGAACCACAGACACGGGCTTGTTGATCTGGCTGGCGCGCTCGGGACTTTATTACACATGTATCGGGAACGGCCGGGCCCTTTCGCGCTGCCTTTCCCGCTACCTCGGCCCGGGGAAGCCGCACACCCTGCACCGCCACCCGCGGCTCTGGTCCGGGAGCTCCATCCCAGGGGACGCTCTGCCGGTGCCTCCCGTGGGCGTGTGNGTTGGCCGTGGCGGCGCGGCCGCCGCGGGTTGGCTGTGCCGGGGGTGTGTGCGGGGCCGCCCTGCCCGGGGTAAGATGGCGGCCGTGACCGCGCTGAGGAGCGGCTGCCGAGCCGCGGGGCGCCTGGTAAGGGGAGCGGGGATCCTGCGGGCGGCGATGCTCCCGGCCAGCCGCGGGGGAGGGATAACGCGCGGCATCCCCTAGCTCTGTTCCTGCCGTGCGGCGGGCACACAGCGAGCACCGCGCCTCTGCAAATAGGACGGGCTCGTGGTCCTGCCGCCTCGGCAGTGCTCGGGGGCGGGCAGCGCCTCAGCTCCCCTCCCCGCCGTGCGCTCCCCGAGCTGCGCGCAGGTGACCGAGTCCCCAGCTGTGCCTGGGACCGCCCGCCCCGCGCTGCACAGGGACCCCCGGCACTACCACGCTCCGCTCCGCGCAATCCCCGCAGCGCCCTGCCCTTGCCTGTGCTCCCTGTGAAAGAAACGTGTGCCCTTCTGTAATAAGCCGGTGGCAGCCTCCTCTTCTGTTATTTCTAAGTCATCCCATTATTGCTTTGCCTATACGTTGCACTGCCATCACCGCTTCTCCGCCCACGCATCAGCTCCCTTTGCGTACCGCATCTTCACCGAGACGGTGTGGCTACACATACAAAAAAGGGAAACGGACTTCTTTGAATCCCAGGAGCCCTGATACTTGAAAAGTAGTTGAGATACCTTACCATAGGAAGTGAATCTACTTGGTTGCCTTTTAGGATACTTACAATTTCATGAACGTAGCCTCAATTCATTCTTTTTTCTGTCTTCTTGTATTATAGTCTTCTTGTTAGTGTGAAGAGTGTTGATTTCCTATTATGTCACCCCTATTTTGTGGGATGTCGGAGAAGAAATAACTTTTGAAAGTTCGAAACAAAATTAAGGAACAGCTCCAGTTTCTAGTATTTCTTTTCCTCTTAATAATTCATATTGTAATTTTAAAGCACCACGATGAGGAACTTTTAAATGATACTTTTATAATCTAGTTTTAAGCTAGCAACTTACAAGTATTTATAAATAATTTTACTAATTAAGAGCACTGAAAATAACACTTCAAGTTTTTAACCAACTTTGTATTTTTAACCATCTACTTGTAAATCCAGAGGAAGATTTTGATAAGATGAAAACACTCATCTTATCTATGTGCATGCTGAACTATAGAATTGGCGGTTTCTAGCGTGTGTTTCCTGCAAGCCCAGTTTGAATCTGAGCCAGGGCGCCTTTGTGCTAAGTGGGAGGGAAGTGGCAGTTACCTGGACACTGGGACATGTGCCAGGTATTTAGATGAGGGATAACACCGGACTAAAACATGTTACCAGGGATGTTACTTCAGTATATAGGGAACAATATACTTGGAAATATAGAATGTGTATGCAAAACAGAGCAAATGTTCATTAAAATGACTCAATGGGACAGAAGTCCTTTAATGCAAAGTCATTGCCTGGGAGCATGAACTGTTCAATTTGACTTGGAAATTTAGTGTTGCTCTATCAGTTAATCAGTTCTCTGCAGGCTGCTTGAAAGTGTTTTGTTCTGAGGCCAGCATGCGTATTCAGGATCAGTGGTAATTTAGAAAACCAGAGCTGGCTTGTTTTTAAGGAAACAACCAAAGCTGAATCTGAGGGGCAAGGCAGTTCTCCCTCAGAGTGCACTCAGCTCCCCTCTTGGCTCGTGTCAAACCACGGCTCTGTCAGCCAGGCTGGCGTGGCCTCAGTGCCAGCGAGAGGCTGAGTGGGCCCTCAGTTCCTTTTTGCCAGAGTCACTCTGCACATCGGACACTTGCACAGGAAAGGTGTTACCTTGCTGTGGCAGTATTGCCTTCAGATTGCTGCATCTTGTAATAGTAGTGACATTAACAAGCTCAGTACTAGCAGTTATGTTTGGGGTTTACTGATCGATTTTTCCAGACATCAAAATGTGTAGATGGGTATGCTGTGGATATTGGAGCTAATTTTGTCTTTTATGTCCTATTTTTATTTCCTTATTTGGCATTACACCAGTATTATGGTGGTTAAATTGTAAGGACAGTCTCTTTGTTTAATGGATTTTAGTTTTTTCCTTGTTAGTAAGGGACACTGCTCTGTGAAGAGATTATGTACAATATTATTACTTTAACATACTAGCTCACTGACTTTTTGGTAGAAAATGTGCAAAACAGAAAACCAGAAAGACTCAATTTTTAAAAATGCAGTAGTTTTTGAATTATTCCTACAGATATAATATCAAACAGTGTGGTAACTCTTCTGTAACAACACCAGTCTCTTTTTTTGGCAGTGACATTACTAATTTACTACCTGCATTGGTAACCAAAGGTTAAAAACACATGGATATCATTGTGAAACTTCACATTTAGAAATAGTTCAGAGATTTGATGTGCTCCTTGTGGTCATCTTCACAGGTAAATACTGAATGTTTTTCATTTAGGGTCATATAAAGAGAAAAGAGGGTTTTTGCAAGTTTGTGACAAAAAGGCCTAGTTGAACAATTTTTTCAGTAATGTTTTTATGTGAACATGTAACCTTCAAATGGGAAGAAACCCAGAATTAAAAATAGGAGAAATTAAGATTGTGAAGATGTACATTATATACCAGTTTGGTAATTTAATGAAAACTTTAAATGTATTCCTAAAATATGATTTTTCACAGCTTAAAATTGCCATGTTACCTGATGGTTGAATATGGAAAGTTGTTTGGAGGACTAATGAAAAGATTTTCTGTTTGCTTTTTATAGAAATTAGAAAAATATTCATTCTAGATCAGTAGGTATGATCTTAGTAGCAGTTAACTGAAAGGTAACTCATATGATATAACTTTGTTATGTCCATTATGATAGATTGTGTTGTAAATGTTTGTTCCTTAAAGAAAGGGGATATTAAATATAACTTGCTGTGCTAGGTTAAATAATAGAGAAAATGAGTACATTGTCAGTTCAGAATTATATGGCCTGCTGAATAATGTACTTTTTAAAACGTGAAATGTGATAGCAAATAGTTGCACAGTTTGGGGTGTGGGGAGGGAAACAGGAAGTTTCATATGCTTTGTAATTCTTGAAAGGATTTTTTAAACAAGAAGTTAAAATGAACTTTCCCATGCAGGTGTGCTGTTTTCTGGCTCCTCTAAGAAGATAATTTCTAAATTTTACAGTTTTGAGCTACTTGAGGTACATTGTAGCACCTGAATTTTTTTCATATCTCTAAATTAGTTAGAGATAGTATCTACAGAGAAATTGTTATTTTTATAAATTTTGCAGCACTGTTAAGACAACATAACACCAGAATTACATTAAATTTAATAAATCTTACTGGATAAGAATGTGTATGAACTAACTTGTGTTGAGATTAGTAAAATATCTGTTTATGTCAATGCAAGCACTACCAGCTTTGCTTTTGATCACAATCATGACTAATTACATGATGCTTTAAAGCATAAAGTTTTGACTGAAGAATCTTTCAGAAAATTCTGTAGACTCTTTTACGTTGATTTCTGGATAAATATAATTGTAACCATAAAAGAAAATCATCTCACACCCAGTTCTTACAAAATATCATTGAAGCTGATTTGAGATGATGTTTACTTGAAGAAGGTTGCCTCCTATATAGGAAGAAAAACTCTCTGGGCCCCCTGGTGTGAATTTCCTTTCTGATTAGTACTTCTGATCAATCTCTGATGGGAATAAGCACTGATGAAGAAAAATATACTGGTTTTCCCTGCAGTCTAGGGAAGCCTTCCAACATTCATCCTGGATAGGAATGTTTCAGATGTAGCTGATAGCATGTGTGCTTTTTGTGTGCCTGTCCTGATTAAGCTAATTCCTGAGAAAAACAATAGCAGTGTATAACTCACCAAATCCTGTCATGATTTTTGTTAATTGGTTGTGTCACTGTGGCTTTGATCTCCCCATGTGTTGTGTTAGTGAAAGAAGTTAAGGAACTGGCAAAGCTTTTGCTAATGTAAAGGTTATTGTGTATTCAAGAATGCATTCAGTGTAATTGTGTTCCATAAGAACCTCTGTTACATAGACTAGAATGAAACTATTTTAGTATTACTGTTACATCAGGAATATTAAATGAACTCTACATCCTGAGTCCATTGTATTAACCCTTGAGACTTTTCTCCCCAGGTTTGCATTCATCGCGTTAGATCGTGCAGCAGCATTCGCTTTATAAAATCAAAATATCTGTGCGTGTTTGACAAATCTGCCCTCAAGTTTAGTCATCAACAGCGATTATTCAGAACATCTGCTGGTAATCTTTTTCATAATAAAATAATTTATTTTATTTTACTATTTTATGAGTGTTATGTTAGAGGTTTGCATATGGCTGGTATGTAGACTATGTCTGATGCATTCAGATTTTTCTGTCTGATATCCTGTATTTCATATTAAACGTGCTGTATTTTCTTACTCTCTGTTTCAAGTTTCATGTGGCCAAATTGTCCAGTTTAAGCTTTCTGACATTGGAGAAGGAATTACGGAGGTGACTGTCAAAGAATGGTAAGCTCTGCTTTCCTGGAATTACACTAAGAAATCAGCAGGTGGTTTAGCAGCTTTAGGTGTATGATCAAGGAGTTGTCTGAGAGTATTTTCTGGGTTACTAGTGAAGTTTTTCAGGTTTCATTTTGCACATTTTATAACCCTGTACATATTGACCTTTACATTTTGTTTGTTTGCAATCTGGTATTGTTTTGAGTGGAAAAAGTGGAAGGAATTGGATGCACCTATATATAGGCTTTTTCTTCAGTGATTAATGTTCTTTTCAGTTCAAGAGACCTGTCTTCTATTGTGTTTACTTAGACTGAGCTTTAGAAACAGATGACTAGTCTAGAGAATCCACATAATTTTATCCTATACCCCTTCTCCATTGCTTTTAGTAAAAGATTTGAACTTCTAAGTTGTTTGTAAAAAGCCAATGATGAATAAATTAAACAAAATCAAAGGGTACAGTGAAGGAAGGCAGTGTTGAAAGGCCTTGTTTGTACAAATACCTTTCTTTGCGTGGAAGACAGTGTTCCCCACTATCCATTTCTTTTCTGAAACTGATTGTATACTAACAAGTTGAAACTTAGAATTTCCTTGCATTCAGATTAAGCTGGGCTCATTCTTATTTTTAGATGTTTTATAATCAGACAGGAAAACTCTACTAAGGTAAATGTAACGTGTGTAACAATATTCGTAATCATTGTGCCATTTCACTCAACAAAGGGTTCTGCAGCAGTCAGGCAAGATGCAGGTAGCAAACATATCCAGTATGTAGAATTTGTTTTGTCGTCTGGAATGCATTTCCATGTTGTGGGATGTATATTACTGAACTTAGCAAAGGAATACACGGAAGAGATTTTTACACTGACTATGTTTCCCAGTAGCCTGTGTCTTTTCTCCCAGGTACATCAAGGAAGGTGACAGTGTGTCTCAGTTTGACAGCATCTGTGAGGTACAGAGTGATAAAGCCTCTGTTACTATCACCAGTCGTTATGATGGTGTCATCAGAAAACTGCATTACAGCATAGATGATATTGCTTTTGTTGGAAAACCACTAGTGGACATTGAAATTGATGCTTCAAAAGGTATTATAAGCCATTGTTTTCTCTCGCATATTTTGTGTTTGTTATCATAAAACAATCAGTGACAGAGAAGCTTACTTTTTCCTCCTGAAAATCTTCAAAGATTTTTTTCCCTTTATAAAGTGAAGAAATTTGAGTAGAGAAAGTTGTGATTTTTTTTAGAGTTTAAAATCTCCTAGACATTTCCTATTGATTATTTACTTAAGCAGCAGCCTTTAGCAAGCTGTGTTCCCATCCACATTAACTCAAAGTAAATCATAAAAACTTCAGCTGTCACAGAATCACAGAATGATTGAGGTTGGAATTTAAAAAATGCTTATAATGTAGTAAAGTTAATATTTTTGTTTTTGTTTGCAGGTGTTGCCCCAGAAGAAGATGTTGTTGAAACACCTCCTATGTCTCATGAAGAGCACACTCACCAAGAGATAAAAGGTCACAAAACGTTAGCAACCCCTGCAGTTCGTCGCCTGGCCATGGAGAACAATGTAGGTTTGCTGAATAAGGTCCTGCTGCATTTTACCCAGCTTTTATATGGCAGTTTGATCTACAGGAAACACTTGTTTTCAAATACATTGTAAATGTGTGAAAACAGTTGTAAAAACGAAGAGGATTGTGCTTTCTGATGATTGTGCTGGATAGAAAAATAATTACTGGGCTTAAAACACAGCTAGGAGGCTTTAGGGTGAAGATTGAGAAAAACTTTCTAGAATGAAAATAAGAAACTGTAAGAGGAGATTTTCAGGAATCTCTACAGAGAAAGGAGGAGAGAAAAATAAAAAAACCCACCTTGTTTTGTTTTTCAGATTTGTATTAGAGCAGAGGATATACTAGGTGATGTTCTACGTGCCTTTCTAATGCCTTTTTTTCCCTATGAATATTCCATTGGTTTTGAAATCTCATGATGCATTTTTAGGAGAAAATCAAGTAACAAGTATATTTTCTCAAATTAATATTTCACTATTGATCCTGTGAGGTAATTAAGAGGTTAATAGTATTCCTAGTTCCTCCTTGAAGTATACAATCAAACACCTAGTAGGATATTTGGATGATTTGAACAATGTTTAATACCTAATAAATTATAGAAAGGAAAAGAAAACTGAAAACATGTTGGATTGGAAAGGGGAATAATTTTTAACCATAGCTCACAATATAAGATATTTTTATATTGCTGTAAAACTAAAGTGTCACAGCTTGTTATGTACTTTTCAGATTAAATTGAGTGAAGTTGTTGGGACAGGGAAGGATAACAGAATCCTTAAAGAAGACATACTCAACTACTTGGCCAAACAAACAGGAGCTATTTTGCCTCTGTCACCGAAGGCTGAAATTGTCCCACCTCCACGGAAAACAGAGGCTGTGCCAGCTGCTCCAAGGGACAAAGCACGCAAAATCCCTCTACCTGTTTCCAGACCCATTGCGTTTTCAGGAAAAGATAAAACTGAACCTGTCACAGGTAAATCATGAAATATAAAGTCTTGAGACCATGGTCACAGTAGGCTACCAGTAACTGTTGCTCTGTGAGTGGCTGATTCCTTTTGGTGGGAGTGTATTTCATGTTACTGTTATGCAAACGAGCATTTAGGAAAACATTCTCTATAAGAAGCACCTCTGCTGAAATTATTTTATGAAATACTTGTTCATGTTTTGGTTGGATGGAATTGGGCTGCAAATTGCACTTGCTCTTTCTTCAAGTGTATACTGAAACAGGTAGGAATTCTGAAACATGGATTTGTCACAGTAGGAATCATTATGCAATTAGTGGCAAAGTGCAGTGAATTTAAGGGTTTATCAGTGCTTAATAATAGCATACTGCACTGTTATGTGAGTAGCATTCACACTTGTTCTGGAGAACTGCTATAAAAGACTAAGGTAACAAAAAATCACATTAAAATGGAAGATTAAAGTTTTTTGCTTGCCTTTCAAGCATTTTTTATTTGGAGAGGCTTGAAAGAGTAATGCAGATTATCATATTCTGATTTCAAATTCATACATACGTAGGAGAGACATACACTAATAGAATCAGAAGTATTACAGTCATCAGAATTGAGTTCTATGAACTGAATAACTCAATAAGTTGTTTTTACCTGTTGTTTTTTGGTTGTGGTTTGGCTTTGGTTTGGTTTTTGTAAGCTGTGTAATTTGGTTAATGGAAACAGATGAAATCTGATCATAACTTCACAGAAGCTCCTTTTGTTGGTTTAAGAAGACGGTGAATATTTTCCAGGTTTTCAGAAGGCCATGGTAAAGACTATGAGTGCAGCCCTGAAGATCCCCCACTTCGGTTATTGTGATGAGATTGATTTGACTCAACTTGTTCAGCTGCGGGAAGAGCTGAAACCTCTAGCTGAAATCCGTGGAGTTAAGCTTTCCTTCATGCCTTTCTTCATAAAGGTGAGGCTTGCAGCAGAGCCCTGTATGGAGTACTTACACAGGTTTTGCCAAAATCTGTTCAGTGATTGTTGTAAGCTTGGAGCACCTCTCTATCATATGAGTTATGGCAGATCACAAGACAAGTTTCAGGGTTGTTTTTTTTTTAATTGAGCCACTTATCAATTTACAGTTGGAATTGCAGCTAGGGTTATGTAGTATCATTGAAATGTTTCAAAATATTAGTGGAAGAGGATAGAGCACCTTCAGCATAATTTAATATGGAGGTAAGCATCACCAGGTGTTTGAATCCCAGAAAACAAATTTTTGAAATTTTCAGTGTTTTTTGAGTTCATTTAAAATGAACCTCATATGAACTGCATCATTGTCGTTGTTGATGTTATTATAATCTTTGTATTGCTAATGAATCCCTTAGGTCACTTGCAGCTGTCCCTTCTATTGTTCAGAAGAGCAGGCAGTTGTACTCATGTGCAGTGAATGCTCAGCCTGAAACTTCTGGTAATGCTGTTGCACTCACAGTGCTACCTAAACACTCACTCCATATTGTTATTAATCTAAATTTTCTCCTTCCATTACTTCTTTTCCATGGAGCTCTCTGCTTATAAAAGTATAAAAATCTATTTTGTTTTCTTTTATTGCATTTAACAGGCAGCCTCTCTGGGACTGCTGCAGTATCCCATTCTTAATGCTTCTTTGGATGAGAACTGTCAAAATGTCACATATAAGGTTTGTAAACTATGGATAAACATTGTGAGCAGAAAGTTAAAGTAATGTCTAACAGGGGCTTTTCAGAATATCTGAGCTAATCATAACAACCAAAATTATGGTGTTGTGCTGGAAAATAATTTGTGTGTTCAGATTCTGAGATCTACATTTGATTTATTATTGGGCTTATTTCAGTAGTTTATTAGATAAGAGTCACTTTTTTATTCAGATTTGCCTCAAAAATGCATATTAATATATTGATATCCTACTTTTCTCCTGAATATGGGCCAAGCTTTTAAAATGAGAACATTTCAAATCTAATACAATAACTTTTAAGTAATGGCACAGTGGTTCAAGTGTTCCAACGCTTAACTGTTACATATTAAAGTACAGTCTTGGATTGATACTTTTGGGCAGCAAGTATCTATTTTCTTAAGTGATGTGTACTTGCTCCTTGAAGTACAAACTCTTTTTGTGTTGTTTTATAAATACCTCTCAGAATCCTTATATTCCTTCCTTCCAACAAATGAAAAGCAACTCAGTTTCTTTTTTTCTCTTTTTTTTTTTTTTTTTATAATTTTAGCGTTCTCTTTAAAGTCTGCTATTTATGTTTTATTACACATGTGATCATCCTAAGGTGCAGTGTTTTCAGTGTGAAGTTGATTGCAGGACTTTGTACTGAAGGTGAAATTGTCAAGATCAATTTACAGTTTGCAGATGTGAAGCTAATATTAAAAAAATCACATCCTTTTCTCCCCTTAAAGTTGTCTGCAGGAGTTGCTTACTAAACATGGCAGTTTCCAGGTTAAAAAGATAAATAAGGAAAATGTGATTGAAGTGGCTTTTTATGTAAAATACATTTTATGTTGGCAGCTTATATTAATGTCTGGTTAATGACACTTATTGCAGGCTTCACACAACATTGGAGTTGCAATGGACACAGAGCAAGGTTTAATTGTCCCAAACGTGAAAAATGTTCAAGTCTGCAGTGTGTTTGACATTGCTGTGGAATTAAATCGCCTCCAGTCCTTGGGCTCTGCAGGTCAACTGGGAACAAGTGACCTCACTGGGGGAACGTTCACCCTTTCAAATATTGGCACAGTAAGTACAGGAGAAATGAGAGCTACATCTGAAATCTACTTCTGAAATACAAGCTTTACTGAAGTTTAATATGCAAAGAACAAAACCTGTAGCAATTAATTCAAGAGGCAATCTGCTTTAAAAAGATTTTTAAATAATATCCCCACCTTTTTCTTTTCTAGATTGGTGGCACTTATGCAAAACCAGTGATACTACCTCCTGAAGTAGCTATTGGAGCACTTGGAAAGATACAGGTATATTAAGTTTGTCTCAGTGATGTGAGTGTTAGCTAAGGTCATCTGTAATGAAAATGGAACATGGAGTTTCCCTTTGTTTCAGAGAAACTGCATAGCTCATGATTGAAAAGTTTGTGGTGTTTTTAGATGACTATGCACACACCAAATGTTTAATTAAAAGTTTCCTACACCAAAGGTTCATATGTATTTTCCAGAATCCTGTTATATTTTACTCACATCTATGTTTAGCCTTCTGGTTACTAAGAAACAATGTAAATATAGTTTTACCAAGTTTTGCAGTGTGGCAATAGCAATTTTGCTATCAACAGGGAGAAAACTTGAGAAGTATTCTAAAAATGAAGTTTAATTTCATGAGCCAGGTAGCTGAATCCATACGGAATTTTGAATGTGGAGGCAGTTTTATATTTTCTGAATTTCAGGTTTTAATTATTTAATACAGACATTTGGGCTCAATGCTGGAAATGGAATTAGTATTAACTGGACTTACTTCTATGTTCTTCCTCTGAGCATTTTTTTAGAGCTGCTTTGAGGAAACTGCCACTTTGAGAACTAACAGTGCAATAAACTATTCAGGAAGGAACTTTTGAGTCAGGAAAGGTTTTACTACTTCAGTATTTCCATGATAGTGGAAACAGGCTATGACTGTTTATTATGCAGGCTTGCAATATATTCTAATCCACAGCACAAACAGTAATGGAGAAGTCTTGGTTTTTAGCATGTGCTACTGCTGCCTGTTGAATTCAGCAAAATGTTTAAATTTAGATCAACAAATTATCAAGAACAAAAAATACTGATTTTCTAATGAAAGTATTTAGTGTTTCTGGTTTTGTCCTTCCTCTGATTCTTAGGTTCTTCCTCGGTTTAATGGCAAGGGAGAAGTATTTAAAGCTCAAATAATGAATGTGAGTTGGTCAGCTGATCATCGGATCATTGATGGAGCTACAATGGCCCGGTTTTCTAACTTGTGGAAATCTTACTTGGAGAACCCTGCTTCGATGCTGCTGGACCTTAAATAAAGGAAACCATGGCTAGAATATGCCTTTAAACTCTGTGGATTAGACTGAATAGTTACAAAAGCCGTGTCCGCTAACATGTGCCCTTTGCTACGTGCATTATATAATAATGTTATGTGGTTGAAAGTTCTCAACAGCTGACATCAGTCTCAGTTAGTTCTTACTTCTTTCACTTAGTATTGCTGTAATTTCTTCTACAGCAGACTGTCAAACTGAATAGGTCACAGCTTCTGAATATGGTGGTGGAATGTCTTTGTTTTGCCTTTTATAATAAGAATGATTGTCAGGCTGGTGTGACTGAGTGCCACTGCTCTACACCTGCAGTACTTATAATCTGGAGGGGAATTTTGGAGGGGAATACTCATAGTTCTTCCATTTTGGGCCCATAAATTTATTTTAACAAATAGAATCTGAATTCCCAAAAGGGATTATGCAAAAATCATATACAAATAAAATGCCTTTAATGCTTCTGCTGTAAGCTGTCCAGAGAGCTTTTTCTTGTTTAACTGCATAAACCTCTTAAGCCTTTTGCTAGTCCACTTTTTCCTGGCAATTACTTGCTCAGGTACTCTTTATCAAACTAGAAATGAAGAGGCCATATTCATTCAAGTGCTTACTGACAACACTGATTGATAACTATCAAGGCCTTAATACTCTCTAGAATATCCTGTATTTTTAAAGGCAGAAAGTAGTTTCAGCCCTTAAAGCTCTCCAGTTATTTTTGTTTCTTATAGAAAGCATCTGTCTGTTAAAACCAAATGAGAAAGAAAGAGAAAACAAAATAAAAAAAAGATGGATCTTGTTTTACTATTCTGTCATTAGGTAAGGCTGACAGTAAGCTGATCATGATTTTAAAGCTTGCATTCTGTTATTGATATTCAGATATTAGAATCTGAGAGATTAATCAGATTCAACAAAGCATGAACATTAAAAAATACTGTGAGATAAGGACTTCTTAAACTCAGATACAAGGCACATAATGAATAGGTTCAAGTTAATGCCTTTAGAACAGAAAACTTTGTGGCTTTAAGGTAAAGTAAAGAGATCATGAGGATTGCACTAGTGATTTAATGGGAGATATGAAGAAAACTGTTGGATATAAATACCTTCTAAACACATAAGTTTCACACAGACACAAGAAAAGACAGTTGCATAGCCTTAAAAACGAATTTGTAACGCACAAAATGGACATTTTCTCCTTTTTTTAGATGTATCAAAAACAGGAGCATTCTTCAAAATTGTAGACCAAAGTTGTCTATTGCATTTAGCTGTGAAGATGTGAGACAGGCTACCAGAGGTATAATCCCTGCTATCCATGATGCTGAAGCTGAGTAAGAGGAAAGATGCTAATGTACAAAGGGGAGCGTGGAGCATCCATGTAAGGTGCTATTAATATTTCTATTGTGGTATAAGAGTCTTTTATATAAAGGTCATTTCTTGCAAAGTTTGACTAATAGATCATGCTTATCACCTATTTCATTTTTATCAGATTTATTTATTCCTAATAAAAAATATAAAGAAACACAGTATTGTTTTTATTTGTGAATTTTATGCAGGCAATCCTGTACAGGTGACTTGAACTCTTTCTTCTTGTCTTAAAGAACATACTGTACTCAAGGCTACCAAAAGAACACAGCCTAATGTCTACTTTTCTAAAAGTATCTTGTTGTAGGAAGGGCTTAGCCTGAAGGCTTAGAGTATTTTTTAATCTGATGACCATTGAGGAAATAAATTGAGGAAATAAAGTGTATGAAGGAAAGCAATAAAATTACTTTGAAATAGTTAAGACAGAATAATTTTACTTATACAAGGAGAGGATTGAAAGCTAAAGTACTTAGTGTATTTTTAAGTAGGTACTGGTGTACATGCATTTAGTTAGGTGTGGACTGGAGAGGGCTGCGGTGTTTTTTTTATAAAGTTCTGTGGGGTAGAGTTATAACAAAATTAACGATAATTTTAAAATTTTATCTTTACATTTTAGACTCCAGTGCAATTTGTTAGAACTATCCAGTTTTATGGCTTCTGCCTCAAATAGTGATCTATGATTATTGTTGTCTCTCTCTTCCAATTTAATTAAGAAAAAGATTCTGACAGACTTGTTCTCCTTTTATCTTCTCCAAGAGCTATTTGAAGAAACAGAATGTTAAATATGTTTCATGATTGGAAGCATGAAAGGGGGTGCGTAATAACCCCTATGCACATCCTGGTAGAGATTACTTTTCTGTCTTGACTGATAATTTGCTGTAAAATTCTTCAGCAAGAGAATTTTTCAGCATATACTTAGTGATGTAATACTTTTTTCTACTCTGTTTAGTCAATATTGCTGTCTAATAGCACTTGGAAGCTCAGTTACCTTGCAGAGAAATGTTACTAAAGAAAGCAGTCATTTTTATTTCAGTACTGGCCTTTTTTATTTTTAATTGTAATTTTTAATTCAAAACAAACTCATTGTATAGCATAACAAGTATTCCTTTGTTCTTCTTGTTCACAATTTCTGTTAATGGGAGTCCAGTTTAGGGGAGTCCAGTCACACTGAGAAAGCTGGGAAGACTTTAACACTTGTAAATGCTTGAAGGGGGTTGCAAAAGTGCCTCATGTGATGCCTTCTATTCTCAGCGTAGGTTAAAATTAGAACCAGACTGACATTGCTTTGGAGTCTGAGTGAGAGTTTTAAATGGCTTTGGTAATGCAGACAAGATTCATAATTTATCTCAGCTCTTGTCCGGAAAGCAATGAGTCACTGAAAATCCTTGAAAACACCAAATAATTGAGGTAAGTTGTTGTTAAACTCTTTCTGATGCTTGGAGGTGAAGTTGTTGGGAGATCTGATTACTTGGGAGTGAATTTACAGTTGTTTTACAGCCATGCTTGGGAATTCACTTCTGAATTGTTGACTGTGATGGCAAGATTATTATGGTTTTTATTTTCCTGACCAATAATAGGATCTAAGAACAAGAACTTTTTGATGGTTATCCTGTTATATGATGAAATAATCCTGAAAATAGTCATATACTTAGGCCCTTTGATATTTCATGCTTCTAAGGCAGTCCTTCTTGAATAATAGGTTTTCCACAACAAAAAAGAATTGCCCAGAGTAAGCTTTACTAGAAATAAATATTGAATTGACTGTATAGTGTGCTACTGGGTTTGGTAGTACAACTATTAACAGATGTCTCTTTTCTGCACAATTTAGCTAAAAAGATTTCTAGTTTTCTACCTAAAAAGGCTTGTAGTTAAAAAAAAAGTCTCTAAACAACAAGAAATAATAAATTCATTAACTACTTAATCTCAGTAGAAATTTAATCTTGAAAAAGTCAGGCAATTTGAATAGTAACCACTGACTGGAGCAAAAAGCTCATGCATACATAGCATTACTGTTGCATATTGGGATGGGGGTAGGTAAGGGTAGTTACTCTGATGACCACTGAAAGAGAAGCTAATCCTCCAAACTAGTAAATGTGACCCCATTTATGTGGGGTGGGAGGAAAGAGGATACAGTCCTCTCTTTGCAGGAAAAAATCCAATCCCTCTGCAGGAACCCAATGGCCAGACTGCACTGTGCCATGCTGGGGTTGCCATTTGTGTCACTTGTCAAATCCTGCCATTTTTCCTTAACAAACGTTAGAATCATAAATATTTATGTATTAGACCAGATTCTTCTTTATTCAAGCTTTAAAATTTGATTTTTATGCTGTCTTTATAACAGGAGGCAATCCTGACATTTTACATTTTATTTGCCTACACATTTTAACATGATTTCAGTATAATCAGACTTTGCAAATAAGTATGTTAGCAAAAGACATAGTAAACATAAAGTAGAATGACTGAAAGTTTGAACACAGAGATGGTCACTAAGCAATTGTGGCTTATCCAGGTCACACAAAATTATAATAGAAAAAATACGAAACAAAAGATTGGTTCTAAAAGACAGACCTGCAGCAATTATTGTAGGGAAATACTTGTATGGAAAGACATGAAATTCCTCTTCTGTTGTTACCTACCTGCTTGTTTGGAAGAAAGTTATCCTTACTTTTTTAGTTTGAAGCATATATAGGATATTTTTTTTATTTGCCCCTGCAAGTATCAGTAGACAGTTAGAAAGGGAACATTCAGATCATCATTGTTCAGAGTGCACTGCTGCTGGCATGAAGTTTAGCCCTGCAAGCTTATGTGAGTATCAGTATCTTGGCTCCAGTAATGGCAATAAGAAAGATTTTTAGAGGGATGCACTGATTAGGATGAGTGACTATCCTATTTTGCTGCCCTTCAGGACAATATGTATTAATTAGCTCACTAAAGGATAGGTAACTTCAAAACTTTAGACTGAATTTAGTTATAAATGTGAATTCTGACACTCAATAGGGATACACAAACATTCAATGAGAAATCAGAAGGACTTAAATACATTTTTCCAAAGGTAATGCATTACTAACTATAAAATACATTGTAATGAGTTAAGCTATGAAGAAAATGAATGCAAATGAAGTATGCTAATTAATTTCCAGGAACAGTTCAGTAAAGTGCAAAACTCCTTTAGTGACAAGTATTTATATCAGGTAGGTGCCAGAATGCAGCTATCAGAATTGAACAGCATTAGATTACAGGTAACAGCCTAATTTCTTCCAGGAATGGGAACGAATACTCACATCTGCATTTAATAATTATGGTCAGTACTTAGCCTACCAGGAAGGAACTGAGAGAAGCAGTTGTTCACTGAATAAGAATGCAGAGACTGCAAAAATACCATTAAATTAAATTTAACCAGATGCAAGTATCTATTTTTATAAAGAGAAAGCAGTTGATAAAATCCTGTCAGGTCTTTACATTAACTAATTTGATAACATAATTAAGTGGGTATTGCAGTATTTCACCTCACTGTTCCCATCTGGTAACTGGTACCTGAAGTGGTGCATTGAGCCTGAAATTCAGTCAGATTCCTGCAACCAAATCTGAACATGTAAAGGATCATGGCTGAAACTGCAGTTTGCCTGGGAACATTCACTGCTGTGAAGACACTCTGGGAAGTGAGAATACACAAGATAAATGAAGAATTACAGAAAGAAAAGGAATTCAGGCAGAGGTCTGCAGGAAGGTAGGTAAATTGTAGATCTTTATGTGAAAAGCTAGACCATATGTTACATTTCAGAAGACTGTAATTGGTTTCTTCAAACTCACACAGACTCTAATTCTTTAGTTGTTACTCCAGCAGAATTACCAGTGATTAGAACTTATCTAGAGTCTGTGATAAAAATATTAGTTATATAGACTAAATTCCCTGAACTCAGATACTAAAATCCTCTGCTCTGTAGATATTCTAACCAGTGTCATGCTTTCTTCTCCTCTGAGGTATTAACAGGGTTGCTTGGTCTTCTGTGTGGCCAACAATTTTATGAAATTTGAAGAAATTTAGCATTCTATTTTTGGAACTCCTCATTTATCAGATTCAAACAAATTTGAATTTTAACAAATTCAAAGGGTGCTAATGGAAAATACAAGCAGAAAGAAAGAGAATTACCTTGTTGTAATTCTTGTTTAGGTCCCTTTTGTAAATCAAGCTAAAAGCAGCTGATTGACCTATTTTGTTGCACTTTTATGTGGTGGACTAGAAGGCTTTCATTTAAGGAGACTGCTTCAAAATGTGCTTTAGAACTTAATTCCACATGACTTTATAATCTGTGGCCCTGATTCAACATGTTGGAAGCGAGTTATGTCCTCCTTCTGAATGTAAATTTTGAAGAACTGTAAAATAGAATTCCTATAAATTACCTCAGCCAAACCTTAAGGGCTTGTCTTCTCTCCAACTGATAGTATATTTAGCATCCAGACATAATTCATGTTATTTTACAGGCAACTGTCTTTTTTCAGAAAATAGATAGGACAGTAATTATTGGCTATATTCATTGTGGCACCACTGGCAGATCTTCTTTCCCTTGTAGGCTACTTCTTGTCTGGGAGGAGAGAGCTGCTTTAGCAAAGCTCAAAGAAAAAGTTATTAATGAAGGTGGAAGAGCAATTTTAAGAATAGAGGAAGAAGAATGGAAGGTAGTGTTGATAGGAATGAATGCTGCTTGAGTTGAATGACTAATGCATTAGAAAACTACTATTTACAACTTTACGCTTACAGTGGTACTGTTTCTGTTCTATTAACTATTCACTGTGCTTTGCTAACAGTGAATTGGGACTCACTGTTGTGAGTGTAAGAGCAAGCTGCGTGTTTTTCAGTCCTGAATATTAAGCATTACTCTGCAAAAATAAAGCCCAAAAGGCTTTTCTGCATTAGAAATTATTTACACTGCAAATTGTGATTTTCATTATGCAAATTCTCATTTAACATTCACACACCAGAACCACTGAAATGTATCAAGGTGAAAACCCTCTGTGTTTGGGTGCATGAAGGTTTTTCTGATTTTCTCTATCTGAGTGAAAATGAGCCAGTAGATTCCCAGAAGACTGTCGGTGTTATTTCTCATGCACAAGGGTCATCTGCTGTTAATGCTGGTAGAGTGAAGGCCAGCAGTGCTCTGAGCCATGCAGAAATGCCCAGACCAGCCCCTAGAGAGTGATGAGAATTAGTTCATGCTGAGGCCAGGGAGAACATGACAGCCAGACCCAGCCATACTCTGGTGGTCTGCAGGCCAGTGGTCCTTGTTCAGAACTCTTTGCATACAGACATTTTAGATTTTTTTTATCCCTCAGGTCTTCTGCTCTCAGCTGATCACTGTTTTTATTGACAGAATATAAAATAGAATTTAGATATCCCTTTATGTGCAAAAATCTATTTAGTGCAGTTTCATCTTCAGTTATATTGAATTAAAAAAAAAAAAAAAAAAAAAACAAGAAAACAGGAACAAGCCTGAAACTTGTCAATGACAGTAGTGCAGGTATCTACATCCTGGGAGCCAGAAGTGGGCAGGTTAAAATGATCAAAATGACAATCCACACTGGTGTTCACTTCAGGATCATGGAATCATGGAATATGCTGAGTTCAGTGAGTTGAACTCCTGGCTCTGCACAGCACCATCCCCAAGAGGCGCACCATGTGCCTGAGAGCGTTGTCCAAACCCTTCCTGAGCTCTGTCAGGATGGTGCTGTGAGCACTGCCCTGGGGAGCTGAGCCAGTGCCCAAACACCCTCTGGGGGAAGAATCTTTTCTTAATATATTGATGTAAACCTTTATAAAATGTAAACAATTTCCTAATATGTATAATATTAAAACGGCATCACTTGGGTTTGCTTTTTTTAGCATGTTTTAGAAAACAGTTACCAGGATTCATTTTGTAACCTACATGTTACAGTACAGCTTAAGGAGGACAGACTGTTAGTGTTTCAAATAAAACTTCTGTCTCAGGCTGTATTCTTGTACACTAAGCTGAATTTCTTTTGGTTTGTATTTCTTGTCTTAGACATTACCTTCGTGCTTATTGAAACTAATCCACCTCCAGGAATGGCAGCTTCACAGAACTAGTTTGCAGAAAATTCCTCAGTTTATTGGAAGATTTCACAGCCTTGTTGTTCTGGATCTATCCCGGAACTCAATTGAAAGTGTACCTAAAGAAATTGGTGAGCTGTGCTTTCTTTTATTTTAAGCTGCTTCTCTAAGAAAATTGGTCTTGCACAAATGTAGCATTTTTGTGTCCTTTGCCTGTCTAATGATCCTATTGGGCAGTAAGAGAATAGATGATTTAAATCCAACAGTGAGATAGAGATCTCCAAACTGTAGCTTCTCTGTGAACTAAAAATGGGGCTGGATGGAGAAGACATATCTCTGTGAAAGCTCCCCATGACAGAAAGAGGACCTGTTTGCACAGCAGGGATTAGACATCAGAATGCAGCTAGCAAAGTGATACTGAAAAACAGACTTCATGTTCTGAGTCTGTAGCATGAGTAGCCTAGTCCTAATTTTTAGGTTTTGGGTTTTTCCTTGAAGCACTCAACAAGATTGCAGCTCTGTACTAAAGAGTCCTGAAGTGCTGCTATTTGCAGTTTGGTGATTTGTTTTGTTTTGTTTTGTTCTGTGAGAACTCAGAGCATTTTTATAACAGTAAAAGTATAAGACAAAACAAGTAATATTGTGCTTCAAATAGAATAAACATGAACATTTCTCATTTGTGCTCTCTGCAGGCCAGCTGACCAGCCTCCAAGAGCTGCTTCTCAGTTACAACAGAATAAAATCTGTTCCTAAGGAAATAAGTAACTGCATCAGTCTGGAAAGACTGGAACTGGCTGTCAACAGAAATATCTGTGATCTTCCTCCTCAGGTTTTGACAGACTGTTTAGTTTTGTTTAATGCATATTTTGAATTTATCCAAAGCCAATTATCATTGTACATTGCACTTCGGTTTTCAGATTTGCTGTGATGCTGTGATTTCACAGCACTCCACAGAAACACTGGTGTGAACAACCTTTCTGTGACTGGTCAAGCTGAAGCCACATGAGAAGCACGTACATACACCTGAGCAGCTCAAGGAGCCAGTCTTTATTTCAGCCGGATAAATGACCTGGCAGTGCATAGAGGGCAGTGATTCACTTCATATCAATTTGTTCAGGCTGGGTATCTTCATTGATTTACCCCACTAAGAATCTGATGCCTTAGCACAGAGAAGTTCCCTTATATGGCTGAGAGTATAAATTCATACCAATTGTAAGCATCTTTACCAGAACAGCTAGCTCTGAAAAGGGGTTGTGTGATTTATACAACAGCCTGTGCTGAGTTGAACAATTGTTGTTCTCAAATCTTGAAACAATTACGAGAGAATAAAAAGTACTACTCACTTACTATTGAACTTTAATTTGAACTGGCCTAAATGTGAGAGACCTGCATCTCTATTAGTCTTTTAGATAGAGATGACAAGTATGTAACTATATGTACTTGTTTTAATTTACTTTAAAAACCAGTCGTGGAAATAATTGACAGCAATCAGTGCCTTGCAGAATTGAGTGAGTCCAAACAGCAATAGCCAACATAGAAGCTTCAAATTGAAATATACAATATTAACCAAAATCCAGAATTTACAAAATCTATGTGGAGACAGGTTGCAAGGTGTAATATAGAGAGTCCATAGTTCTGTCCTGTGGAGACTCCAGCGATGTGAACACCAGGAAGCTTTGGTTATGTGCACTTGAGTGGCATTCAGTGTTTAGAAAATTGCACCAGATCTGCCATAAAATATCTTTGTATCACTTGAACATTGTAAAAGCACCTGAAGGCATGATTGACCAAAGGTGCTCTGGCACTATGTTGCATTTTTAGAATATTTTGCCAGGGTAGTAGACTTCACAGCGTGGAAGGTGTCAAGGTCCACTCTAAAATACAGTCCCTGCAATTTGATACTTAAAAATCTAAATATTTGACTAATGAAAAATGGCATCTTGCACGGAGTATGAAATACTAAGAAGAGTCCTGTCCTTAAAATTCTTTTTCTTGAGGCTTGGGGCATCTCTGCATTGTAGTCAGCAGTTAGGGCACTCACTACTTACTGAGTGAGAGATAAAGTTCTTCTGCCTTATCAGTTCTCAACCTATCTACCTTCTAGGCAAAACTGTTCTTGTTAGGTACTATTAGCTATTGGAACTCAAAACCATTCTGTGTATACTGGCTCCAAAATGTGTTGTAATGTTTATTAGAGCACTGCTGTACTGCTGCAGCAACTACACAAAGTTTCATTAAATCTCCCCTTCTTTTCAGCTCAGTGACTTAAAGAAGCTGTCACACATAGATCTGTGCATGAATCAATTTACTGCCGTCCCTTCAGCTCTTCTCAACATGCCAAATCTAGAATGGTTGGATATGGGGGGAAACAAACTCCAGGAGCTTCCTGATGCAATTGACAGGTAAATACAGCTCAAAGCTCATCTTAGTGCAATTCTCTTGCATTCAAATTCTAATTCATGAAAACTACTTCAAAAGATAATTTTTATCTTAACCTCACTCCAAAGTCAAGATTTTATCAGCCCTAACGTGATGTTTTCGAGAAGCTGGAATAATTCAATCAGTTAACAAGAAATTCAATATCAACTATGAGGTTAAATATTTATTGTCAATGACATTATTGAATAGAGATTAGGTGATTATCTTGGATATGGGATTTCCTTTGAGACTTGTTGCATTATGAGTCCTTTATGTGGCTGAAAAATTTCTTATTTTTTAGTAATGACTGATAAGATTAATTTTCTGAATCTTGATTTATTGCACAAATACCTATTTTTCAGAATGGAAAACCTCCACACTTTATGGCTCCAAAGGAACGAAATAAACTCTTTGCCAGAAACCATTGGTAATATGAAAAATCTTAGTACTCTTGTTCTCAGCAACAACAAACTTAAGGATATTCCAGTTTGTATGAAGGACATGACAAATCTGAGGTAAGAAAAAGCAAATATAAATGAAAATAGTAGAAAATATTTTCTAAAGCCCCTCTTGAGTTGTGTATCATAGAGTGATACCAAGGAAGAGGAAATAACATTACCACAGTTGTACAGATGGACATAATAAATCAGCATAATTACACAGATTCACAACAACTAAGAATGTGGCCAAGCAAGCTTTGTGTAGTGAAACTTAGTTAAAGATGTAAATTGTGATGGCTACAGTCTCACATGAAAAATAGGCTATAATGCATTTTCTCATTTCATAGCCCTCCCTCTATAATTGCCCTTTGATATCACTCTCTTAAGGCAAGAGCTTGCAGAAAAATGTGGCATGCATAAAAATGACAGTAAGTAGGACATTGCCATTGGGAAATCAAGCATTCAGAATTAAACAAAATTTATTAGGTTTATCGACATGGATGAAACTCTTATGTACTTGATATGAAAAAAAAAAATTAAATTCTTAATTGGTAGAATTTGAACTACTCCTTAGTATACTGTGACAGAAACTTTCCTGTTGCTTGCATTTTCATTTGTATTGCTGGATGTTGGCCATTTTAGAGAAAGAATACTAGTCTGCATAAACCATGCCTAACCCAGGACGACAATTCCCGTTCTCAGCTCTTTTGGAAAAACCTCCTTAACTAAATATATACAAGCATAGGCCCAAGGATGGAACAAGAATAAAGAGAGACTGGCTTCTGCCTTGCAAAGCTGGGAGGAGGCATTTGCACTGTTCTCATCCACTCACCTGTTTGTGAAAGCTCAACGCACCTGACAGTGGGGTCAGAAACTGAAGACAAAATGATGAGGACCACAATGTTTTTTTTCACCACAATCAACCACTGTTAGAAAGCATCTTCTTAGCTTACTTTACTTAATACTACTGATAGAGTGGTGAGTTTAGTATAACAAAAGTTTAATTTCATTTTGCTTAAAATAGTGTTTGAGAAAACTTCATTCCGTTTCAAAAGAATTATTTTCTCTGGACAAAACTTACTGCAAGAGTAACCTTTTCTGGTGAATTCCTAGATTTGTCAACTTCAGAGACAACCCACTGGAGCTAGAGGTAACACTCCCCCCGTGTGAGAACACAGATGAGGAGGAGCAACAGGAAATGTTTGGCATTGACTTCATGCACATGTATATCCAGGAATCCCTCAAGAAAACAGGCATGGCTTTTTTATTAATTCTTATCTCTCCACAATACAGTGAGGAAGAGAGGGATAAACTGGATAAATAAAATCTAGGATATATATAGAAATGAAACATGAATAATCTTCTTAATAAATGAGTAATGTTTTCCAAAAGATCTGTAAACAGGCTTTTACTGAGGGCAGGGACACTTTTAACAGGAGTTGGCACAGTATACAAACAGCATAGATTCTGGAACAAATTGGAACTGTGGAGCACTGTAATAAATGTGCCTGAGTTACCTACACCATAGATAACCAGAAGCTGATGACTGTCCTTTGTATTTGCAATTTAACCAGTTTACATAGTGGGGGTCTTCCAGCACCCCCACTTCATTAAGCTCAACTCTTCCAATTTTTGGATGTTGTCCAGATGGTACTTCCAGAGGAGGATTAAGGGAGAAATGCTATGTTCACAACATATATCTTTTAGCAATGAACTATTAAAACCTCATAAACAGATGTTTCTCACAACTTGCTCTCCCTGACACAAAATACAGTCACTTAAACAAAACACCTCCACTTCATCCCATTTTTAAAACATGACAAAAATTTACTGTTCATTGTCTCCAGAGTGACAGCTTGAATGTTGCAGTAAGAGCCCCAAATAAGCACTACTGAACAGATGTTCCATTGGCAGCTGTTACTTGCAGAGAGCACTTCACTGCAGATACAAAATGTTCTCTCTGATCTTCATTCTGTGTTTTGTGAAGGTTTAAAAAAATGAATGAAATGCTCTTGATTTAGAACACTAAGCCAGCTTTTTTCTTATCAATATTTCATGAATGAATAATCAAATTAGCAAAAATATACCAAAATGACACTTCAGATATAAGTTTTCTTCCTGAATAGATTCCCTAGCAGCACAGGCTGATGAAAGTACTTGGGCCTACCTAAATATTTTAAGAGGAAATACAAAGCTATTCTGAACTTCAAAGTGAAAATAAAGTATGTTAACTTCTCTTATTTTAACCTATTGTCTTCCAGGAAATGTGGGAAGTTGCACTTCTGGTTCTCCTCCTGTCATGAATCCTAATGAATAAAGAATGTAACTATGAATGAAGAAAATATCAAGTACACTTCTTCAGAGCAAAGAGGCTACAACAGGTTTCAAATATTCTTAGGGATTTTATTTTTCCACTGATGAGAACTGGATTGCATATTTGTAATTCCCAGTGAAACTGGAAAATATAAGACCGTTTCTTGGATACAGGAAAGATGATAAAAGGGTTTTTTTTGTAAGAAATGGATTAGCTTTAAAAAAAAAAAACCCAGAAGAGTTTTATAGTTCTTTTTTTTTTCCCCCTACCAATTCCAAAACTATCTCCTCTCATATAGTTGGCTCTGGTATCAAAGGTGTTCTTGGGACAGCTGTCAACAGGACATTCTCCAAGGACACAGCAGACTCTGTGTAATACTGCAGTGCAGCCTTGTATCCTTGCTGTTGTAAATACTCAATGCGTCCGTGATCAATCAGCCGTTTGCAGAGGCAGCCGATCTCCTTTCGTTCCTCAACACTCAGGATCCTAGTTTCAGAGGAAGGAAGGAAGGAAGGAATGAACAGCTGCCAGGAAATAGTTTTGTTAATTAACATTAGTAGTTAAGCTTAGAAAAACTACTGAAATCACTAAAAGTTCATTTCGGTCAGGCAAGCATGACTGTTGGAATATTTTGAAATGTACATCCGTGAAAATTGTATTTTTAAAGTACAGTATTTCTATAAGCTTAGTAATTAAATGTTTCTGCAAAATCAGTTCTTTTGAGGACCCAAAACAATTAAACGTGCCACTATGCATAGCTTTTCTGCTGGAGTCCATTTGCTAGGAAAAAAAAGTACATACCCTTGTAAAGTATCAGAACCATTCTCTGTCCTGCTGAGTGTTTGCTCATGTTCTTCTGTGTCATTAGTTTCATCTTCATGGTCTTCACTTGGAGAAGCTTTGCTTGTGGTTTCTCGCATGCCACAAGTGGCCCAACTACTCATTCTCTGAAAATAATGGAATTCTACTGGTCCCAGACCTACTGATTTAAAGAACTCTCTGCCTACATAATGTGTCCAGTCACACTTGTGATGGCAACACAGAGCAATAACAATTCCAGCTACAGGCTTATGGTCTTCTGTGGTGCTTTCATCACCAGCAGATTTGTGAGGAGCCACCTCTGTCTGAGCAGCCCTGCAGCGTTTTGGTGCAGGCTCTTCATCTTCTCCATCACAGCAAGTGGTGTAACTTTCAACCAAGCATCTCAAGGCAAGATCTGGGAATGAACAAATACATCCCCTCCAACAAATAAGATCCATAAACACCATGCCATTATTTATACAGGCTGTATTATGGTTGGGAATGTACCTCCCACAAAAAAAAAAAATAAAGTTACACATCACAAACTAAGCCAAAAAGCACATTCAATGATGACTCAAAATTATAAACATGCTTTGAAAACACGAAAACCCTAAATGCGAAATTAATATTATGAGACCTCTGGAGCTTCTAAGAGCTTATTCTCTGGAATATTTGTTCTGCAAAAGTGAATTAAAAATAGTTTGGTTAACAAATTGGCATATTGTAGGAGAATCTCCTCCCTGTAAAACATATAAGTAGTTGGTCTGAAAGTTTGATATCTAGGACACAATCTATTTAATATGCACATGTACTTCCTAAATGCTTAATTGTGTCATCCTTGTCACACTACCTCTAAAGGTGTCATATTTGAGATGTCTTTCTCTACATAGTAGCCATATAACATTAGAAAAACTGTATTAGTTTAAAGTTATCAGGACAGAAACACAATCTTATTTGTGTTTGGGATACATATCCAGACAGCCAATAAAAATTAAGAAAAATTTTTCAAAGAAGAGGCAAGTGTGCTAAAAAACATACTCTGATTCTCCGTTCTAATCTATTAAAGCCAAGAAAGGCTTCACTTCTGCCTAAAGTATCCTTACACCTATTATCCTTTCACTAGTCCACTGGAGTCAGGAGATATCTAGAATATAATTACTGTGTTCACCAACAAAGGGTTAGAGGGCAGGAACAGCTTAAAAGGACAGTTTGGCAGATCAGTCCATTCAGAGTGTAAGTTTTTGCATCCTGCCTTTCTGCAGGTCACACATTTGTAATTCATACCTGTTGCAGCACCACACAAATGCTTCCCAATTCCTACCACTGGTAGTTTTTTCTTCTCCAAAACAGGTACCTTATCTGGAGGGAAAAACAAAGACAACCAGCAAAACTCCCATCCAATCCACAGCTACCCCGGGCACCTCTATGTTTTTTCTGAATAATATAATTTCAGCACACTTAGAAATAAATGTTTGCCACTATTAAAAATACAGTGATTGGCACAATCAGTTATAAGCTATTCAAAGGAAAGAGTCTTTTATTAAGACATATTAAAAGAATAGGATGCTGTGGCTGGGAAGCATATTTAACCATTTCAGCCTTTCTATATTGCCTATGAAAGATAAATATGATATTAATGCATCTCCTGCTGACAGGTGCTCCCACAAGTTTTGTAGTATTGATGGTGCATGACTTGCTTAATTCTACACATAAAACAAATAATGCAAACATGCTTCATTCTGCAAGTGCTAAAAAACCTTCAAAACGTATTTGTTTTGGTACTTCTCACCTGTAATGATATCCTATGAGTGTATAAAAAGCAGAAAACTTTAAAACTCCATTTAAAATATATGTAGGTGTGTATGCATGCATATTCTCACATGCCTGTGTGCATATATGTCTATACACACAGCATCAACATGTCCAAGCAACCACTGAGAATAAACTTCAGAACCAAGTACTTTTAAGCATGCGACACACAAACTGACTGTAACCCCAGCATTCAAAATTTAAAAATAAGCCTCTATTTCAGAATGCCACAGGCCAAGAAGGAACTCACTTAAACATAAGTGCTGAATGTCTACTTGAAGCCTCTCAAATATAGAATCTCTCCTTTTGTGTTTTCCATCCACCTGTTTAAACAGAACAAGAGATTACATAGGGCTGGCCACTAATAATTATAATTTTGCTCCAGATATTAATGTCAGACTTTTCCTTGTCAAGTCAACATCTGTGAATTTCCAACATTAAACACCAGGATTTTTTTCTAATAAATTTGCCATTGGCAAAGTACGGGAATGTATAACTTGTAAAATTTAAATCTATTGAGGATAGAAAATAAATACTAACAGCTTCAATAGCAATGGTTTAAAAATGATACTTTACTAAAGTAACAATATCCTCTTACCTTGAATCTTGTGGTTGCCCTTTCCACAAGCAAAAACTGAACATTTTCAACATTCTCTAAGGCAACATCAACCCAATGAGACAGCTTTCCTCGCCCAGCTCCAAACTCAATAAAACACCTTCCTGGACCAAGTAAATGCAATTTTTCCATGTTACCTAAAATAGAAGCCTACAAACATCAAAAGATTATTTGTGAACCAAGCAAATATATACACTGTGTATTGTAATGCTTTATAGAAAAATTATTCCTTCACTGAACTGCAGAAGACTTTCTTAAGCCTTCCTTTCAGTGAGGGATTAGGGGAAAGATGATGTGTATACAGAGGGAAGGGATTATATCTTCTGTTTTATATCAGATTTCCTCTGCAGGAAGTGACTGGCATTATGCCTGGGTAGTCTGGGTAGTCACTCAAATTTACAGCAGCAAAATTCCATGTCCAAACACCTCTAGTTACTAGTAAGTCAAACCAAACCTGTTGTTTCAGGTGTTTGAAAGCAGATTCCCCATTCTTTGGGTCATTTAAGGCTTCTTGTAAAGCCTGGTGGGACAGTATTTGTTCCTTAAGATGATGTTCCAGGCCTGCAAGCAAATGCAAAACTTTTAGGCATAGCTTTCCAGTTTCCAAGAGTTCCTAGTTTGTAACACACATTATTACAAATGTGATGTGAGCTCAATTTGTAGCACTATCAAAACAGTCTGCTGGGAGCATAAATCTATCATAAATCTATATGTTTATAACAGAGCCATGTTGTTATCTGTAATGATATCAGAGTGGAAAAAAAAGAAAAACAAAAGGAAGGGAACACAGGATTGGTGTTTTACCATTCTTTCAATCTAGTTTACTTTCTGGAGTAAAATTCAGCTATCGGAGGTCTGCCTGCTAATTATTTCAGATGTGTTTTATGCCACCTGTCTCATATTTTTACAGGTATCTAACAACAAAAATAACAGTGAAATATTTAATCAATTCAATGTAAAATATCTTATTTTCAGTATTTAGTATTAAGCTCACCATTACTTGCTTTTTTCAACTTGATAATTAAGTTCTGCAGCTCTTCGATAGATAGAGAAGATAGAGGAACCTTTTTAAGGAAAATGAAAGTGACACCAATAAATATGAGACCTTTTAATTTTTCTGTATCTTTATAGTTATATGACAAATTGCAACATGTAATGTAAAGACTAAAATGAAATCAAATAATGTACTCACTAGTTTTTCTGGTATTTCTGCTACATCCTTTAAACCAGCATTAATATCTTGAACAAAGTAGACCTTTAAAAAAATCCAAAGAAAATAAATTTGATTCAGTTAATTACCAGGAAGCAAAGAGCTAATTCTTCAGTGTTCTTATGGTAAGGTATGTAGCAATAACAATCCACTGCAATGCAAGATTTTCCAAGTAATTTTTCTTCCTTTAGTCTGATCCTGAATCCCAGCCAAAAATGACTCTTCTGATGGTTTTACAGGATTGAACATGTTCATAAGAGTTAAACAGTCAGTGCTTACTAGACAGATTCCAGAGACCATTTTCAGGTTTCCCAGGTGCAATTCTAATAAGGCAGGCAATAAAAAAGCCATCCTCTGCTTTCCTGGAAGAGCTGTTTAAGCACATGTCCTGTTCCTTCCCTCAGCAGCTGCCAGCCAAGCTCTCCGTGGCTCCCTGCCAGCCTGACTGGAGTGGGCAGTTAGCTGCGACACCCAGAGCCTCTCTGCAGGTTTCGCTTTCCCAGGACAGCCTCTCACCCAGCCTCTGAAATGAATGGCAATGTGACAGCCTGTTCCCTGGGTGCCTTTCTGAGGAAAATGAATTCAACATCTTTATTTGTAACCAAGAACTGAAAAATTGTGCCAAATTACAATGAGAAGGGGCAGAGAATATGAGGGGACTGGAATGTGAGTTGCATTTCAGCAAGTACTTTTTGAGCTTCCATCCTGCCTTACAGTAGGGCTTTGCTGGAACTGCTGCCCTGCAGCTCACAGCTGCTGTCAGCACAGAAAATTCTCTGCAGAGCTGTAATGTTTAAGGTCTTAAATCCGAGAGGAAGTGCTGAAACTACACTGCACTTACGGGCTTTGGCTTCTCTCTTGAGTTACATTTTTTTAAATGCTTTTGTAGTTGGTCTTCATATACAGTGCTAAAAGCCAAATGGAGAGAAAAGTAAGTATCATGCGAATACTGACAAAGAACAGGAAAAGCATTTACATGTACTCACTGTTTTGGATCAAGAGGGCACGGAATTCTTTTTCTGTCATTTTGTTCCTAGTTAGAAAAGTTTTAGAAAATACTTCAGCATGCATTCGGTGTCCTGTTTTAAATAAGCTGTTGAAGGGTATAAGCTTCATAAAACATGTGGGTTAACCAGAATGGAGAAACTGAGACAAGGCCTTAATACTTGAGAGGATCCTAAAAGAATAAACCCCTAATGCAAGGGCAGCGCTACGGCTGGGCTGAAGCCAGTGCCCGGCACACAAAGGCTGAAGGGAAGGCACAGGCGCTGCCTCTCCCACCCGTGGCGCCAGAGCGGGGCAGACCCCGAGCCCGCCCGCCCTCCCGGCCGGAGAAGGGTCCCTGCACCTCCTCGTGTCCGTGCTCCCCGCAGAAGCGCCTGCCGGCCGCTGGGACCATCCTGCAAAAGCGCCTCTTCCTCAGCACGAAGTGAGCGCAGCGCCCCGGCTCTGGCCCCGGCTCTGGCTCTGGCTCCGGCGCCGCC
Organism: Chaetops frenatus; assembly: GCA_013400775.1. NCBI lineage: Eukaryota > Metazoa > Chordata > Aves > Passeriformes > Picathartidae > Chaetops > Chaetops frenatus. The sequence continues at coordinate 79,414 of VZTR01028848.1, read as the reverse complement.
ATCGCCGCTCCCGGCGGGCCCCGCGCCGCCATGTTGGGGCCCCTCCCCTCGGGCGGGAGCAAGATGGCGGCGGAGCGGATCTTCGACCGGCCGGTGCTGGTGCGAGTGCAGGGCTGCGGCTGCGAGGAGCGGTGAGTGCGGGCCGGCTGCGCTCGTCAGAGGGGCTGCGAGGCACGGGCGCTTTCCTCCTGCCTGCTCTGTGCTCCGAGCGCTGCTGCGCTTTGGGGTTGCTGCGGGCAGCCTCCGGGTGAGGGAGAGACCGGGTCTGGCGAGGCCCGGCGCAGCCGGCGAGAGCCGGGCGGTCGCCGTGGGTGCCTGGCCAAGGGAGCGGGGCCGGCGGGGCGCCGGCAGCGGAGCTCGCTCGCAGTGGCTCGGCGGAAGCGCCGCTGTGCCCAGGGCTGAGGCGACCCCAGGGCCGGGTAGCTGCCGGGCCCCGCGCGGTGTTTGGCGTCTCCCGGGCCGTAGCGCTGCCCGCGGGCCCTCGCGCCTCTCTCCCACCGCACCCGCCGGGCCCCGGCCTCCTCAGCGCCCCAGGGAGCCGCGGGTTTGAGCCGCCTGTGCGAGAGTGCGCACGGCGGTGGCGTCTGGGGAGGCCCAGACATTCTGTATGTGAAGCGTCTCTTCGAAATAGAATGAATTTCGGCACTGTGGGTCCTGTCTGGATTAGACAGTGTGTGCCCGACTCACCTGTGTGAGAAGGCTGATGTCTGTGGTCTGTGTTGTAATGCAAGTGACTTCGTACTCAACAAGAAGTTATTGAAGACAAGGTATAAATGATTGTCAGGAGTTTGAGCAATCGTTGATAAATTTCGGCAGGCTTTTCCGAAAGTTCTAGTTTCTGGATAAAGTTTCAAAATTTCTGCATTGCTATTTAAAGTCTAGTGGATAACAAGCAAACAATGCCAGCTCTGACTGAGGAGCTGCAATCACTGATACTCTTATATCTTAATTGTAGTTATCGGTGGGAGGTTTCTTAATGTTTCTGCCTAAATTTTTACTTTTGAATTGTCATTGATTCCTGTAATGCAGCTGTGAACACATTTTATTTGGAGAATGTTTTCTTAATTTGTTACTGAATCTCATCTTTTTGTACACAGGAGATTAAACGTTCGAGTGAATATTGAACTACTGTCAGTTTCTAATCCTGTTCATAAAAAGGTTTGCAAATTAATTATATCATTGTCATTCATTAGGTATTACCTGAATTTCATTGTATAAAAGGATAAGCAGAAAAAGGAAAAGCAAAATGGGATTTTAGTGTTTGCCACTTAATTTTATTTTTAAATTTAATTTTGTGAGTAACTTAGTTGGTTTGATACTGTGTTTTTCCTCCTCTGCCCGCTTTTTAATGTCTGTGTGCAAATCCCTGAGTTGGTTTATGTGTGTCCAGCTGAGTGTTTTGTTGGTGTTACTGGCACCTGAATTACTGAAACAAGTTTCAGTTGTGTGTATATACATGTGCTGTGTCACACTTGGTTATGTTGGATCAGCTGACGTGTTTCTACTTTACTTTGGTACCTCTGCTAGGGAATATCCTTCCCACAGGGGCGAGCCTTGTTCCAGGGAGCAGCTGCCTGAGCCTAGTGCACTGCATAACCCCATCCTTGGAATTCGAGGCTTAATGCTTATGGAGAAGGCAGTTTTCCCAAAACACACCTCCAGTGAACAAATGAGTGTCTACTTTAAAGCTAAGCAGCATAATGCTGCAGTTTGCCTTATGGGATTCCTGGACTCCAGCTGTATCCAATCTGCAGAGCTCTGTATTAAAGTATATAAAATCAGCTGGTGGTTTCATAAACTTCAGGAGCCGTGTGCTCTGAACACTTCCAGTTATAGGAGTGATGTGTTAGTGAACCATTACAGTGAACTGCTATTGCTACAGTCTATTTCATGAGGGGGAAAAATGGCAAATAGCTTTTTTTCTGGAAAATTATGGATACACGCTGAATTTTGAAACCTTTGCTGCTCAAAGTTGACAGTTTTGACTTGGTTTGTGTTTGTGAAAGAGTTTTCCTTGTTTTCCCACTGTAATATTTGAAGTTCTGTTAAATGGTAATGTTTTACACATTCTGAATTAGTTACCACAATCCTATTATATTTTTGGCTAAACAGCAAAAACATTCAATACTGTGTGAAATACTGGTTTAAAATATTTAAAGATTCGTGAGTGGCTTATAGTATTTTAATCATATTTAAATGTACATCTTTTCAGGACTTAGCTGTTCGATTGACTGATGATACTGATCCTTTTTTCCTTTATAACCTTGTCATATCAGAGGAAGATTTTCAAAGGTAAGTGAAATGACAGTATTTTCTGTGTGAAACGTTTCTAAATGGCAGAAAAGAGCAAAGGAATATTTTTAGCGTGGAATGGTCTATGTTAGAGTTCAGGTTTAGGCTTGTTTCAGTTGTGGGCTTTTGTCAATATCGTTCTCTAGAAGAGGTGGAACAGCCAGGCTCAGAACGGTGACCAGCTCAGGTTACACAGAGGAATGTTGGGATCCCGATGTTAAGTTCCCTGCAGGGACACAGAGCCACAGTACCACAGTTCATATTACTGCTGGTATCTTCTGTTTGTCCTAACTGCTTCTTACAGACTATTGTGTGCGTGTGAACTAGTTCAGGAAATAATTCTGAGAGGAAAGTCTGTTGGCATGGACATGCATTCACAGATCTGAGCCTGTGTCTTAGGGGTTTCTTGTGTAATTGTACTGTTGGGTCTCATTTACTTGCTCAGAATTTGAGCAAATCATCAAATTTAGATTCTAGGCATGAACAGATGAACAGCTCAGTTTTCTGCTTTCTTTGGGTATTTATTTTATTAGTTGCTTTGTTTTGTTGTGGCTTTTTCATGTGTTTTTGTTTGTTTGTTTAGGGTTTTTGCGGGGGAGTGGCTTTGGTGTTTTTAAAAAGAGAGAGGTGATCAGTGTGTGGATCAAAAGGCAAAAGCAAAGTAGTGTTTGCAAGAGAGATGTGCAGGAGTGTCTGGTTGCCCGAGGCCCAGCTTTGTGTGTGCTCTGCAGGATGTTTTTGTCTGAGTTTGCTGTGTCTGTGGAGAAGGGGGGGCACAGAATGGGTGAGTAGGGGATGGAGGTAATGCCTGAGGCTCCCCTCCTCATCCTGTGCTTGTTCCCTGTGCCTGTCCCAGCACTGCTCCATGCTGTGCTGTGAGGGTGGTGCCTACTCCAGGGGCATATTTGTTATACCACAGCAACTTCTGATCTTTAATTAGTGCAGCCCATTTGCAAGAACTCTTGTGATCAGAGGTATCCTCGAGGGGTTATTATCCAAGACATGCTCTAGGATGACCCTGCTCAAGCAGGGAGGTTGGATCAGCTTGACCCACTGTGGTCCCTTCCAATCTGACCACTCCAATGATTTTGTGATATATGGACTCTGATTGAAAATAACATGCTAGGGAACTTCAATGACATTAAGTCCATGACAACTGGTTCTTTCTACTAGTGCAAATAAAACATTTTATAGAAAAATAATTACTGTTCTCTGTATCATTAACTTTTTTTTTTCCTTTCTATTTATATAGTTTGAAATCCCAACAAGGTCTCTTGGTAGACTTCTCTGCTTTCCCACAAAAATTTATAGATCTACTTCAGCAATGCATTCAGGAGCAGAACAAAGATATCCCAAGGTAGGTCACAAGTGTGTGCCACGTTACTCTGTATGTACCTGTTGAGTTCTTAAAATGCTTGTCAGTCACTTAGACTGAGAAGAGTCAGTAGAAAAGGATAATCTGACCTGCCCCTGACCTGAATATAAGTTAGGGATGTAACTGGAAAAACATGAGTCTTGGGAGGAGAATTCTTTCTTGAGCAAAAACTGGAAAGCCTTTACTGCACATATAAAAATATATTTTATTGGGAAATAGTTTAGGATCTACAGGTAGTTTCAGAAATAAAATATGCTAAACATTTGATTATCTTGGTTTTTCCCTAGGTTTTTGCTGCAGTTAGTTTCTTCAGCACCTGCTCTAGATCACACACCTGTCTCTTTAAATGTAGTGGAGACCAACCCTTTCAAACACCTTACCCATCTCTCTCTCAAATTCCTGCCAGGAACTGATGCAGAAATAAAGAAGTTTTTAGCCAACTGTTTGAAATGCTTTAAGGTAAAATGAAAGTTTATCATAACTGCAACTAAGCCTCGATGCTGTATGTATTTAAGCATTTTTTTCATTCTGAATAATTCAGAAGTATGTACCAAGTTGTATTATCTGGTTTATTTTTTGTTTTAGCCCAAGTATGTCATTGTATGCAGCTACTCGGGGGCATGTTGTAAAGTCTAAATTGTTACTGTCACCCTGGGATATTAGGCAGGCTGTGCCATTTGAAGGGGCAGGAACAGAGGTGTTTTACACACAGTGCTTGTGGTGTGCAGCTGCTGAAGGCTCTGGCTGCCTCAGCTCCCCTGCTCACAGGCTGTGCTGATGGCCAGAGCAGCTGCAGGACTGACTGGGACCTCTCAGTCTTTGTTCTGCACTTGGCTGTAGGAAAGCATGGACTGCTGGTACTTGTGAGGCTTCATGGACTTCAAAGGACTAATGACAATAAATAGTCAATTGAAATGGGAATGTTGATGCAGTTTCATAGTATGCTAGGTTTGATTTCATGAGAAATAAAAGGTCTCATAGTTTAACTGTTGTCTGTTTCGTGGCCTGGGATTTATCTTTCCTACTGTGCTGTCATGTTTCTAGGCACCTAATAAGCCATTTTAATAGTATGGATTTACAGTATTTCAGTTGTTTTTGTTGTTCAGACTTTGTAAACAAGTCTTCATGATAAGATACTATTTCCTTGTAGAAGTTTGGTAAGAATGTAATTTGGGGTTTCTACATTGTGGGCTAATGCCTTTTCTTTTAAATTTATTAATTATGTCTTATTCAATATGACACTTATAAGGTGATATTTTCACAAATACAGTGGGTATATGGGCAGTTAGGCAGGCTGTGCTGATTAAATGGGAGCTAAATGTTACTTGTATTTTGGGAGCTAAAGATCTGACTTGATGTCAATTTGTACACAGGAGGATAAAATTATATTGGAAGAAAAGCTTAAGAAAACTGAAGAGGATCTTACCAGGCAACTGAGCTACACTCAACAGGTAACATAAATTTTTAGCTTTTGTGTGTTGCGCTTTTTTTGATTTATGGAAAATGTCCCTTTTTGTGGACTGGTTGCTTAGCCACTACCTAGCCAAGATAATTGACTTGAGAGTGAGTGGAAAGAAGAGAACAGTTTACTGTAGCTTTTCTAGAGAGTAAGTAAAGCCTGCAGCTGAAGAATTGAGTTCTTGCAGAATTTTCCTTTATTTTGTGCAGAGATGGGTCTGTGCATGCACATACAAATTGAGTACAAATATATGGTCGTATGAAGATAAATGATAAACATACTTAATATATGCCATGAATCATTAAAAATCCTTTTATTTGGAAAAATTGTGAGACAATGGTAAATAAATTGGAAGACTTGGACTGTATTTACTCAACTCCTTTTTGATTTTTTGCAGTCAGTGTAGTAATCACTTCTGTATTTCAAGGGAATGGTTTGGGTCAGATTCTACAGTTATCAAGATGACTTTTTTTGACTATAGTGTAACAGATCAATTCCATTAAAACTTTCATGAATTATTTTTGGAATGGAATATTTTTTTGCCTCATGTATGCAGCTTCAGCTTGAGTTACTGGAATGTGTGTGCTGAATTGGAATGCAGAATTGCAAATCAAAAAGAGGAAAAGATGTTGCTGAAGAACTTTACTTCCTTTTTTCCCCCCTAATAGAGTGCTCTGTGTTAGAAGGGTAGAGAGCATCAACAGGCTGTTTTTTCACTATTAAGTAGTGGTTGGAAAAAAAATGCAATTGGAAATTAAGATTATTTTATCCACAGCATTAGAACAGTGCTCTTCAGCTTCTCAGTGCCTTACTTTTCCTGGTTATAAAATCAACATATTTAAGCATCAGGTGTTGAAATTTAGACCTTTTTTAATAATTCCATGTCCTTTTAGTAAATAACAGTCAAGAATCATCCAGTATTGATTGAAATGCTTACATTTTTAAACTCTGTGCTTTGTCAAACTTAAACAGACCTTGTCAGAGAAGAGCCGGGAACTTGACAAACTGAAAAATGAATGGACATCCTACACCACAGCTCTGAGCAACAAACACTCACAGGAGCTGACAAGTGAAAAGGAAAGAGCTCTCCAGGTACGAAAGAATGAACAGGATTCTTATACAGGAATAGTTAGATTCATTGAATAACTGCTTCATTTCATTGCTTCTCACAGGCACAAACTCAGTACCAACAACAGCATGAACAACAGAAAAAGGAACTGGAAAATTTGCATCAAAAAAGTGTTCAGCAGTTGCAGAACAGGCTCTCAGAACTCGAGGTCATCAATAAAGACCTGACAGAGAGGAGATACAAAGGAGACTCCACAGTCAGAGAACTGAAAGCAAAGCTTTCCGGATTAGAAGATGTACGATTTCCCAATACCCAAAATCAAGCTTGCTACTGTTAGAGCATTAACAGTGCCTGCCTGGGCACGTCACAGGAAATACAGCATATTACGTTCATTTATTTCCTCTTCATTCCATATTATTCTTACTATTTAAATATATGTGTTTAAATTGCTATTACGGGTTTTCTTGAAGAATAAAATTTATTCTTTCCCAACATTTAGGAATGTCAAAGAGCAAAGCAGGAAGTGCTGTCCCTGCGCCGGGAGAACACAACTCTGGATGCTGAATGTCATGAAAAAGAGAAACTCATTAATCAGCTGCAGACACGAGTTGCTGTCCTGGAACAAGAGATCAAAGACAAAGATCAGCTTGTCACCAGAACAAAAGAAGTCTTAGATGCGACACAGGAGCAAAAGGTTTCTTCATTAATTTTAACTTTCTTAGTTGTGGTTTCCATAGGGTAGCTGCTGATGAGTTTTTATGAATACAGCAAGTGAGCTTTCAAATGAAGTTAAGATTCTGAAATTACGGCATCAAAAGTATACTGGGTTCAGATTTAATGTTGTGTTACTGGAGTTACAGTTTATGGTATTTTTGGTAAGGAAAAAAAGGATTAATTGAGATCCTGTGAAATTTGACTGAAAAGCACTGACTGATTTCTTGTAAGGATGGTTCTCAAAGAATTATGAACATTCTACTTGAAGCTGTAAGCAATGTCTATCACAGCTTTATTATATTTCATAACATTCTGTTGAAGGTGATACTGGAAGAGAGTACAGAGGAAAAACAAAGGCATATTGAAAAACTAGAGACAACAGTTAAGTCACTGTCAGCTGAACTCCTTAAGGTTTGTTGGAACATGACACTTCCCTTGTGCAACATGTCTCTTATTCTTAGGTGTTTATTTTTGTAATATATGGTTTGGGTTTTTTTAATAGGCTAATGAAATTATCAAGAAGTTACAAGGAGATTTGAAAACTCTAATGAGTAAATTAAAATTGAAAAATACAGTAACAATTCAGCAAGAAAAACTATTGGCAGAAAAAGAAGAGAAACTTCAAAAAGAGCAGAGGGAATCACAGGAGATGGGACAATCCCTTCGAATGAAAGAGCAGGAGGTATTGATGGGTAACCTTCTGTGCTGGAAATGCTGTTGTGTTGACTTTGTTGGGTTTTGTGGGGTTTAACCCAGTTACAGCAATAAGGTCTTAAATCTTTCCATACAATAGAATATATTCTTTTGCTAGTTAACATGTTTATTTAAATGTGTCAACTTTCAGATTTTTTAATGGTAACCTGATTTGTAAAAGCCATCCATTTATATGGAAGATACACAATTTTGGTTAAGAGAACAAAGCAATGTAATGGATGAATCAGCACCCTTTAGAAGGCACATTCATGTGTAAGTTTGTGAAGGGAACAGGAACAGAATGAACCTTTTTCTTCCACTAAAGTCCCTCTAAACTTCCTGTTTAGAGTCCTTGCACTATTTAATCATAAAAAAAAAAGGTCAGAAAGGATTCTGGCTGTCATCTTTTCAAAATTCGAGCTGAAAGTAGGGCTTCTTTTAAAAGAATTGTCATGTTGCTTCTGCGACAAACTGAGCTGAAACTTCTTTAATTTTAGAATAACTTAATAAATACTCTTTTTGTTGTTTGTAGTTAATATAACACTCCTGATGGTGTCACAATTATGGGAATTACAGGTTTGCAAGCTACAAGAGCAGCTAGAAAGTACAATACAAAAACTCGAAGAAAGTAAGCAGTTACTGAAAACCAATGAAAATGGTAGGTTTATACAGTTTGATTTCTCTCTCTGTAAAAATGACCTGGTGATCTCACTGCTACTGAAATTGATAGAAACAGCTTTTGGGGTTTTGTGAAGAGCTGCCATTATTGTCATGTATGGAAAACAAGCCTCTGGCTGTTGTGGGCATGCAACAGCCAAAAGCTGCATGTAGGGAAGCCTTCCCTTGGGGCTGTGGGGTGGGCTGGGCGCTCAGAGGCCTGGAGGTGGTGGGGAGGAAGCTTCAACAAATGGCTTTGCATGGGACTAGGGAGGACAAATACCCATTGAGCTGTCACTTTCTGTGAGGAAGGGCTACTGGCCATTTCAAAGAGCTTGTAAGAGGGAGCAAGTGAACTTGAGCTTTTTGTTCCTCTCTGCAGTTATCACGTGGCTGAACAGACAGCTGAGTGAAGTTCAGATGGCAAAGAAGCTGGACACTCCTGCCAGTGCCCATGCTGGTGGGAGGGCTGCTGTGTCACCTCTCGCCATGGTAAGGGTACAGCTGTAAATAACAGGCTGGTGAGGTGGGCATCAGTTGCTAAAATGCAGGGCCTTTAAAAGAGGAAAAAAAAAATGCTTTCATCTTCTGGCCTTAGTTTTGGGTGGGTGTGGTTTTCTAAGCTCTTGTTTACATTAAATACACTAAGAAATACAGAATTAGCTTGGAAAAGATAAAGTGCAGAGTGAAGGTAAAAGCCTCTCGTTTTTGTGTTGAGATGTTAACGTACTAATTCTCTTTGTTAAGGTTAAAAACCAAAGTGTACTATTTGAATACTCTTCCTAGTGATTGTCAGAAACAGAAAAGTCAAAGGCTGAGGAACACTGCCTGCAATCACTGTTGAATACCTTAACTTGCTGCTTCTCACTGTGTGTTGGACAGATCTCTGCTATCACAGCAGCAACAGGAATTGATGAACTGCTTTGTTCACAGTGGAAGGGCTGCTCATACAAAGAGGTCTCTGGATTTATAGCTGGATATATTAATTACTTTAATCAATGACAGGGTGTGTAGCTTATTGTTAGCAATGAGTGTTTACCTCATTTAACTTTTTAAAAGTTATGTTTTCCTTAAGTGTGTGAATCTTGGAAAAATGACATTTTTGTCCCATCTTACTCAGATGTTGGCTTTGTAATGGCACTTAGTTGTTAATTTTGGAATTTTTAATCTCTGCAATTACTTGAAAAAATTGTTTCTCATTTATGGATGTGTTTCTATTTCTCTTACAGCCTGACCGACCATCCTTTCACAGCTCAGGAATCAACCATCCCATTTCTCCTTTCTATGCCTTCCAGAACTTTCTGGAACCAACACACAGCAAAAATGGGAATTCCCAATGTCCAGTACCAAAGGCAGGCACTTCGACTTTTTTGTTTGGTTACAAATGAGACTGTATAAAATATCAAAGCACAATGTTTTGACTATTTCTCAAAGTGCATAAATATTTACTGCATTTACTCTCAGGCTCCCTGCCTTGAGCATTATGACTGTTATTCATAGCTAATGCTTGTCTTAAGGCTGCTTGTTCTCAGCTTTGCTGCACAGCAGGGCCAGTGAAATGTAGAAACAGGAATGAATCCCTGGGAATTCAGCTCTGTGAATGCCCTTGGGGGAAGGGACTCTCAGATCCAGAGTAACTCTTAACCTGCAGCTCTTTGTCTCTGCAGGTTCAGTTCAACTCACAGCTTTCGAAACTGAGTCGATGTTCAGATGCTCACACAGTGCCTGCAGCCGGTCACACAGCAAATAAGGAGAAGTGAGTGTCATCTACTGCAGTTTAGTATTTTTATTTCATTTATAAAGCCCTTTGTCATCTTGGCGTGTTTGGAACTGACTAACAGTTCTGGTATTAGCCTAGTTCTGTGATTTGCCTTTCTTCATTACCATGCTAGTTAATTTTGTGTTGGTTTGTTGAAACGAAAGGAAGAGCTGTGCTTTCAGGAGTGGGCCCCAAGGAACAGCAGTTCAGTGCTGCTCCTGCTGACAGATCTAAGCCATCAGGTGCTGGGTCACTGAAAAAATTAGTTCTAGGCTCTTCTTAACCTACTCAGTGATGGTTTAACTTTACATGGTAAAGGTCATAGAAACACAGTAGTTGCACTTCCAGTGAAGGTTTTCCTGAGCAAGTCTGTAGCTGCCCTTGTTGTAATACTCTGATGACAAACTGTATTTGCTTTAAATTTTAATTGGCCATTCTGTTTCTAGTGGTGATCAGCTGGGGCTGGAACCAAAGTATTTCAAGAAAAAAGATGACAGCATTCCTTTACGAGGGCTTAGTCAAAACACGCTGAACTCGGGTAAGTATGAAGCAGTAGAAGGAGGCTTTATTTGAAATGTCCTTGAAGGACAATGACAGCCATGGTTCAGTGCTGTATCTTGTGCTGTTCTGCAGAGTACCTGAGGCCCTACTTGCCAGCCAAAGCCCAGCCCTCCCCAAAAGCTGCTGGAACACCAACCTCAGCCTATTTTCCTGGATCATAGCCAGGGTTCTTACAGTAAGAGTCCTCTTTTAACCATTGTGGGGATTTTTGAATGTCCTGCAATAGCATGTTAGTAAACAGTATGAACTGACGTAATTTTATGAGCCAGTTTTCTTTGAGGAAGGGATCTTGACTGACTTGGGTGATGTTTCAGGGTGCTTGAGCCTAAGCAGAAGAAGATAAAGCCTGTCACCAGGGCTGTGCAGAATATTTTTAGTATATTGCTGACCCTGTAAATCTTCCTAAAAACTCACCAAAGTGCTCTAACTTTTTATAACAGGTGAAATGTACATTCCCTGAGTGAGAACACTTACCTGACTTTCTATTTCTTGACTCCTTTCAGAGAAAGGGTGAGGCAAAGGAAAAACACAGGAGAACTGTGCTGTGCATTTTAGTAATGGTCAAGCTCATATGTTGGCATGACTGCCTCACTAATCCTCCCTTACAGTATAGTTTTTAAAACTTGCTTAATTTTGGAACCAGCATATTTGAATTGCATATAGACTTATGAATAATCTCACACTTAAAAATGCTTAATTATTTCACTGAAGGTATAAAATTAAAACCTAAAATTCTAAGTCTTGGTTCCCCTAACTTTTCTGTTAATCTCTCAGTATTACATTCCACAGGCCACCATGCATAAAACATTAAAAAGTGAAGTAGCTGCATAGGTAATTGTTGGCAAGTATCAACACCTAAAAGTTACTTTACTTTTATAAATCATACTTTTCAACTGTAAGACTATACAGAAATTTTAGACACTCTCACGTGTATTCAGCTTGTTCTACTGTCTGGGTTCAAATAAGGATCATGTAACAACCCATTCTATGCTATCTTTGCTTGATGTCCCCTGCAGAATGAGCATGCATGGACTTCTGCCAGGCAAAGTACCCTTATAATGACTATTCCTTACTTTTGGTAAAGATATTTCATTCCTTTTACTTTAGTTACTCAAGTGCACCCAGAGGATTGTACATTTCAGTGCTTTGTTTTGCTGTGTGAAATGTGTACATTTGTTTATAAATTAGCACCATGTTAATGTATAGTGTCTGGTTTTGTCATGTGTAGGTTTTAATGGAAATATTAAATGGTTTTTATCAAAAGCTCTGATTAGTTGATGTTTCAGGAGTACTAACCACCATCTCCACTGTACTGAGGTAAGCACCAGAAGAGCTCTATTTTATTGACATTTCTCTGCAGTTTTCCATGTGGCTCGTTGTTCCTGGGCTGTGCAGTGCTGCAGGCCCAGCCCTGCAGAGCTCCCCTCTGCAGCTGTCCTTAGGTGGCAGTGCCGATCTCGCAGTGCTCTGGAGTGTGGCAGCATCTCCCGGGCCTCTTGAATCAAAAACGAGCTGCAGGTGCCGTGGGCCTGGGCAGCCCCGGCCAGGCTGGCTGTGTGCAGCTGACTCATTCCTTGGAGCCTGGAGCCGTGGCCATCCTGTTCCACTGGAAACAGGGAGCAGCTGCAGACAGCCTGTGCTCAGCCACTGTGCTCAGGGCTGCTTTAGATAACACATAAAGCTCCATGCTGCACCTCTACTGCCTTCTCCCACCTGCTGAAGTATAACACACATGCAAATACTGAACTTCACTTAAGGTTTGAAGAGGCATTCACAATTATTTAAAAAGTCATTAAAATATTCAACTTTATTAACAGTATATTTACATTTTTCTCCTGCTCTTGGTCAACCATGGTGAATGTTCAAAGGTAAAAAAGCATTAAGCAATAACCACAAGATGAAAACATTTTAAAGCTATACAATACTTTATACACAAGTTTATACAAAGGAACACTTAAATAATACAACTGGACACAAAAATATACACTTTTAGAGAAATTCACATCAGTAATTGTATAAAGCTCTCTTTTGTACTAAGGGTCCTTAAAATTTAGGACTAAAACTTTAGCTCTGTAATGCAAAAGGGTTCTTGTGACAGTCCTCAAAGGCCACTATATAGCACAAGGACAGATCCAAGGCTATCAGCTTATAGAGTTCAGTCTGTGTATTCAAGTTTTGAGGTCCTTTATGATTATGCAAACATCAGAAATAGAGTGGTTTAATAAACGGTGCAGAGGAAAGCAGAGGTTTAGAGCCAATATTAAAATCTGTAGGCCCAAAACACCCACTTTGTGTTTCAACAAGTGTTTGATACGACCGTTTATTCAAAAATAGAAAGAGTAAATGCACTTACATAAAAATAACTTCTACTGTTCAGCAAGCGTGCTCGTGTGATTTTTGTATTAGTACAAACTTAAAACCTGCCATGTGACTTTTCAAAGAAATGATACCAATTCACCTCCCTACCTAAGTACATTTACATTAAGGCTTTGAATCATCTGACCCAAGATTTTACAACATTAAAACGAATGGGTCCACATGGATGCCAGTCTGTCTCATTGAGACGTAGCATGACTAGAATTAAAGCTCACCACCGTAAGGAAACAGAAGGACACATGCTCATGCCTTGACTCTATTGTCTCTGAACTAGAATGTAAAGTTTAGCAGTAACATGGCAAGAGACAAGTATGTAACAGTTGTTTATAAAAGCAAGAAAGTTTTTAGTTCAATGGCAACATCTTTGGAGAAAGTTCCTGTTTCAATTCCTACAGATTTCATGCAGAAAGATACTTCCTAAGATTACCTTAAGAAGTTACATTTTGATGGAGTTGGAATGCGTATCCCAAACTGCTGATGAAAGACGAGTCCCAATCCTTTTCCTGGATTTTTGTCATACATTTGTGTCTTGCAGTAATGGTTCTTTAGCTTCGCCAGGAGCTTGTGGGCTGTGGGGATGGCTGTGGCTGCCACAGTGTTTCTTCCAGTTGCTGGATCTTACATTTAGGTTTGTGTGTTCAGGAATAAACAAGGCAACAAGTAGTGCCAACAGCACAGAGCATGCTCCAAATAAGAATGGGGGTCCAGGAATTATGGAATTCTGAAAACAACAGCAGTGACACCACAACGTGTTATCAAGCCTTTACACAAACATTAACAGCCTACAATTGCTAATTACCCACTTTAAAGAGCAGGAAGAACTGTTGCCTGACACACTCCTGAACACAGTGCAGGCTTTGAGAAGGAATGTGAAAGAACCTTACATCCTAAGATTTAGAACAAGGGAGCATATGATTCTTATTAATGCTTGCCAACTTCCTTTTCTTCGTGCAAGTTCTTCCTGCTGAGTTACCCCAAAAATGTAATTAAAAAATAGAGGGCTTGGTAAAAGAACAACAAAACAAGAACATTGACCATTGCTATCTGTCCATCCTTCCCTCAAGGTATTCTCCTCACAAGGGTCCCAGTTGTCTCTGACTGTCAGCTGTAGCTACTTGAAAATTAAACTAAACCAGTGCACGTAATTAAACAGACCAGTTAAACAACCCTCCCCTAGAGGGACTTAGAAACCTCTTTCTACACCCTTCATTTACAGTCATTGTAACAAAATGTACCACAGCATCAAACTGCAGAACTGATGGGCGCAGGAGCCCCTCCTGACTTCTTTTGGAAGCAGTAAGTACAAAAGAAACATACCTGCTGTAAATGGTATTGTGCAACCACACCACCTCCCGATGGTGATTCAGGCATGGGCAGTTCATTCAATTCAACGTGAAATATGTAGAATATAAAACCATAAAGTGCTGGTCCCAAACCATTACACAGTCCTCTAATTCCTGTAATCATCCCTTGAACAACACCTGGGAAAAGTAAAATACATGTTCTTACCTATCTATAGTTACACATACATAATTAACTATTTCTAATGGCTTTACTGACTTCACACTGATGCAAGAAGGAAAGCTCTAAGTGGTGTTGCACTATGGGTAGCAGTAAACAAGGGGCACAAAGAGCCTGTTACTATCATATATTTGAGTGGTTTTCCCATCTGCCTCTAGCAGAGCGCAGTGCTAGTTCAGAGGCCAGGATTTGGACACTATCCCTGCTGTCACTGTCTCACACAGGAGAGAGCACTGCGTGCAACAGTGAGGAATGGGAACAGTGCACTGAGTTTGCTGAATGTTTTGCTACTGCAGAGCCCTGTTGAAATTCTTCCCTCTGCACCTGAAGTACGTGGTACACAAAGTGCAATTTCCAAGCAACCTGGATTTAACATGTGGTGCCCTAAGTTCAGGTGTCTGGGCTGCCCTGCCAAGACTCAGCCTGGCTGATGAGCACTAAGCCCAGACCCCAGTGCATCTGCCTGCACAGTATTCCTTAACTACAATTCCAAGAACAAGGAGCAAACCTACCCTGCTGGTCAGCATCAGCAGTTCGTGAGACCAGGGCGCTGACAGCTGGGAAAGTGATGCTGGACATGGCAGCCACAGCACCCGCTGCCCACATCATCCTGCAAAACACACACTGCAGTGACTGCTCTGGGGCTGCAGCTGTGCCCTGGGAGTGCAGGGACGCTGCACTGGGGATCCTGCACTCACACCCTCCCGAGGAGGGGTAAAATGCAGACCAACCCTGCATCAGTCAGACCAAAGTGAAATGTGCCTACCATGGCTCTGACCCAAAGCCGTACCAGGCCAGCTGCAGTATTTGGAACCCCAGGCCCAGCAGGATGGTGTTCTTGTTTCCAATGGAGCGCATCAGTAAACTCAACACTATTGTCTAAGAGAGGGGAAAAGTAAAATGCCAGAAAAATAGCATCTTCTTCTAAATGTTAAACACAGGTAAGCTGATGAGTTAATGAATTAAAGAAACAACACAAAACCTGAAAAAATTTTATTCTTAATGTCAAATGCATGCAGTAATATAATTTTTAAATGGTTTCCTTCAAAAACAGCACTTGCCTCTACCAAAAAAAAAAAAAAAGGCAAGCAGTAATTTAGCAAGTAATATGACCAAACTGTCACCCCCTCTTTGATGGACAAAGGATTTAATTTTCCCTTAATGAACCAAACACTGTTGTCAAGTGTTTTCATCTAAGTTAGAGCCTTAGCCAATTTTTAGAGATTTAGAAAAAAACACACACAAAAGCTGAGTCACATTTATGGAACCACAATGTTCTCCATTCTCCCCGGTGCTTCCTTTTTTTCAGCTTGCCAAATCAATGACACACAGAGCAGTAACTCACCTGTGCAATAATGGAAAGAATCCCAAGGACTGCTATAAATGCTGCAACACTTTCAGATGAAAATCCCATTATCTATATTAAAAAAAGCAATTTGATTATTAACCATATACCATGTGTCATGATGTCACAAACCCTAGTGAGGGAACACAATGCAGAAGACCAGTATTACTCAGCTCCTCATCTTTTTTCCATTACATCAAACAAGTAAATGAAAATAAAGGGGCATAAATAGAAAACAATTAAATTGTTCCCTCAAAAAATAACACCAGTTTAACA
The DNA here is from genome assembly GCA_013400775.1 of Chaetops frenatus. NCBI lineage: Eukaryota > Metazoa > Chordata > Aves > Passeriformes > Picathartidae > Chaetops > Chaetops frenatus. Next base: position 63,317 of record VZTR01028848.1, on the reverse strand, counting down.
TACTGAACCTCGTAGTACAAGAAATTGTTTTATAACTCATTCATAACTCCCCTCTCTTTTTGTCTGTCCAAAAGAGAAAAACAGAACAACTGGACTTAAATCAGTTGCTGGGAGCTTCTAAATTACTTCGGTTATCTATATTTTCCATACTGGTTCAGTAATACTGAAAACTTTCTTAAATCCTGTAAATTTACTTTTGTTCAAATTCATACCAAAATGTTCCATTACCTGTCTGAGGTATAGGAAGAAGCTGGAATATTGGCCTGCCTCTGGGAGGTAGGAAAGAAAGACTGTTATGCAGATTAGCAGCACAATGGAGTCCTGGCCGACTTTCTTCAGGGACTATGGCAAGAAAAAAGAATTACAAAACATTCCACCTTCATTTCCAAAAAGCATCCCTAGCTGGGCTCTGAAAAGCCTAACAATTAATGAAGTTGTTATGTGGCACCACCAAAGCATTCTCTCTGTGTTAAGCAAGATTGTTGGTAAAAGCATCACCAGTGAAGCAAGGTCAAGCTTGAAGAAATCAAAGGCTTTGTTTTTCAAGACTGAACTACTGTAAATTCAGTCTGTTCCCTGTGTCCAAAGCTCAGAGTATCTCCAAATAACAGAATATTCCCTATTTAAGTAGCTTACTGCAAAGGGGTCAGCCTGTTCCCACGAAATGGGTGCTCCCCAGGACGCTGGCCTCATCTTCTCTGGCAGCGATTCCGGTACAGCAACAAGGATAAAGCAAATGTCCAACAAGGCTATTGCTGTAGCCAGCACCACCACCAGGCTGTCGCCGTACGCTCGGCCAAGGTAGGCACCGATAGCAGGGCTGGTGACTAAACTTGCTGCAAAAGTTGCTGAAACCTGAAATAAATAACAGCTGGTAAGATTTTCAGTGAGACAAGTCAGCAGTGTTATTACCCACATTTCCTCTTTCCAGAAGCCTAACCATTTTAATTGTGTAGTGATTAGAAGTAACCTTTTTCCTATACCTATGTGGTAGCAGCTGTGTATTTTAGACAATCACAATTTTTCAAGAAAAACTTTATTTTTCTGGTAACTGGACAGCAATGTGAGGCTCATGGCACTCTTCCATGTACTGACATAACTAGGTTGAACGAACTGTAGACTCTGCTGATACCCCTGGGAAGCAATGAGCTATATTTAATCTTCTTATTAGTGAAATAGGCAATGTCTGTTAAAAAAAAAATCACACGTATAAAGGGTATATTAAATGTAATATGCTGGTTAATCCAACTCAGTAGTTGTCAATTAACCAGCTGGCCTTGTGAAAGATGTTAACTCAAAAACTGAAAGAACTTTCTCAACATATCTCAATCCCTGATATGTACAGGCACAAAGAAACTATTTAGTTCTATATCCATTGCTTTCATCTCTTCCTGTTGAATGGTGATGGATTCTGTAATTTAAACACAACAAATAATTCTGCTAATCCATAATAATGTGAGCCTGTGAAGGCTCTTGGGACCTGGCAGGTTATCAGGAGATAACAGAGAGACAGAGGTGAGTTGTAAGAACTTCAAGCAGACAAGTAACTCAGCTACATTTGTTCTGAACTGGACACACAGGCAGGGGCAGTCAAATGTCACAAAATGGCAGTTCCAGAACCAAAAGGGAGATTTCTGAAAAGATGAGAGAGTAGTACCAGTGTGGGCAACAATGGAGGAATAACTAAAGCTCCTCAAATTACATCATTAAGACTGACAAAGCCGTTAAGACAGACAGGCAAGACAGCTTTTAACATGGTCATGTTTTGCTTCATTTAGAAGCAGAATATTCAAGAGATACAAGACTGGATGGCAGGAACAATTAAACAGAAAAACCTGACTCCCAATTAAAATCTACTTGCCACAGAAGAAACAACAACGCAGCTTTGAAAAGCATTATAAACTGAAGGGCTTAGTACTGAATATCACAGGCAAAGAGTCCAAATAATACATACCAAACCATAGGCCATGCTTCTCTCATGTTCTTGGGTTATGTCTGCTACATATGCAAAAACTACAGAAAATGTCACTGCAAAAACTCCAGACACAGAGATTACAGCGAAGTACCACCTAAGAACACAATAAAAAAAATTAGAACAGCTAAATAGAAACAAAAAATCTATTCAATCCAAGTGCAGTTAAACAGTAAATTACTTTGTCCAACTTATCCTGACAATTTATTGAGATAATCTTAGATAAAGCCAATGTGAATGTGTCCTGATAGAATTGTGTAACTCCTATGTGCATCAAGTGCAAGCAGCATGATTTTGTAACATCTGTAAAAAGCTGCTGTGATTAAGTACTACTCAGAAACCAGGTGTTCAGCTAATAAACTTAACTGTCTATGACCCAAAGCAAATTAGGAACTTCAGTATTGTGAGAACCTGGTCATTGAAAGGCCTCCACATTAGCCATATCTTTATGCTATAGACACTAGCACTTGGCATTTGAAACCTTAATGTACCCTTAGAAAACAAGCTCTTTCTGAAGAGGGATGAGCAGCCTGAGTGACCAGAGAGGAAACAGGAAAGGCTGATGGAGCTACCTGAGCAGCTGCCACTGGCCTGTGTCAGTTCCTGTGTCAGGAACAGCACAGGTCAGGGAGCAAGCCTAGGGCTCTGACTCCTGCCCTATCTGGGCAGTGATCCAGCCAGTTAACAGGTCAGTAAGGTGGACACGGCACGAAAGCTGGTCAATTTTAGAATCTGAGAAACAGAAGTGTAAAACTGCTTCAACTTCGTAGGTTACAAATGGTTACCTCATGCACCCGCATTAGGTAAGGTTTTGATTTCATCTGAGTAAGAACTGTGGCCACAATCCAGACCTGCGCAGTTTACTGGGCAGTGTTCTCCAGCTTTGGCAGATGCTGGAGCAGGACACGGGGCTTAGAGCACAGATCAAAATCAGCAGCTACTGAAATTCTGACCAAGGCCTTTGGCCTCATGGCAGCTGCTTCAGGTTGACTGTTCCCCCAGCTTTGCACAGAAATAATACAAAAGTCTCAACTTTCCAGGAAGCACAAACAGCATTTTATCAACAATGCTACACACATAAGCATTAGATAGCAACCTTGAAAAGCAACAGCCAATCTGATGTGAAACAATTTACTAACCATGGGCTGATCTTCATTAGTGGTATTGGTGCACAGGTGAAAAATACTGTTAGCAGCAAGAAGGACTTTCGTCCCCACACATCAGACAGGGCACCTATGAGTGGGGCACTGAGGAATGACAATAAGCCCTAAGTGAAACAAAACATTTGAAGTTAGAACTAAGGGGTCAGAGTTGTGACAGCTGACCACAGCACAGCCTGAGAGCAGCCTGGGCTCTGGTTTGACCCAAGCCAATGGCTACAGAGCAATGCACCAAAGGCAATCTGGCCAAGCATCACAGATCTTCTATCCCATGTCTGGTTACATAAAACTTGAGGTCTGTTACCTCAGAGCTACACAAAATTGAAAATGCAGATGATCCAGTCATACAAGCAGTTTCATGAACTGTGTTTTATAGTCTACTGGAGCAACAAACTCCAAGTGAAAAACAATATTTACTTTTAGCACCACAGGCATAATTTGAGATTAATCAACTACCTTTTTATTTGTTGAACCTAAACAGTAGATACAGACCAAGCAACACCTTACTAAAAGTAAAAAGATGCGCATTTGCCTTTTTTGCAGTAATTTATTCCAATTTTATTTATACTGTGAAAGCCATATTGCAAAAACCTCTTGACTGTTTCTCTCAGTTGCCAGTTATTTCTATATTCTTCCCACCATTCACTTTAAACTGTACTTGTGATTAGCTTCTGCCAACTTACCTTTACTCCTTGAATTAGACCATTCATTAGAAATGTATGTTTTGGGAAGGTTTCATGCAAAACCTGGAGAAGACATACAAATACAGTCATTTACACAGTATGAACTACAAATATTGCTTATGATACATGCAACTTTATGATGCACAGCAGTTTTTTTTTATTTTCATGGAACACAGAGGAAAAATTAGAAGAAAAAGAGCAAACCACAATCAATGTGATTAATCTTTAATTTACATGGAAGGCATTTTGAGATTTCAGTTCCTGAAATACAAATAAACCACAGAGAAACTAGAAAATTATCTCTGACCAGATTCTCCATGTTACTATGTCATCTGTTGGGGACTGGGGAGAGAGAGGAGAGATGTCACCATCCTGAAGTGGCTCTCATTTTGGTGAGCAGAATCCAGAAATGCAGCTGTCTCAGTCTGATTTGTGTTTAGATGAGAGGGATTCCCTTCAGTTAGTGCAGTTCATACCCAAGAGACTGTTCATGGGTAACATCAGCTTTCAGAGCAGCACCAAGACTGATTTTAAAGTGGAGTTGGCTTGGGAGATTTTTAAGCCTTCATTCCTTTTAATTTGTCATGTACCACTCCCAAATTAAATCCAAATTAAAAGCAACCAACTACATGAGAAAGTACCTTGGTACAAACACATTGGTATGACTGTCTCCCTAATCACAGGGATGCTTTTACTGGACTGGTGTAACAGGGTCTGTGCTCTGAAGCTTCTGCTTAAAACACAGCCAGGTCAGCAAAGACCTCCCTACCTACACATGCTTGCATAATGTTACCACATTTCAAGTGCATTTTTGTCCTTACATCTGTAATATGCCAATGTTTTATGGCATCTTGAAAAGAAACTTTACTGGTTTCAATAAGAAAATATTGACATGTAAGCTTGTGTTAGTAGACTTGCACATAAACAGCTATGCTACACCATTACACTGCTATAATGAAATAATTAAAATTTCTGATACCATCTAAATACACAGAACTTTTCTCTTGCACAACAGAGCAGCTCACTGGTATGTAATTTTCATTTCATGTAATTCAGAAGATGCTCAGTGCCTTTGCAGTAATTGTCCCACCTCCCATACAGTGAGAAAAAGCTCCTGAGGATCACCTACCACTAGAGTGGGAGCTGTCAGGAGTCCCCAAGCAAAAAACTCCAAGAAGATCACAATAACAGCGTGGTAGACACTGGGTGAACCTATTCCTTGAGGCTGAAAAAGGAGAAAAGACAGGTGATTAAAACCTATCAGAGCCATGAGAAATGCATCTGAACACCATAAACAGAAGGATTAACAATGAAACAGGACTGAAATCTTGGGAATAGTTACCCAAACTAACTGGTACAGAGCAAAATTCCTTTTTTTAACCCTTTGATGCCAATGTCCTGAAGTGTCCTGCTCTTACACTGCAGAATCCTTCACTGCCATCTCAAAAAGTAAACCACTTACACTGCCAATCTGAGAAATAAAGACGCTACAGGGAAAAGAGAGTCTTCTTCAGGGAATTAGTTTGTTTTCCTTGAGAAAAATGCTAAAGTCTACACAGAGCCACACGGAACCAAGTTTTCATGGTTTCAAAACACATTCAGCTATCCCCAAGTTTCACTACCTGGTCTATCAAACAGCTCTCCTGTTACTAAAAGGCACCACTGCTCCACACAAAATACAGCTCTAAAGCAGGAAAGAAACTAAAATAATGAACACCTCAAGCAAATCTCAGGAACAGCACCTATCACTTCCCAAATACTGAGTGCAGGCCTATCAGTTAGAGTGTGCTTCAAAAGCAGGAAGAGATGCAGATTAAAGATTTGACAAAAGGAACTTGAAATTCTTCAGTGATTTGGTAGAATCAGAAGTAGCTTTTGAAGAGAACAAAAAGACCATGGGTGGGAAAACCTGCTCATCTCGTATAGACTCTGTAAATGCTGTCAAACAACATGCCACAGTTCAACACTTGCAAATTAAGGATAGGGTTCGCTAATTATTCTCATATGAAAACAGTATGAATAACTCCTCAGAAATCTCATATGCATTCTCACAACTTAGAAGTGCTGCCTTAACATCTACATTGCCAGTTTTGTGCAAAGGTGAGTTACTAATAGAGTGGCCCTGATGTGATCAGACCTGGCATTTACACTGAGCACACACACACTCAGCTGAGGCTAAGGACCTCAGCTGCTTCCCAAGAAGGCTCACTGGGATTTTATCAATGTGTGTAAGTAGCTGATGGGAGAGTAAAGACAAGAGCCAGACTCTTCTCAGAGGTGTCTGTGACAGGACTGGTAGCACATACTGAAATACAAGAAATTATACCTGAACCTCAAAAAAGCAATTCCCCCTGAAGTGTGGCGTTTCCATCCTCTAAACCCCACCAGACACAGCCCTGAGCAAACTGCCCCAGCCGACCCTGTCTGGGGTAAGAGACTGGGGTAGTTGGATTAGTGATGCTGGAGGTGCCGTCCAGCCTCAAATACTGCACAATTTTAAGTTGCAGTTAGGCAATACTGGAGTCTTTCTTTTATTAGGAGATTTATGCAAGCCATAGGTGGCTTTTCTTTCCAGGTTTCAATATTCCAAACATAGAAAAAAAAAGCTTATTGAACAAATGTAGGAAATAAACATAGAAAACCTCACTGCCTACTCACCCCTATTGCTAGAAAAGATCATAATTTTCAGAAGTAACCATATCAATTTGTAAAAGGTGAATTACAGAAGTACCTCAGCACTGTGCTGTTTTTCTTTCCCAAACCTTCTTCAGTAAATACAGACACACCATACAGATATTTCTGCTATTTTTTCAGTCTGCTCTTCTAAGGAGGTAAATTAACGGTCTTTGTAGGTACAGAGTGGCTATAATTATCCTCTCTTCCCACAATTCCTTTCCCTTTCCACCCACAATCCTTATTTTAGCTTTGGGTTAAAAATTTATCCAGCTCTGCACAAACTGTAAGTACCAGTGTTAGCTGTTGGACTCAGGCTCATTCTGATAGCCCCCAGATTCCTGTCACGTTGCCGGCACATGACCCCCCGAGGCCTGACAGAGGGTGAGGGAGGTGTCACAAACCATCCCACCCCTCCCAGCACGGGGATCAAGAGCAGCTCCACTGGCAGCAAACACGAGTGAGCTCGAAGGCCACCTGTCCCCGTGCTGCCCTCGACCAGCTGCAGGCAGCTCCGAGGGCACTTGCGCAAAGCGAAACAGCAGAACGAAAGCAGTGGCTGTTGTGCACAGGGGAACTGCTGCTGGCTTTAGAGGCCTCAGGTGGGTCACTGCTGCTCCCTGTCACCGCATCCAGCTGTAAGCAACATGAACAAAGCCTTCCAACGCACCAGCAAAAACTAACAGAAGTGACATTTAGACCACTACGGTGCAACTGCCCTGCTTTCTTGTTGCTAGTGCTCACTTATCACAGGTACTGTTATTCGTTCTTATCTGTTATAAAAAGAAGTATCTTAGTCACAGTTAGATCATCGCCTCCATAGCCATTTTTAAAGGTGGTGGCAACTATCAAGCAGCAAGGATGCTTCTGAGGTGAAAAGGAAGGATAAGCAGTTACACTGTAGTGTATTAAGACACATTATAAGCATCCAGTCCACAAGGTTTCAGTACCAGTCTGATGCATCCTCTGAGCCCAACAGGTGCAGTGCAGGTGCTGGGTGTTCAGCCCCGCCCCCTGGGCTTTCCAAATGTGCTAACACTGTGTAATGCCATGGCCTAAGTGCAACTGAATCAGAAGGCCCTAGACCCAGAGAGAAAAGATACAGAGCCCTTCTGTGAACAAGCTGGAACTGAGATGTTCCAATCAGAATAACAGCAACCCTCCTCTGTAACCAGCAGCCAGAGCAGAGCCGTATTTGTGCCTGGCTAAACCTGCGGCACAAATAGGGCTCCAAGAATGCCTTTTCCTCTGGTTATAGAGAAGATGTCTTTAATCAAACACTTTGTACTGTCAGTCATGCCAGTGATAAAAAGTGTACGTGCCAGGCAAGCCTAAAAACACACATCTGACAACAGAATAACTATCAAAGCAACAAAGGCATCGTGTGTGGACCACAGCTGCTGCTCCTTTTTTGGAAAGGAAAAAGCACCTTGAAGTCCTAATCTCTAATTCATTTTATGACTGCTTCAAAAATGCATCATCGTATATTAGACGAATACATAAAGGAAGGAAAAATTAAAATTGTTGGGGGAAGAAAGTGTTGAAATAGAGGTTGTGGCTGCCCCACCCCTGGAAGTGTTAAATGCCAGACTAGATGGGATTTTGAGCAACCTGGTCTATGGAGGGTGTCCCTACCCATGGCAGGGGGGTAGGAAATAGATGATCTTTAAGGTCTCTTCCAACTCAAACCACTTGTGATTTTATGAAACCACTTCACTCATGTTACTGCCTCTCCTTCGGTGAAATCTGACAACACACACTTGAGTACAACACACCAGTATGCATTTTTTCTGTGATACAGCTACTAAAGCTGCAAACAGAAAAACACAAAAATACCACCATGCACCAACCCAAGCTCCTGCACCACCCACTGCCTTGTCAAGGAGACCCAGCAGAAACTGCAGTGGGAGGAGAGGCTTTGCAGAAACAATGGGTGGGTTTTCCTTTTTGCTTGAGGTTTTTTTCGGTTTCCAACCAGAAACTCTTTCTGCCTGTGCCACTGTCTCATTAACCATCTGTACATCCATTCTGGCTCGCACAATTTTCTCTGGTGTCAAAGAGCTCCAAAATAAACCAATCAGGCTGGAAAGTGTACACGAAGATGCTTGATTAATTACTGGTTTGCCAGTGGGAGACATTCAAGGCATTGGGGCCATTTTCAGGTGCCTGTTTCCCACAATGTCACAAACCACGCTGCGTAAGGAACGAAGCAGCTGAGGACACTGAGCACTGAAGGCCAACTTAACATTTCAGCAAATATTAAATAAAATTCCATGCATGAAGTTTCTGCTGTCGTTATAAAGAGCACTCTGCTATACCAGACTTCATAACTTAAAAATATGTATTTAAAACAAATAAACTCCCAGTCCTTTATTCGAAGTCATAAAGTATCACAAGCTGAACTTTTTGTTTTAAATTAATACAGAACTCATGGGAGTTTGCACTCACCTTTTGAAACTAATAAGAGGCACTGAATGATGCCTCCTACCAGTGATACTACAAGTATCACTGAATGCAGTTAATTGTAACACACTTTCTCCTCTCTTGTCAAAAGGAAGTTAAAGTTGAGAGGATAGGGACACTTGGAAACATACTGTATCTTAATCAATGATACTCCAGAAAGAAATAATGAAGCATCATATCCCCTGAGTAATAACACTTACTCTGCTTGTATGACTTAGTCTAAAATACTCGCATTTATGATTTGTACAAGGTAATATCATACATTTCTATCTTTACAAACAGCAGGAACACATCCTGGAAAACACCAACAACCATTACCAGAATTCATTTTGCTTCCTAACACTTCAGTAATCCAGCCAGTTGGCCACTTCGATGAACAAGTATAGTGACTCTGACACCTGTCTCTTCTCAATTATTGTTACAAACACATAAACTGAAGTGCCATCAGCAACATCGGTCAAGATGTCTCTATATTTGACATAATGGCACTGTATTTAAGACAGGGCACATGGAAGCTACAGTGTTACACAGTGGAAAAAATCCAGGGGCAACGATACATTGGAAGTAATGGCACTCACCAATATAAAAAAGAAAAACAATCAAAAAAACCACCCAAATCAACTCCAAGCTCCAGCAGCCAAAACACGTAACAACTTCCTTTTTCAAATGTATGTATTTACGAGGAAGCAAAACAGTGGGAAGAACCGCAAAACCTTTCTTCCAGGCGCCCTTAGAGGAACTGCTCAGGCGCTGGCGTCTGTCCCCCTCGCAGTCCCGTTCTGTCAGACCACGGGCACAGCGGGGACAGCCCCGCAGCCGAGCCGCGCTCCGCGGCCCTGCCCCGCACGGGGCGGGCGCTGCGCTACCCCCGCAGCCGCCGCTCACCGGAGCCGCGCTCGGCGAGAGCGGGCTCGGACACGCTCGCTCACCTCGGGCGGCCGTAACGACCCGCCGTGCCCAGGCCCAGCGCCTGAGGCCGCACTCGCTCCTGCGCCCCAAAACCCGGCCCACGCGAGGAACGAGCTCCGCTTACAGGCGGAGCAAAGCAGCCTGACACGCTCACAGGTGTTCCTCGGGCAGCCGCCCCGCGGACACCGGCCCGGGCTGCCGAGCGCGG
>VZTR01028848.1:24736-53005 GCA_013400775.1 Chaetops frenatus | reverse complement strand
CCGCCCCGCCCTCCCGCGCAGGAAAGGGCGGGGCCGGAGCCGGGAAAGCGGCGCCTTTGGAGCGCGGGCAGGAGAGCCTGGAGCCGGGCAGTGCGGGGCCGGAGCCGGGAAAGCGGCGCCTTCGGAGCGCGGGCAGGAGAGCCTGGAGCCGGGCAGTGCGGGGCCGGAGCCGGGAAAGCGGCGCCTTCGGAGCGCGGGCAGGAGAGCCTGGAGCCGGGCAGTGCGGGGCCGGAGCCGGGAAAGCGGCGCCTTCGGAGCGCGGGCAGGAGAGCCTGGAGCCGGGCAGTGCGGGGCCGGAGCCGGGAAAGCGGCGCCTTCGGAGCACGGGCAGGCACCCTGAGTCTGACAACATCACGGGCTAAAGCACCGAGCGCGGCCCCACGGGAGCCTCAGGTTCTCATCCGGACCCCCAAGCATCACCCGTCCCTGCCAGCCGAATCGAAACAACCGGCCCCGCTTCCTCCCTTCCGGAGCTGCTGAGGCTTCCGGGAAAAAGGAGCAAAGGAAGGCAGTTCGTACGGGATATACCTGACATTCCTAGGGCCAGAGTACACAAACACAGATATAATCCACCCTAAAGATCCAACTTGGAGACCGACATTCTGCTTTCTTACTATCAAGTTTTAAACTTAGTTTATGAAAGCTCCAACGGGCAGGTCATCCCAGGTTCTGATTTACCACAACGCCCGCAGATAACAAGATAACAGGGATCAGCTTCCCCATGGCAGCACGCCAGTTAGCGGAGAAAATCTTTTAGAAACATGTGCTGGCATCATTAGGTTTTCTGTGGCTTATAAGTGCCAGACATCACTGCGGATGTCTGGCATCGCTGAAGAGCAACAACTGTCCACGCTGTACTATTATAGTCATGATACAGACACAAGTCTCCATGGCTGTACCCACGTATCAGTCTTTTCTCTATGTTCTTGGTCCTCTGTCTTTCAGCCCTCTTGCTACTTATCTCCATTTCCCAGCTCCTGTGACACCCCCGTTTCCCTGAAAACCTCAGCCACACATGAACAGCTTCCTGTCTCTACCAACAGTGGAACTCATCCCTGAGGTACAGACCGGCACTGCAGCTCCCACCGTGTTACCAAAGGGGTGTCAATCATTCACCACTTAAGATCACCCTTAACCCTAAGACCAAGCACCTCTTATCATAATGCATCTTTTAAGGAATTCAGAACTTGCCGAGTCACAGCCCTACTCAGACCAACGGATCTAGTCAGGGTGAGGCAAAGACAAGCAGAATTCAGCTCACAAAACAGAGTGCATCCAGTGGGTCTGGGATGTTTGCTATTATAAGTCATTTGTTACAAGTATTAGAGTGTCGCTTGAAGCATTTGACAATTCTGTCCTACTTCTACTTGGAAAGGAGAGGGGTCCTAAAATGTTGGCATAGTTTCAAGTCTATTCCTCAGAGTGCTGTTAGATTTTGGTGGGAAAGTCACATAGATATGTAAGGGCCTAATGTAAAAAAAGGAAACACAACTACAATGTCAGCAAAGTCGTTTGGTAACTAGGCTGGCAAGATGGTTTTCTATCCACACCTTCATATAAGGCCAACACCTGTTACTGATGTCATTATCTCAAAATAAATGCATTTAAGTATCAAGTTTGCTCACGCAGACAGAGCAGATGATGTAAATAATGAGAATGTAGAATAAACTCAAATAATGAGGATGTAGAATAAACTTGCTGTTGTTGTCATGAACTTCAGCCAGCAACGTTTTCAAATATTAAAGTCTACTTACCTACACAAGTCCTGACATAGTCTGCTCTAACATTATTTAACTTACATATTAATGTAACATTAACCTTAATATTTAACAGTATTTAACACAATCTCCTGATGAAGAGAAACAAGAATTGTCTGTTACATCTAAACACCTGCAGTTTTCGACCCTCTATACTAAGTGAACGCATACCACTACCTGCTAGCTGTAGAAGACATTACCATCATTTTGCAAGAGGAATAAAAAAAGACAGAGTACTTATCTCCCTAGGGGGATTCCAAGGCACAGGCAGATAATGGTTTCACTAGTTTCAGATAAGATTCCTCAGGAAGTGCTTTTACACCAATCTTGAAGAACAGTGTCCCCTGCAACCCAGTTCTACGAACCAGCTATGCTCCTTTGTTTAGATGATGAATAATTAATTTGTTACCTAATGGCATAAAATTTTCAGTTTAAATCATGTTGCATGTGAATGTTAAGAGATGGGCAAAACTGACAAAAGAAACTGATAGAAATGAAGTGTCCTGAAAACTGCTGGTGAAATGACCCAGTTTTATTATATGAATCTCCAGAAAGAGCAGAGAAACATGTTATCCATCATCTACAGGAACTGCTTGTGAACTCTGTTCAGGTCTTTGACATATTTTAAATTATAGCTATACATAGCTCCTTACAGTGTTACAGTGTTTTACAACCACACCCCACACTGTAACTTGGTATTGATACCCAGGTGCTCCATAGCACCCCCGGCCTCAGGGCAGATCTGGGATTTCACACCAGAAGAGCAAGAGTGTCACAAGAACACTGCTCTTGAATGTGATTCACAAGAAGTCATGACACAGTGCTCAGAAAGAAGCATGTCTCAGTCAAAATTAAATTGCTGGCAACATTCAGTAAGATCTATGTTGAAAGACACCATTAACAAACGTCTTACAATAGCCTTCTAGAATTTATAGAAAATTATGCTAAAATTATATTGTGAAATAATAAATGTTAGCTAAAATGTTGTTTTATTTCTGCTAAAATATGCCTAAGGGAAGTCTCTCTTTTTAACAAAGCTCTCAGTTTTTGTTATCATATTCTTATTAAAGACAGTGCTTAATTTTAACCAGTTTATTACTACAGTGGCATTATCATACAGAAGAAAAAAAAAAACCCCATTATTTTACCTCATTATGGATCAAAAAAGGGACTGTGTTAGGTCATGTAAGATGCATGCCAGTGTTCAGTAGTGTTATACCAAAAAAATAAAACCTTTTAAAACTGCCTGGAAACACCATATCTTACAACTGTATTCAGTGTAATCACACACAAATATCAACATATAAAAAACTAAGACTGCCTTAAAAAGTTTGCTACAATGTTTGAAGAAGTGATTTATATTTGGGCTCATATATTGACAAAAAGGATAAAGTTTAAAAAAATCTAAAAAAATTATACTCATGGCAGCAAATACAAACATATGCCTAGCACATAAGCAATTCTCACTGAGCTGTAAATCACTAATGAACCGAATATGGCGAATTACAGTCAGAATGATGAGGGAAGGTTGAAGATGAGTTAATGTGCCATGTCTACTCTTGGATGCAAATGTGCAGCAGACAAGAACAAGAACAAGCACTGAATGGCAAGTCAGGACAGGTTCTCTTTTCTTCTAGAAGGAGTTATAAATTCAGCTGAGAAATACATAGAAAAAGTTAAGAATTCAACTGAACAGAACTTTGGACAGTAACTGAAGCAGAAGATATGTTCTAATCAGTTCCATGTATTTTGTTGCATTTTGCCCTGCATTTTTCTTTAGTAAAATGTCTTAAATATCTACAAACATCTAATGAGCTTACCTGGAAAGAGCAGGACTGTCTTCCTCTGGAAAATAATCAGCATTAAAAATGAAAAGAACAATTAAAACAAAGGCAAGGAAACACTACTTGGACTTTCTCACAGTAATACACCACCTTAGGTAATGACACATTACACATATATGGTACAACACCATGTTGTTAAACATTACCTTTCTAATACACAAAACCTCCCCCTTACTGTTTTTTAATAACCCCATTCTCACAAAACATAGATTTCAGATATGAAAGGAATGAATAATCCTCCTAAACACAATATGCAGCAAGAAACATTGTCATCAGGAGGAAAATGAGCAACAAATTCAAATTCGGAAAAGGCTGATCGCTTAAATACAACAGAACATGCAGGGCTGATCAGGAAATATATTAAAATACAAAAGTTACTGACAACAGAAACAAGAAGAAATGCAATGTTTCATTTATCAATTAAAAAAATCAACACAATCTATTACAGTATTTTGAATTACAGCCATAAAAATAAGCTAGAAACACAAAATAATTATGTACTACTAAGTCTGTGAGAGGCCTGTATGCACATGAAACACAAGTAAAATAAGATTCTTTTTGAGGAAAAGTAAAATGAGTTACTAAAACGTTGCAGTAAAAAAACAAAGGTGTTACACTCTGGAAGTTGAATCTAGAACACTAATCTACCCTTTACTGAAACAAATAGAAAGGGAGGTTTCCTTAAAGTTTGTCTAAAACAATGAAGTTGAATAAAACGATACGATTATCTTACTATCTTTGAGAAAATACATTTTGGGCACTTGTGGATTGCTTAGAAATACAACATTGAAAGAAAAGTTTATCTTACTTTATTAGACTCAAGGTTGTTCACCACTGAAATTATTTATTCTGCTTTGTCATAATTTGACCATTTATCATGTATCCCAGAGATTCTCAAATAAAACTACCACATACCCAATTATTCAATAAATACTAGTATATCCGAAACATGTCTAGAAAAAAAAAATCACATAATTCAAGTTATTGCAAATAAATACCTAGCTATAACTTTCATAACCTTATAAATATTTAAACAAAATTCTCTTAAGTATAGGTTAGCCTCCTAAATATGCAAATAATCTAACAAAACCACTGTCTAAAAGTCAGAAAAGTAGTTCAGAAAGACAAGTTTATTTTTGGGAAGTTAGACTCCTGCACATTATCCACTACTTCCCAAAGCTCTGTGCTAGCTATTCCTCTTTGGTTAGTTAATGAGTTACAGACTTAAAACTACTTAAAAAAAACCTATTTTAAAATCCAAATATGGAAGTATCGCCGTGAGAAAACGTGCTTATGCTCTCTGATGCAACAGTTACGGAAATCAGTAAGCCCTCCTCAAATCCTTTCTGTTCTCACAAAACGTGTGCTACCTCCCCTCGTCCGCAGTCACACCTCAGAGAAGAGCCTTTGACAGGCTGAGGAAACACAGCTAAAAATGCAAACTCATTTTTCCTTTTCAGCAACAAGTCTATGAAGAGATCTATCCTTCTGCTGGAAAACATTCTTGGACTGTCAAATGAAAGCATGGAAGTCACTGATTTACAGACAGGAGTTACTGTTCCTTAGTACAGCCGTTTTCCAAAGCTGCATGGCATCATATTCTAAAGCAAAGAGCACATATTCCTGGTCTTTCTTTTAACCATCCTTACTGGCAAATATTGGCAGGTGCACCTGAAATATTAAAACCAGGCTATGTGTCACAGAGCTGCAGCCACCTGCTAATTATTTGGCTTTTTTGGTCCTTTCCTGTACAATTGCCTTTAAAGCATTCTCAACCTGCTTCTTGTGTTTTCTGGAGACTTTTCTTAGGAGAGTACACAATTACATCACTTGAACACTGCCAGTACTGTAATTCACTAAATCTGTGTAGGCAAAACTCCAACTGAGAGACTACAACCAACCTTCCCACCTCATTTCAGAGCCGCGCGGTTCCCATTCCGCACTCAGCGGTGCCCTGAGGTGCTGCCCTACACACACACCTCACCTCAGGCTGCACTGCAGGGGCAAACGGCCAAATGTGACTTCTCCAAGGTTGTGCCACATTAAGTGTTACAGGTAAAAGATTTAATATTAACACAGAATGTCCATTTTGATAGTTTTGACCACCAAGTAGCAAAGCTCCTGCAATTAGAACGCGCTGCGACAGATTCACAGTTCACAAAGCTTAGCAAGCCCTAGGCAGAGCTCTGATATTTCTTTAATGTGTTGCTCTGGTAAGACAAAATAACAAAACATTGATAAAACATGTAATTGCCAACAGAAGAAAACCACTATTTTTATTTGACTGATATAAGTGGAATTCTTCCTCTCCTGTTTACAACACTTCATTAATAAATCTCAGAGCACTCCTACAGAATGTCCTCATCAATCAGATGAGGTACTTTGGTAAACATTTTAAAATACCTTTCTCTTACACATTTTCTTTAGCACAAGACAGATGTGAGAAAGAGCATGAAGGGGGCAGTGGTGGGGAAAAAGGGAATAAAAGCATTTTTACCACTTGCCATTCTACTGGTAAGGGACTCCTGATATGTTTTTATATAAATGCACCATCACAAGTGTCATACAAGTCACCCAACATTAACATAAATTCTGAACACTCTCCTGAAAACCAATGATTTTTAAGACAGTTTTTTTGTTTATTAGTTCCAGACTTTTTAGTGTTTCTGACTATATGCAAATACTTCAAGTGAAGTGTTCATAACAGTCTACCTGATCTAACTGCAGCAAGGTTTCGAGAAGTTTTTTTGTTCATTTGAAACAGAACAACAGCATGCTTTTATATTTACTTATTGCACAATTAATTGCTTTTTAATTATATTTCTTATTAAAGTAATTCCACTACTAGACCAAATAGCTCCAGAGAACCCATTTTGGTTTGTTGGCTCAAGGACTCCCAGAACAAAATAATAATAATTAAAAAAACCCCACCAAAACTCTAATTAAGCCATTACATAGAAATATACAGAAAAAGCCTTAAAGAGTTCATGAGTAAACAACACTTGTTTAAAAAACACCTCTGTAATAAAGTACAGTACAGTATACAGATGCCATACCATAATATCTCCAGATGGAGCTGTTACAGACAATGATAATGCCTTTAAAATGCTTGCTATGGGCTCTTTGTTTTTTTAAATCGTGGTTTAAAAAAATCTTCAGAGGCTAGTTAAAGCACAAAAACTACTTTTAAGATTCTACCAAAAAGTTGATTCATAATCAGTAAAATAACAAGAATGAACATTACATCTGAGCAAGCACCCATCATAACCCTACTCCTGCTCCCAGGTTAGCACAGTAACCTCCAGCCTGTATTCCCAGAGTTATTCCACCTGTTCCAACACTACGGGCTGATGAAGGCTGGAGTATTCCTCCCTTTGTACTTCGATGAGAATGTTAACATTCTTACAATAGTTTAATAGAAGCAATAGAATTATAATATTATCATTTAATAACAGATTTCTGTTATTAAATCAGCCTTCTAAAAATATAAAAATATTTGATATTGTGACAGTGTCTTTCAATAATATTTCAATTTTCACAGTTTTAATAAGGAGTACCTAATTAGAACCATGGCTTTAGAACTATGACGTTCAGCTCATTTCACGCAAATAGACAAACAGTTAAAAACTTATTTACTAAGATTAAATAGAATCAAATTGCAAAAACATACAATCTGACAATGTTGTCATGTGCTCTTTCAAAGAGTGCATAGGACATATTTCTGCAGCAGTCAATACAGTAATTCTTTTGATGCAATTTCAGTCAAAGCTGTAAACATTCTAATTTCTTGTAATTTCTTGGAAACTTTTGGTTCCTTTCAAGTTTTTATTAGCAAGTTGCACTGGGCATTCCCCTGACATTTTCCCCCCATCAGTTACAGACAGCATCACCCTCCACCTGTAACCCCTCTGGCTGTCCAGAACTACTCATCAGCATTTCTTCAGTACATTCAGGGCAGTCATCCTTCCCTTGCATGCACAGTGACACTTTCCACATGCCAGTGCTAGCAAGGCCCCCAGTGCATGATCTCGAGAAGCAGGTTGGTGAGGAAGTCTGCTATGCCTTAATGGGATTTCCTGCAGGTTTGGGATCATAACCGTATAGGAAAGTAGCTGCTATTACAAGGATGGCTCCAAGGAAAAAGACACTGAATAGAATAGGGATGAAAAAAAAAAACCTGTTTCAGTTGATGCAAATTTATTTATGCAATACAATCAAAAGAAAGGACATTTTTCCATTAGGAAAACAGGAAGATAAAATATATTTGTCCAATTTATAAAGAGCAAAATAATTTGTATGTATTTATTTTAGACAGATGCCTAAAGTTGTTGAGGTAAGAAACTAGTAACTACAAATTAATGTAGCATTATATTAACATGTTCTGAAAATTAAAATTATACTTTCATGGAGCAATTGGCAAAAGCAATCAAATCAATCCTATTTTTCTTAAACTTTTACCTGAAGATGTGTGCAAAATGGAAGCAGCAGCTGAAGAAAAGCAGCTACTGTGGTTACCCATTCTTAACATATTACAGACATCATGTTGTTGGAGCTGTGTTTCCTTTGAAGTCCAAAGTTTATGTCAAAACAAATTACTGCTGCCCAAGAACCAGTCTGCAATTCAGTATAATCTAATTTTTGGCAGATACAAAAAGACTCGTCTCATGAAAAGACAATAAAGGCATTTTTTCTATTGTGATATTTTGGCCTTTCAAGTTGTTTTGATAGTTACAAGTCTGATACAAAATAACCAAAGCCAGCAGACAGTCAGTATGAATTTTAGAAAAGAATCTTCTCACAGACATGACAATGTCAACAGTTTCATCTTCTGAACCAAATGCTAAAAAAACTGTGGCATATGACATGATAATCCTGCCAAGAATACATTTAGCCTATTTTGGGACATGGCCCCTTGCAACACATTCAAGCACTTAAATACTTTACATCTATTACCCCAACCAAAAATGTTTGTTTATGTGACTGAAACAATTACAGTTTCAGTTCAAATGCATTGCTAGCAGGAGAAAGGTACTAAAGATTAAGTTTGATTAACTCAAGTTAATCAAGTTTTATTAAATGTGAGGGCTTCAAGTTCTACATGCCGCTACTTGGCTCTATTTAATTTTCAACATGCTGGCAGAAGAAGTTACTTATTAATTTTCCATTTGAGCACACAAAAATTCTTATAACACTTTCTACATTTGTTTTAATAGGACAAATACAATCTACTTATATCTTAAGTTCAATGTCTTCCACTTCTTAAGCCTAAATAGCTACTCCATTCCTTTTTCAAATGTTTAAGTAAAGCCCTGATAATACAGAATCACAGAATGGGTAGGGATGGAAGGGATCACAGTATTGCAAATATCTATTTTTAGATAAAAAGATGTTTCTTTGTACCAGATACAAAAGTCGTAAATATTATTAAAAATATTTTTGTTATGAGTACATGTAACACATGCAAGGAGTGTTAGTTAGACATAAGCAAAATCCTATTCCTATATGTGGAAGTGGGATTATTAATTCTACACTCCATACAAGAACATGCACTGCCAAGACAAGCAGTGTTCTCAGCCTAGCCATGTACAAAACCTGTGGCACACAGAGCCACCAGAGTCTGATCCCAAAGCATCAGGACACTGGACAGGGTCTAGAAGAACGGAGCAAGCACTCTCTATTGAATACAGCATTGCCTGTAGAAACAGCTCCGTGCTGCAGCGTCACTTGCATGGCTCCATGCCTGCGGTGACCTGTGTTAGAGCCTGCGGTGCGGGCAGGCAGCACCGAGGCNCGGGGCCGCAGGGGGCGCGCCCGGGCGGAAGAGCGGCCCCGGGAGCGGCAGCAGCCGCAGGGAGCGCGGCCGCCGCGGGACCCCCGAGCCAGCGGCTCCTCAAAAAACTGCCTGAAAAACTCACTGTTAGCCACGGGATCAGGCTAAACTCTGATGTGCAAGCTGGGCCTAAACATTCTGAAAGTGTGACTTCAACGGATTTGGTTTTCTATTTATTTTCGCAGTTATACTTGGTAAGCACTAAGTTTTCAACTATTTTTTTTAGTATACATGGAAAATAATTCTTACCTTGTAGGGACAAAATCTTGCAGCCAGAAATAGGAGATCAATGTTGACAGTATAATAGAGAGAGAAGTTGCAAATCCTTTTAAAATGTTGTCTGCATATTTTATAACAGCAGCAATCACCAGCCCTCCAAGTGCCTGGAAAAATAGCAAGGTTTGGGTTCACAAACTGATAATTTGACTGAGAGCATTTATTTTAACACCATGCACCTACTTAGGAAAAGCTTTTGTCTATGCTGAGGAGCACTACATTTATTTTATATTAGGGATATGCACTGTTGAAAGTAAATACTGGAGGAGTAGTTCTTTCCTCATTAAAGAAACTGTAATCATATTACCACCATTAAATTAGTGGAAATGCTTATATTGAACATTTTTAGCCACAGGAAGATGGGCATATAGCAAGATAATTTTAAACATCATAAAGTAAGTAATGCTTACATGCTTTTAATTTGCACAATACTTAATCACACATTTGCTATATATTTTCTAGATTTTCATTTAGAGGTTTATTCTAATAATGATAGATCAGACTTTTGACTACAGAATTCTCAGTAGCTTCAATGACACCCATTCATTCCCCCCGTTATTTATAAAAGAGTAAATCCCCAAGTGCCTTCACAGAAACATGCAACACAAGGTATCTCACCTGTAGAACAACCACTACCCAAGTAAGTTTATTGTATCCTTGAAAAAATCCATTCTTTGACAGTTGTTCTCCATCATAAATGTAAACACCCATCAGTCCGAATATGCTACCAAAAAACCCTGAAAGTACAAGATTGGTTTAAAAGCTTCAGGTGAAAAACATGCAAATGGGTTCCTCGTCCTTAAAGGCTGCTCATGTATTTCTGATTTTAAAACTAGACTGTCACTTGCAATACCATCATATCCAAATGCAATCAGTTTGCTGTTCTCTTTTAAAAGCTATTCTCCACACTTGAAACAAGTTTTGATTGCTTCCATTAAGATATCCTTATATACTTATCTTCCATTGTTTTCTACTGGAATTGAGTGATTTTGTTTATGGCACGTAACAAAATTCACTTAAATGCAATTTCAGTTTTCCTGAAACTAGTCATGACTGAAGGCTGAAGACACCCTATAACCCAGAGAGAAAAACAGGGAAAACACTCAGTGGAGGAGGTCTCTAGCATAGGAAGAGCAGCAATTAGCAGTTTGCCAAGTCAGACAAGGATCTTTGAAATGGGATTCTCCTGAGCCAGTCTCAAACACAATCAGTGCTTACTAGTAGAGACTTGATGTCAAAAGCTGAAATTGAGGTGAGACTGTGGAGTTTTTAATTTGGTGAGTACAGGGTTCTTCTATCAAATGGGAAACTTTTCCTAATCCTTTGAGCATGACAATGTCAGCAGCTACTCTGTGACTGATGTCTGCTCTAGTCCTCAGTAGGAAAGGAGTAACACTTTTTTTCTATTCCTTCTCTCTGAAAAGCTGATTTTCATCACATTTCTTAGCAGCTGAAAAAGGCAGAATTGTTTTGAACAAAATAACATCTTCTGGTTGACAAGAAATAATTCTTTTTGTAGGCAGAGTTAAAAATGTAGGTTTCATTCAGATTAAACCATTTACTTGTATTTTTCAATTGATCTGCTAAAATAAAGAAATACAATCACTTATTCATACATCCTTATTATGACATTGGTATGCATTAAAAACTGAATTTTAAACAATTAGTTCTGATTTATTTTCCCATTATTTTCTATAGTTTTAATAATTCTCTATGGATATGAAAATCAAAACCTGGCTGGACATATGGGGTTTTTGTTTGTTTTAAGAAAATTTCTTTTTCAAAGCTCTTGCTTATGAATGTCTTGCTCCTGAATAATACAATGTCTGAAGTGGGCAGCTACCTTGCACTTGCAGAAGGAAGACACCAACATATTTTTGAAAATCTGATTTCAAGTTTTATGTATTTTGTAAAAGCTGTATTGCAAAAGCTGTGTTTATTTTTATATGTATTCAGTATGTATTGTTGAATGTATTTATGTATTTAAATAGTTTCTAAAAACTTTATGAAGTATGACAACATTAACTTGTTTTTTGAGCTGAAAACAACCTCAGTAATAAGCACATTCTACTGAACTTCCTATTAAGGCAGAATGAGCTCACTACAAAAGTAAATACAAAACTCAGGTGATCTGATTCTCACTATAATCAGACATTTATGTCTGATTATATCACTATCCTAGTTATTCATAATCTTGAAGAATCAGCATTTAGACATAGTCTGTTCTGATCTCATTGTTTCACAAAGCAATTACTGGAACATTCAATATATGACCCTGCCAACTATCAAACTAAGTGTACATGCTTTCATAGGCAACAGATATCTGAAATAGTTTCCAGTAAGAATCCATAATTGTTGAAAAATCGATAATCTGTTCTAAAACATGGTTCAGATTTTCCTGCAGCACAGTGTGGGGACACAGCAGCAGCAGCTTTCCTTGGCAATGGATTTTATATTGCAGCTCTACCCAGAACACCAAATCTTACCTTAAATCCTGGACCAAGCCCCAGCTAGTAACCTTACTCTGTTCCCAAAATCCCCTAGCATAATGTTTCCTGTGTATTCCCTAAACCCTGTTCAGGAAAACTTAGTTTGAATACACACTGTTTCCATAAATACAAGCAGATAGTAAGGAGAGGTTTTGATTTCTTTCACTATACTCAAGTTTCGAAACATTATGGTGATGGAAAAACGTGATATTCAAAATTAAGGTCTGCATTTTTAACTGAAACCAGTTATAACTGAAACAGAGTAGTGGGAAAATGAAGGAAAAAAGACAGCCTATTGAGCAACTAACTAACTACAAAAGAAGCCACACCATCTCCTGTTCTTATAGTAGTACACTACATTCTGCCAGACTCAACGCACAGCTCTGATCCATTAAATCATCTCATGACTTTATGTTGTGCATTTGATCCCTAGTCCGTTCTAAGGAACTGGGAAGGTGAAAATCTGTTCAATGCATCCATTCAAATACGCCATAAATAGTTATTGCCTACAGGGATTTCATTAGAGAAACAAAGACAACAGGAAGTTTTGTCCCTGTTGTAAAACAGGAACAAAAAGATATTGCTGATGTCATGTTTTCAACCCTCTAAACTGGACAATATCGTTTTGAAGGGAGGGAAAACTCACTCAGGAACACAGATCAACTCTGATGCCCTTAATATCTATGGTCTGGAAGATTCAAGACTGCTTTGGGAATAGAAGGTATTTTCTTACTGAGAGGTGCACTGTAGGTACAGCTGTTGAAATAGTTAAGATGAACTGGTTTTTGGATATGCCTCTCCCCAGTGAATATGGACACAACTAAAAGAAACTGACCTTTGTATTGAAATAGCAGTAATTAATTACCTCAATTTTATTCACAAAAAAAGCAGGTTTTATAGCTTGGCACTTTTAATACGAAAAATGCCTACCCAGGCACAAGAGAAAAAATATGTTAATGTCTAAAGATCTCAAAACACTCACTTAAAAAGATATTTTGTTTTAATATTCACATATTCTCTAAAAAATAGTAAAAAAAATTACAATTGACAGATTCTGCACAAATGTACTGATACTCTATTAACAAAGTAAATCAAGAACTAGACTGAAATCAGAAAGTAACTGCTATAATTCCATCTAGCAGAGTTTGACTTTTGGTTTTAAAGTAACATAAGCAGCATACTAAAATGTTGATGATATTTTTTATTTATACATTCATTTCACACAATTATCTGAATGCTTCAGAATGCAATATCTCTAACAGATGATTAATATTAAACTTACCAAGCTGAATGTTTCTGATCCACACAGACTGCTTAGTTTCCTTTAAAATTTTCTCAAAATAAACCCCAGCAAATCCACTAGAAAAGCATGCTATGAGAACTGCAATCAGGCCTACAAACTGTGATCCTGCTGAGTGCTCCTTGGCAGGTGTTCCTTGAGAGTCTGAAGGCCACTGGATATAAAAACAGTTACACAAAATTCACTGATGAAGTCAAGTCATGAGCATCTACAAAATGCAAATTTTTGTTTTCTACCAACAGTGACAGTTACTAAATAGAGACAATCACATCCTTGTAAAGTTTTGTATTTTGCACCATAAATACTTTTACAGGACTGCAAAGCTACAATTTTTTTCTATGTATTTGTAAGAAGTAAAATTGTGCCTGAACTGGAAGAATACTCATCAACTTAAACAGCTGCAGGATTTTTTTATAAGCAAGAACTGGTTTTGAATCCCAGTGTGACTTATCATGGTCATTCTCTGCCACCAGCTTGTGCTACCCAACAGTTGGTCACCTTATAAATAAAAGCACAATTAGAAAACTAATCACACCAGCTGTCTTTAAGATGGGATGAACTGTCTTTTTCATGTGCCCCTCTTTGGTGATTGTGCAGACCAGTCAAATCTTGCAGTGTGTCTAAGGCTAACTGAGTGAAATGCAATGCCATGGACAAAAATTTTCTTAAGAGTCTGTTAAATACAGTCAGAATGTTCTGTTCTCATTTTTCATTATTGAACTTAGTCACCACATCTTTTTCCAAATCCTTAAGTTTTAAAATAAAAATTTCTAGGACATAGTAAAATCTACTAAAAATTCTTAGAATAGTCTCTTATCCCATGACCCTGCCCTCGGAAAACTATGAACTCAGGTACCTGCACTATTTAGAAATTAGGCCAATTCTGCTTTTTGAAGTAGTCCAAAGTAAATTTGCCACACTGAATCCATATGACAAAGTGAACACAACCTGTACTGGCAGAGATCTGTGAATTCCTAATGCCTGAAGGAATGTGCTAATAAACATTGCTATCATTATTATTTGCAGGTTGCTCCAGAGGCCCTGTCACATTCTACAGTAGAGCACTGGGTTGCAAAAGAGGTGTTATCTTCTGCCTTTGAACCATTTCTGGTGTCCTCCAGACCTGGCCAGTTGTGATTCGTAGCTCCTGACTATACTCTGGTGCTCGTGTGCAGCTGGTAGAATCAGAAAGCTGGATAATCAGTATAGAAATCCATGTTTCTTGAATAGACACATCAAAACCTCACAAACCACCTGCTAATATTTACCTGCACGAATGCCACTCCTGTCATCAATATTACTAGTGACAGCCACTGGTATACACCCAGTTTCTTGCTCAACATGGACACAGAAAACAATGCTGTGGTGAGAATTTTCAGTTGATACGTAACCTAGAAGAACCAGAAACAGTTACTACTACTACACCATAATTCATGGGGTTTTTTGAAACTTACAGAGAATTCCAAATATGCAATACCTGGTATGTGGCTGCATCTAGGTTTGACAATGCTACATATAGCAAGTTGTTCTGAAGAGTGTAAATTCCTGAAGGAATAGCAAGTTTAAGAGTTTCCATGGGTTTGTTAAGGATTTCATCATGTAGCACTCTGTTCAGAGTCCGTAAATTGCATTCTACCCAAAGAAACAGTAAAAGAAATAGACATTCACTACAAGGAAAGAGGGGGGGAAAGAGAAACAGCAATGTTCTGTTCTTAACTGTTGCCCCTTTTTATAGCTATCATATGTCAAGACTTGAAAATACTATCTATGTTTGTTTGACTTTCACAGGCTTTGTATATGTAAGGAAATATGGCTGCAAGTGTCTTCCTGCAGCCTGGAGTATCAGAATGAAAACAATTATTCAAAATACTTTGAGTTAAACCTATTGAAACTGTATCAATAATTTAAGATAATATATCAAAGAGTACCACCTAAAAAGTGCATATTTAGAATCCTACAGAGTTATCAATATTCATGCATAGACAATGACATTTTTAAGCTTTTGAAAACCAAACCAACCAGATAAATTCAGTTTTAAATATATAATATAAGAACTGGAGTAAATGCATATAGTTGTCTTTTTTAAGCTTAAAACTATGATTCTTCCTATAACAATGAAATTGCTTCTTCCCTTCTGCATCTGCTGTTTATCACAGGTTTCTAAATTATCATTCATGCTTTGGACACACTTAAAGCTTTTCATTTTTAGCTACTTCTACACAGATTTTTTAAATTGCCTGAGCAAACACGAACTTTGAGATGTTAGCATAAAATTCATTCTTACACTCCTCAGTATCCACATTCTCTTAGGCAAATACACAGTATGATTACTGTCTTTCCAGGACTATTTCTTACACAAGGAGAAGGGAAATGCTTTGTTGTATGCCTGTACTCACATGGCTGCTTTGCAGTTGCCACTACAATACAGCATACTGATTAGGAAAATTACTTGGTGCAAAATTTGACACATACTGCTGTCTTTGTAGACTAACAGAACACAGGCCAAAATCTTCAGAAGTTCAGCAATAACTACTGCAGTAGAGGATAAGTAACGAGGTCCTTCTTCTTTCAGTGTCCGAGAATAGCGCATGGTCAGCACTAAACTTGTGGTCTGAAAAACCAGGATGCCCAAGGAAAGGTACTTTAAATTGGCAGACATTTCTTGACTTTTTCCTTTCTGAAACAGAAAAAAAGAAACAAACTCAAAGGTAATATTGCAGATATTGGGAATCAGAGATTTCTTTACGTAGGTGAAGGCTCAGAAGGTATTTTCAAGGTGAAGGTGTTTTCTGCTGTGGTACAGCAGAATGTCCAGTATTCCTGCTGCAATGAGCTGTTCCCAGAGTGAAGCGATCTTCCCACTCTTCCACCTCTCCCAAGTCTGTCAGGTTGCAGTCTCTGCCTTGCCAGGTGGCACCAGTGCCAGCAGAAGAAGAGTGAGGGTTGGGCTGCTTTAAATGAGAATGAGAGGTATGCCTGGCAATGAAGGGAAAGGAGATTTGTGGGAAAGCAGAGCTGGAGAGGAAGACATGGGATGGAGGAGCTGTAGGGGAGGCAGCATTAACCTGTCCTGCTGATTATCCTACTCAGAAAAAAATTGATTGAATATAGATGACCAGGTGACTGCTTTCTCAGGCTGCACTGACTACCACAAACTTCCTGTTAGTAAAGCTGTACCATCCTCATTTCTACCAGGAACTTCCACCAAGATGATGCAGTTTTCTTTGCAATTTGTCATCAATTTAAGGGATTAACTTATTGCAGGAGGCTAATGGAGACAATAATTTTCATTTTGCAAGCACAATATATGACAAGGAAATTTTTAAAAACCTTGCTGCTACTCAGAATATCACGTAATTCTTGCTAAATATAAAGAACTTCCATACATAGAAACTAGTGCTTTCTATAAAAGATTAACTTCTACTCCCTTCATTGTGCACTTATTCAAAAACAGAACCATTTTTTATAATGCCATATTTAAATCAAATCAATAACTAGAAGTTTACAACTATGTTTACGAGCAAAAGAACAGTAACAAGCCAAGACAAAGCATGTGGTTCTCAATTTTAAAAGTCTAGACACAGCACACTTAGTGGGTGCATATGGCAGAGCTGTCCCTGTGTTTTACACCTGCAGGCACACAACTTCTGACTCATTTACTACCCACCTTTGTCCACACTGCTTAAGGATGTGCTGGTACCTCTAACTATTTGTGGCTAGAACTGAAGCTGTTTCTTGCTCACTGCATTTCTCTAGCTCAAGATGCATTTCATTGTTGTTTTTGTAGATGTTTGGAGAGATGTACTCTTCAAATATTTCTGACTTGCCCTCTCTAAGCATTTATAGATTTTCTCCAGTCAAGTATTCAAAGTCATCTTATTACTTATATGACACTGACACTTAAAAGACATTGCAGTAACCTACAAACAGGTGTGAATTACCAACAGCCACAAAGATATGAAGTACACACTTGTATCCTACATAATAAAATTCTTTAGCTCAAAAATCACACCACTGTAAAAATATTTGTAAAAGCACACTGGCAAATAAGGAAGGAAAAGACACCAAATGCAGAAGCTCAGGAAGGAATACGCAAGATTCCACTAAGGAATCTTAATAGGAGATACTTTTGTATGAACTGTAATCTCATTTAACTTCTGAAGAAACAAGTACTAAAGATGAAACTGCACTGAGCAATATGAATCAAACAGGAATATAAACTATGAAGGAGAAGAAAGCTGCAGACAATACTCAAGACTTGCTGTTTTCCACTGGTTCTGGTGGAATAATCCGTTACATGAGGATGTTAACTGTGGAATTATGCATCCCCAATAACAAAACTGAGATGAAAGGTTAGATGAAGAACAACAACTTTGAAGAGTAAATTTTATACAGCTGAGAACAAGGAGGAGAAAAAAACCAGTTCCTTCAAAGAGATGAAGAAGGGACATGCACGTTCAGAGACCATGCTTTCTGGAGAAACATCAGCAACACAAAGAAGACAGAGGGAGAAAAAGGTAAAGGAAAAAAACCCTACTGAGAGAAGATACAGAACTGAATTTCACTAAAAGGCTTGCCTATCATACTTGAGAAAACTGACATTTATGTGAGCCAACTTGTACAAGCAATTTCTTTCACCTTTTCCATCTACCTCATTTTTTAGTATTCAGACCTGGAAAACGGGAAATAAAGAACAGTATGTTGTTAGGAGAAAAACCACTGAATTTCATGAAAGCACACCTACAGATAAATAAGTTTTTGAACTTTTTGGTTTTCAGTTTTCAAAATGCTTCTGAACAAAATACAGGCAATGGGAACACACATATCCCTCCTGACTTGGACCCAAATTTCTGCATTCTGTCAGCCTGTGAAATGACAAAGGGTTTACAAATGTTCAAAATCATCAGATATTAATTCTGTAGCCTTCAAAATAGACCACAGTATTAAAAATAATGTTCACATTATTTTTTTTTTGCTGAAATACAACCATCTATTTATGAAGCAGCTTAAAATGTAATTTCAAAAGTAAATCATGAGTACGCTGTTTATGAGCAACTACCAAAGCAATCAGCATGAAAATAAACCAACAAGCACAACACTTTGATAAGCCCATCAGCAAAGCCATAAAAAATACATACCACCTCATCATCTTGAGCTTCTGTCTTGTCTTCCTCAGTAGTCATGATAAAAAAGGGAACTTTCCCCAATGTATCTCAAAAAGGTACTAGTAACAGAAAATATTTCCTTACTGTAAGTCACTAATGCATTTCAAAGTTTCAAAAGTTCACACAAAATGGAATCTAAGTGTCCAGCATGACAGTGGAAATAAGGGTATTTGTTAAAAGTTGTCCTGTCAGTGGTCAACAGGACAGGCTTGTAGACAGCAAATGTGTGAAATTTCATGCTGTACTTACAAGCTGGTTCACAGAGCAGGAACTAGAGTCCTCAAATGTACATATGCCAATAATATAAACCACTCTCTCCTAAGTACACAGAACACCTTATCAGCTCCCCTCATCCCTTCTCCTTTCCTTTAAAAGAGCTGCTTATGAGCTCACAGACCTCTGTGCAAACTGGACCAATCCAGAAAATGAGCAAAACATTGAACTTCAAAGAGCTGGGCTGTCTTCAGCTGCAATTTCACAGCAGCTTTAGATTTACAGGTGACTACCAGAGGTGTAAGTACTCACATGTAGCCATGAGCTCCTGCTGCCCTCACAGCAACAGCTTGGGCAGTCACAGAACAAATGAACTTTAGTCCTCAGGAACAGCCCACACCTGGATTGTCTTAAACCAACAATGATATTGAAGTTACTAATGTATTTCCTGTACAGAGTTACAACTTAAGTTTCTTACTAGACTTTGCATGCACTACTTGGTACTCTGCAGGATAAATCTGTTTGAAAACTCAGATTTAGGTTTGCTAATTCAAAGACTGGAAGTTGAGTGGTCACATGAACTCTGGTTTGAACCGTATCTTACAGTGGGGTGTGTTAAGGACCTGCAGTTCCCTGACTATAACATTAAATAACCTATCTCAGGGACTGGGCTCATTACTGTTCTCTTCTGTTATTCTATGTTAAAAAAAAGGTCAGCCCTTCTGTGCCATTTCTTCAGTGTGCCCACATGGACACACCCTGCAGCCCTATACAGGAGTCAACACACAGGAAGCCAAGAGGGGATTTACAGCCACACAGCATTTGAATTCAGTACACACAGGTGGATTCTATGTGAAGAGCTGTTCTCCTTGAAACAAGGAGAAAGACCTTGGAAAGGTTTTCAGAGCACAAGCCACAGCAAAGCAATCTACACGGGAAGTAATACTTTCCACTGAAAGTACCGTACTGTGCAAAGTCTGAAGAATAACTTCTCAAAGGAAGTAGATTTTGTTAAGTGGAAAAATCACGTATTTTGAGCTCATAATATTCATTCAAAAATGAATACATTTCTGACTTGCAGATTTTCACCCCCCTTGTAATACCTCCAAACCAGGTTAAAATTTAATATTTTACATTTTATTTTTATTTCATCCCTACACTTTACCTCCTAAAATACTAGTAAATTCTAATATTTGCAGATGAAATTAGGCCATAATCAATTTGACCTAATGAACAGCACACCAAAATTACTTGATATTAATCAGTTTACTATAGAGCAATAAGATTACAGGGCTTTTCTTAACCTTACTGTGTCACAAGTAAACTTTAATTTAAAAAAAGAAAAATAAATTAACTGCTATCATACTCCAAATCTTCACAGTGATGTCATTGCATGAATTAAATTCCTTCCAGCCTAGCTGTGAAATGTTTTCACTGCTGACAGTCTTTTAGAGTAAGAAAGCCAAGTTACAGGAGTTATTTTCCTTAACTCTTATTCCATTTTATGACTAATCAGTTTAACATTGCTCAACCAAATAAAAGGCATTTGTGTATTAGCTAAAATGCAAAGCCCAACACAGAAGTAGACAACCAGCCTCTCAAAACTGCCAAAGGCAAAGTTTAAATTTTCTGTGCCACTACACCAAATTCTCCAAATGGGGTCTGCTGGCAAATAAACACTGATTGAGTCTGCCTCTCTCATTCCAGTGGTACAGGTATGGACACACTTCCTGGGCATTTGCTTCAAAATCAGGATAACAGATTAAAGAAACAGGATGGTGCTCTCATATTTCTTCAACGAAATATGAACCTAGTGCTGTGGCTACACCTATACAAATATAATAAGATGTCAACAAAGGAAAAGCACAGTTGGAAGGTGGAGTAAGAGCTAACTCACAGAACCTGAAAAACCTATTTTTGTAAGACTTCCTTCTATGTTTTTCCTACTTTCTGCATGCATTGCCTTCTTCCCTCTGCTGGATAACACACAAGTAACATATTATTTTCTGCAACACAACTACACTCCTCAGAGGAAAGTTCTATTCCATAAATATTCTTTTTTTTTTTTTTTTTTTTTTTGAGTGAATATAGCTTTGTATTTACCAGAAGTAGAATCTAACACAACAAATACTTTAAGTATAGAAATAAGTGGAAGGAAGGAACCTCATGAAGTTCAACAAGGCCAAGTGCAAGGGCCTGGATGTGGCCTGGGGTAATTCAGGAACAGGCTGCCCAGAAAACTGGAGAAACTCCATCACTATAAGTGTTCCAGGCCAGGTTGGATGGGCTTTGAGCAACCTGGTCTATGGAAGGTGTCCCTGACCATAGCAGGGAGTTGGAAACAGATGATCTTTAAGGTCCCTTCCAACCCAAATCATTCTATGATTTTATGACAAATATCCTACATGGTACAGAGGGTGCACAGACCTCTCCAAATCTAGCTAAGTGCTGCTGAACTGGGTTCTGAATTAAATTTTACATACATACAAATAATTTAATTGCCATATTTGGACTGCAATAATCTGACATTTCTTTCTCCCCTCATCACCATAAGATGAAATCTGTCACATCACTGTAACTGTAGTAATGCACATCCTAAATATTTCTGATAATCTTAAACCTTGTATTTCTCAATCTAAAATGTCACTACTATGTTTTCCCTTTTCCTTACACTGTGAACAGTTTCTTGTTTGTTCCCTCCCCTAAGCTATCTACAATTGTCAGCTGTTCCTCCCCAAATACCTGGCACTTTTCAACTAAATCACTGCAAATCACTTCATAATTTTAAAACTTACCTTGTTCTTTCTTTTGTTTTCCTGTTTGTTACTCATTTTTCTTGCTGGAGACATTATAAAGTGCACTAAGCACACTATGAAAAAAACCCAAAACTGTGCTTCTCTTGGAGCTTGTACACTTCTTCAGAACTGTGGTTAAAAGCAAAACCTCTAGCAAAGTTTTTTCCTTACTCTTCGGGGTGAAATGGAGGAACAAGGATTTTTTTCACATGAAGGTTTCCATCAGGCAGTATTTCCAATTTCTCCATTTACATAAAAAAATCTTAACTAGTGAAAAGAATTGAAAACATAACTGCATTCAAATTATACTTTTAAGGCTATCAAGTAGAACAGAGTAGATAACTGGTGGACCTTGCTCTGGCAACGTTATCTTGCTCACTCGGCACAACTGTATCTCGTGTGCTGGTTTTGGCTGGGGTAGAGTTCATTTTCTTCACAGTAGCTGGTAGGGAGCTGTGTTTGAGATTTGTGCTGAAAAGTGTTGATAACATGTTTTCACTATTGCTGAGCAGGGCTTACACTTTTCTGCCTCCCACCCCACCAGTGAGGAGGCTGGGAATGCACAAGAAGCTGGGAGAATAGCCAGGAGAGCTCTTCTCAAGACACCACAGGGATATCCCAGCCCACATGGAGTCATGCTCAGTACATAAAGCTGGGATAAGAAGAAGGAAGAAGGGGAGGTTCAGAGTGATGGGGTTTGTCTTCCTAAGTCACTGTTCCACATGATGGAGCCCTGCTTTCCTGGAGATGGCTGAACACCTGCCTACCCATGGAATGAGGTAAAAGAACTCTTTGGTTTGATTTGCTTTCCTTGCACGGGCNCTGAGGAGGCTGGGAATGCACAAGAAGCTGGGAGAATAGCCAGGAGAGCTCTTCTCAAGACACCACAGGGATATCCCAGCCCACATGGAGTCATGCTCAGTACATAAAGCTGGGATAAGAAGAAGGAAGAAGGGGAGGTTCAGAGTGATGGTGTTTGTCTTCCTAAGTCACTGTTCCACATGATGGAGCCCTGCTTTCCTGGAGATGGCTGAACACCTGCCTACCCATGGAATGAGGTAAAAGAACTCTTTGGTTTGATTTGCTTTCCTTGCACGGGCAGTTTTTGCTTTACCTACTAAACTGTCTATGTCTCAAACCACAAGTTTTCTCATTTTTACCCTTCTGATTGTCTCCCTTGTCCCACCAGTGTAAACAAGCAGCTGTGTGGTGCTTAGTTGCCAGCTGGGGTTAAACCACAACTCTTGGCCATTCTAAAATCATGCAGGTGTTTTTTAAAACTACCAAGTGCACCTAGGTACAGAGCAGTTACACATTAAATGGTAACTGTTAAAGATCAACCAACAATTTCTTCTCAACTTTGCTCCAAAACCTTGGCTTCTGCCAAGGATAGTGGAGGTTGTATCAATGATTCATATATCACTCAACCAGGAAATTCCATCACTGCCAAGCCTAACAAACTGAATGAAATTACATATTAACTATTAACTAAAGTCTCATTTCAGAGAATGCTACAAATTGCTTGGGACTTAGGCAAGATTTTCTTACATGTGACAGAAAACTGAGCAAAAAGGGAACCTGGGTGAGTTTTTTTATGAGCTCCCAAAGGTTTTATGTTTGTTTCTTTCTTTTGTAGGGGAAAAAAGCATTCTAATCTATGTATCATGCAGGAAGAGTAAAGCATTGTGAATCTTAAAATGTAAAATCTGTGGCTGAGTGCTCTTTAAGCCCATCACCTTTATCCTTTACACCAAACCTAGGAATCCAGAGATCATATTTTTTTGACTGATGAAAATCTGGTTTGATGAATACAAATCACATATTGAGTATAAACATTCAGCATTCTGGAAACTCAAGCCCTCATTGAGCTAAATGTTAACACCACCATTTCTTGTAAGATGAAGACTTCAACTCTGCCTAGCAGTGCAATAGTTTTCTATTGACATAACAGTCACTAAGCCAAAGTCTGCCTGCCAGCACAGAAATTTGATACAAGCTGCCTGAACTGCCTCTCGTTTTCACACAGTACATACACTGTGTTCATTGTATAGATCCCAGTATGGATAGATCCCAGCAGCCACACTCAGACTGGGAGCAAGGAAACATTCAGTTCTCAGTTTTAGTTCAAATGCCCACCCCTCCTAAAGCTCACAGGAGTGAAGGCCATGAACCAAAGGACTGCTGGAATGCAGCTCTTGCAGATGTATCAAGCCAAGGAAGGAGCTTGATTTAAGGTGCTGGAAGACTGAACACTGAATCCAGCTGGGGTTCAGCTGCAGCTTACACTTACGTTATTTATGAATTACAAGTCAAGTCCAGGTGCTCAAGGCAACACAGTGTGTCAAACACCTCAGTCAAGGTGACCTGCTTGGAGCAGAGTAACACAAACTAGATCCTATAGGGAAAATCAATCTGCAGGCACTGCAGTGTGCTAGTAACTACAAATAAAATTAGACAGTTGAACAGCACTGAAGAATGTAAGACAAGGTTCAGAAATCCAGTGGCAAAATCCTGGACTACTAGCCATCTGACATTAACACTCCAGATCCTAAGAAGTACAGATGTTAAGAATCTCTCCACCCCTCTAGAGACATCCTCCATTGATGTGATCCAGCTGTGCAGCCTCCTGAGTTCCAGCAAAGCCACGGAGCCTGCACAAGCAGCACGAATATGGTAGGAACTGAAAAATAAGCCCAGGTAGCAAACAATTCAAGAGCAACATGGGAGGAATAACAGTGTCTAGCAAGCCTGTTCCAAAGATAAGTATGTGTTGTGCTCCCTTAACGCTGCCCAATCCAGAACTGTTTTAAGGGGACATGTGACTTGAATTCCACAGGTACTTGGCTCAGATGATCCCTGCCTTTTCTTGTTATTGCAAACAACAGCATCACCAGAATAAGGAATTAGGCTGTGTAGGGAGCCTGTAGGATTGCAGGAGGCAGAGTTACTCCTAACAATACATTGCTCTAAAGAAAGCAAATTTATACTCACTAGAACCAGTCTTTCCCCAAACCAGTATTTTTGCTACATATACTACTTCTACCAGCCAGAGCATCCTGTATCCCAAACCAATGGATCCTTATCCCAGAACTGTGATTTTCAATCACAAGTTCTTCTTACAATGCCTGACAACATACAAGGGAATCAGGAACTACAGTTTCCAAAGGGAGAGATTATTGTAAATCACTTTCTCCACAAATGTCACCTCCCTCAAACTCACCATGCAGCCTCTAGCTCAACTCAGTGAGCACACTGATAAGTGCAGTGCCTACGGAGAGAGGCAAGCAACCCCACAGATTTTGGGAAAAGCAGTCCATCGCCTAATGTTAATTCTAAGACTCACTTTGTCATTCTGCACATATGTTCTTTGAAAAGCAAAGGTTGTCTTAGATCCCAATCCTCCTGTGTAGAGACCACCATGAAAAATAAAACTTCCCACTGTGACGCTCACTCAGTTTTAGAGAGGTTTGTTGCATACGTTCTTTATGTCCCAAATAACACACCCCTCTTTTGCTCAAAGCTGTGTCAGTCTTCTCCACCCAATCATTCTTTTAAGATATTTTATCTGGAATCCAAGTCTTCATCACTCTGGTTTAAAACATAGCTTATAGGATTTAATAAAATGAAACAACTTGGGTACCTTCTGACACTTATCTTTTACCTTTCAGTTTATTCCATAATATGAATTATTACATTTGTTATCTCTATATCCTCTGAGTTTCTGCTTAATCCATAAGCGCTGTACTGCTAGAACGCTTCTCATTTCAAAAACTTGATATAAAATTGTGATACCATGAAAATACTTGTAAAGCGTGCATTTCTGTGAACTTTACATGCAGCACCACATCACGCATAGTGAGCATCTTCTCAGCAGAGCACCAGCAAGGGAGTCTCAAGCTCAGCAGCACTGACACAGCTCTGGCCAGATCCGTGCCCCTTCCCAACTTCACACACAGCCGCTTCCCCACAGCAACTTTAACTTCACCCTCTCCTCCCTCTTGCTCAAACCGCTCCATTTCCAGACATTTCTCTCGGTGTCCCTTCGATCCCACCCTTTCCCTCTCCAGCCGGCTCCCGCAGACCTGCTNGTGCTTCCGGGAGCCGCGGTCCCGTCCCGCAAAGGCTCCGGCTGCAGCCGAGCCCCGCCCGCTCCGTTCCCAGGGCCGCGGCAGCAGCGAGAGCCGGGCGGGCTCGGGGCCGGGCCCGGGCAGGGCCTGGAGGGGCTCGCGGCCTGCAGCCCTTGCGGCCCGGGGAGAGCCACGGGCCGCGTTCCGCCCGAACCGAGGACGGGAAACTTCGGCAGCCACTGACACCAGCGTTTTGTATGAAATCCATCGCAAATTTATTAGAGAATGGCAGTGCTGGTTCGAATTAAGCTACGGACCTCTCAAACAGAACAGTACTGTGTTGTCCGAAGAAACAAATTGTCCACCAAATTTTGAAGATCATATATAGGCATAACTTCGTGCTTCAATTACAGGTTGATTTACCGATGGTTGGCAAAGGGTAGTGCTGCACATCAAAACCGGGTGAAATCCTGGTCCCGTGGAAGGTAGTAGCAGTACTCGAATGGAAACCTCTCCCAGCAATTACAATTGTAAACCATGACAGAAAAGCACGCTACTAATAAGGGTAATTTTAATAGCAGGCACATGTTCAATAAGGCATTCATTAGAAGTGTGATTTAGGTGAATGTGCTTTGTTAACACCAAACAGAAGGTGGCTCTGAGAGCTCCAATAGAGTTTGCTGCAAGGTGTGGAACTGCTCCCAAACTCAGAAATGGGCCGTGGTATTTCAGCGAGCACGCTGGTCTACCAGCTTGCAGATGTACACATCACTCATGAAATTAACATTTCAGATATACGAGGTATCACAGGTTAGACTAAATACTTGAGAAAAGGAGCCAAGATGGTATTAGTTTTATGCATAGAATTGATTTTCTATTCCTTCCAAGGAAAAAGGCTTTATTTTTCAGCAGATTTTAGTTTATCAGCCTAATCTGGGGTACAGATTATCTGCCTCATAATGCTTCTCTACAGAACTCTAGGTATTTGCAGTTGGTTTGAATGGAGTTCATAATGTCTTTGCTCTGAGCTGTTTCATTTTTCTAATGAATAAACTTTAACTAACCCCAAAAAAATTCAGTCCTGTGGAGTTTTTTGAGTTTTTTTTGCTTTGCAATCTCCATATTGAATTTGCATTTGATTTCAAAAGACTAAAGCCAATACTCTGATATGACTTCAGCATCTTTTCTTCAGTCCCATGGGGAACTCAGAAGTTTACATGAGACTTATCTTATGCTATGAATACCTGGCAGAGTGTTCAGTTTGCATATACAATAATTTACTTCACCTTGTCCACTTCGGTTAATAACCAAATATTTTCTAGGTATTCATTTGTCACACCAATCATTTCAGGTAGGTGTACATTGCATTCCTTATTAGAAATAAAAATAAATCATATAGCTAGGGTACAATTTGCTCTCCTAAAATGATGCCTAAGACACTGACACAACTAATGATATCTACTAATGACTAAAACCAGAGGTAAAATAATGAGGGGCATGACATACCAGTTAGACATGCAACATAACAGTCAAGTAGCATCTGCCAATTTGACTTAATGGTATTTTTTTATCTTACATTAAGTAATCTAATAATACGGAATATAACCCGTGTTTAGAATGTCAGATAATTCTTCAGAAGTTCATATAGACCATTTTGATACAGCAGCAGAGAGAGCAAAGGCACTCAAAACACTGAATAACATCAGGAATTGAGGAGTGGAGTGTTTCCCAGCAGAGCTCTATTAAAAAAAAGAGAGAGAAATTTGATAAACCCATTCCTAAATAGTTCTCCTTATTGCTATTATAAAGTATAGAAATTTTTATAGAAATTTTTTCTATTGGCCCCTTCTATTATGTAGACACTTCTGCTGTGAAAAGATCATGTGCCACATTTATATCAACAGGTGTTTTTAGTGATAGTCAGGGTCACAAGTATAAAGCACCTATGTGGTCCCACTTCTCTTCATTTTTGTTAAGATTATTTCATTTACATTGCACATGTGTTCTCAAACATTTATTGAGATGCAGGAGATTTGACAGATTTCAGTTTTCTGTGATATGTATAGGAAGAAACCTGTAGAAACTACAAAGAGGAAAAGTTCTTACCACTTGACTGCCGCCTGAGTAAGGTGATTGCTGAAAAAAACCAAACAAATTTAGAGAGGTGTTACCAGCCAATGAACACAGGTGTTTTTTCCTATGATCAACAAGATTTTAATAGCTTAGCCCACAGCATGGTTTTAAGTTGTTCAAGAGGAAAGTTGAACAAGTATTAATAATGACCAAATCATCCCAAAATTGCTCTACCCACCACCCAAGTTTTTTGTTTGCTAAGAAAAGAAGGTGAAAGTGCTGTGATGTAAGGATTCTTACCGGTTTCCCAGAGTAAGTGCTTCCTGAGCCAGAGCCACCCTGTGAAATGATTATGAACCATTTAATTTTGTCATACAAGGCTGCAGTGAACAGCATCCAAAGAGCACACAGCAGTCTTGAAAATTCCCTGGACATTAGTGGGTCTGATAGTGATTTTGAT
>VZTR01028845.1:51165-83561 GCA_013400775.1 Chaetops frenatus | reverse complement strand
CCTGAACTACAGCACCAATGCAAA
The DNA here is from genome assembly GCA_013400775.1 of Chaetops frenatus. Classification (NCBI taxonomy): domain Eukaryota; kingdom Metazoa; phylum Chordata; class Aves; order Passeriformes; family Picathartidae; genus Chaetops; species Chaetops frenatus. Next base: position 83,537 of record VZTR01028845.1, on the reverse strand, counting down.
GCATTACTGAGTTGCAAAGTAGACCACGGAACATTACTTTTCTCTTATGAATCAGTGAGTTGTAATTATCACTATTTTAAATGAAATTGTAGAACCCAGCTGGAAGAGAAATATTTGACACCAGCTGGGGCAACTTTCCTATTTATTTGGTAATCACTTTAAAATTTGAAGAAGAAAAGAAGTTTAACTGACATAATAAATAATCTAAAAGCCGTTTAAGCGGCTGTCATTTCTTTTCCTCATCACTGACTGTCTAATATTACTATGTATCATTTTCTCATCATCATGGAGCATAAACTTGACTTGAGCAGGATATATTAACATGACNTAACATGACTTATTTTACAGAACAGTTTTGTCCTTTTCTTTTTACGTGTATTTTTGCTAAAAGGAATTCAAACATCTTCACAGCCATTAAAAGAAATGCAAATGAGTACTTCAATGTCTAAAAATCCTATTGAAAGCCTGTTGGAGTCCTTTAGGCCAAAATTTACTGGAATCCTGTATTTCTTTTACTTCAAAAAATAGTTTATTCATACACAAATAATAAAATGTCTTGGTTCCCTGCTGGACTACTTATAATATGTATGTAACTTCTTACACCTCTTTGGTAGTCTTTTCTTTGGATACCAATCTGATAATTAGATACAAAACATTCCCTTACACTGAACGTTGCATCAGGATCTGCCAGAGAGATCGTCAGATGCTTACGCAGACTTGGCCAACTCTCAGAGCTCAGGATATCAGAGGCAGGGGCCAAGCACAACGTCTGCAAAGCTTCTTGGCGAACCTGGAGCAGTCAGAAAGATAAACACCAAAAATCCATTCACAGCAACTTCTGAACTATTTAATTTACAAGTAAGAGGGAGGGAGGGAGGATAGAGAAGAGGAAGGGAGGATGGAAGGAACAGAACCTGGCTGTAAAACAGAAAAAGAATAACAAAATACTTTTCTTCTGCTATATTTTTTTATGTTTATTTAGACAAAACACTACATCACTGACTGGGGAAAATGTGAGCATTCGAAGAAGCAATAAAAACATTTTAAATGGGTTTTCAATACTGGATGCAAGGTTTATGTTCTACTTTCTGCCTGTAATCAAATATTTTGTTATCAGGGAATATAGCTCTCTAAAGCTCTCAGCTAGGGGAAGTAGACACAGTTATTAGACACTGTGTCATGCTGCTGAATTTTCATCAGCATTCTAAACAATTTTGAGTAACATTTTTTTTCAATTCATAGACAACTGTAATCTTTAGCAATTTATTTCATCTTACCGAAAGAAACCGTAGGACATTTTAATAGTATCTAATAGCATCAGACTTTTTACCAGGTTTTCTAATAAGCTCCAACACAATGTTTGTACCAGTTCCTACCTACAGCGCCACTTTTTCAACTGCCAGACAACCCCCAACAAGTCTTATCAAGACAGCACAGCCAAACTAGTATTTGTCCAAGCTTCAAAAATATCAGCAGCTGGTGCTGATTGTTGGTTAGAGATAGAAATTAGTACTGACATGACAGCAAACCTATATTGGACTTTGCATTTTCCATTTGGCAGCAGGTTGTTGGCAGATCAGCAGGCATCTCTCTCTTCCTACAGGGGTAACTCAAAGGGCAGCACAGAAGTTACCAGGAAGGGCAAAGGACATGTATACAGGACAAATAACATTCAGTAACTTTATTTATCAAGAAAAAAGCTTTTTTTAAACTAAAAAATGCCCATCTATAGCACACAGACCTCTAAAAAAACCAGATACTTGCTGCAACACGAGTTTTTGAACCAGATGGTTACAAACAATGAAATATTGCACTGCAGAGTAGTTTCTTCACTGGTCAAGATAGATGACCCAACAATGACAAGTTTCCACTTTGGTACATAGGAGCTCTTATGTACATACAGGCTGTTCTCCAATATGCCGCAAACATTCATTTGTATTAACATTTCATTTCTGCTTTTGAACTTACTTCCTTGGGCTGACTAGGGTCCAGCCTTTCTGAGAGCAGCTGCAATTGTTCTTGACTCATGAATGCATAACTCTGTAATACACATTACAAAATGATCATTAGTATATTTTATTAAATTGAACAGCAGAAGATTAAAATCATCAGTCTTTCTGATGATTATTTTTGATAATTAGGACTTCAACATTTAAACTAATTTTAACAATAAAGTCAACATTCCAAAGGTCTTCTGCTGTTTGCCCGAAGTTAAACTTAGATAATGAAATTACCATGACATATTTTGTTTGCTTTACTTCAGAGTTTTCTATATCTTCAAAAAATCCCTTATAATAATTTATTCAGCAGGCAATCTAGCATAGTACAATAGTCTGGAAATGAACTGCACCATATTTGGCTTCCAAAGTAAAATCACAAAAGTTAGATGATTTACTCATTTTATCATTACCTTATCTTTTTCTATACCATACTTGGATAGGTAGTTTGGAGTATATAGGCATCATACTGATCTCATCTAACATATGACGCCTAAAGTAGCTAGTAAAAGCTTAGTACTTAAAACAGAAAGAAAAGTAAATAATTTGGGTTTAAGATATAATAAAGATGGGAAAAATTAATCTTTCTTTTGGGCCACTCCACTGACAGAAACTTAACAATTTTGCAGTATGATGCTTATTTCATAACATATAGAGAAAACCCATTGTACTTGGTTGAAGGAGGAGTCACTGTCAGAACAGATGTCTGTGTAATAGCCACTCTGACGTTCTTTCTTTGCTTTACTAGCCAGCTCCTTATCATGCATCCGATCTTCTTCAAACTTGTTAAGCAAAGATTCTACCACAACCATCATGACATTCTTCAAGGCATGTATCATTTCTCTGTATCTTCAAAGTAAAAATTATTTTAATATTAAAGAACATAAAAATCACTATGTGAAAAAAAGAAAAAAAAACCACTACATCATGAATAACTGAATATGACATAATGCTAATTAGACCTGAACTCACTGAATTTACAGAAATTAATGAATACCAAATCCAAATCAAGCAATGAAACATATATGTACCTTACACGTTTCAGTTAACAATATTTTAAATTACAATAAAACTCCTTTTTTTTCCCTTCCAGAACCATGCAATGAAATACCACTAGCATAATTCTATTTTGGGATGTTCTTAAGAAAGAACAAAATGAGTCCACCAAAAAGGAGGATCTGTCCCTGAGAAAACAGGCCAGTTCTCATCCTTGTTACTGTTTGTTACTTGTAGGTCAACAACCAATTTTTCTTTTGCAATAACCCTCAAGCAGAACCAGTAGAAGTGAACATATTATCCTGATTCAAGATCCTGAGTACAGGTCATGCACAGAAATAATTTTGTTTCAACAAACCAGGGTTTTTCTAATTTCCATAAATTGAAAAATATCCCCAGGGAAGTAATTCAAAAGAAAATAATGCTTCAGAAGAGCATCCTATTGTAAAACGTTAATGTTTTAGTTCAAATTATTTTTTACTTTAATGCTAAAATTATTTATTTTACAGTCATCAAAGATAAAAATTATCATATTGTGCTTTAATATCCTCCTACACGTCAATTTAAAAATGTAAGATACATATTTAATTCATTGGAGTTTCTTCTACAAATTTTAACGAGCACAAGAACCCTAAGGTCCTGATCCTTGAAACAAAATTTTACAAACAGCAAAATATGAAAAATGGTCATCCTAACATCTATTTTCCTATTTTCTTATTTTCCAACACATAAAAATTACCATTGGCGCTGAAATCCTAAATACCTCAAAAACTTCACAGATTTGCTACCAATCTTTTTATGCAATAGTTCACAACCTTAATTCCAGGGTGAGACAAAGCATGACAAATTGCAATGTAGTGTGTCAATATCTGAAATGCTTAGCACTGATTTTTGTTACAGGTTCAGAATTATTATTGGTTCAGATCTTATTTTTTCAAAATGCCTTAAGGAAAAGCGGAAGGAAGACTAAGAGAAAGAAGAAATAGATGTCAATTACATGTATATACTCACTCTTTTGATTCACGGGCCTTCTTAGTAAGATGTTGGACAAGTGTGTCATAGCCAGATATTTCACCCTGACTTTGAGCAGAGGTACATTTTTCTGTTTCTTCTTCAATCACAGGTCCCACAGTATTTTTTATATGTTGTCTAAGGTATTTCACGAACTCATAGCTGCAAGAAATATGCAAAATTAAATGCTAACATATCCTTGAATTCACTATGAAACATTTTCAACTTTATATCAACAACCACTATCTTCTCTCCCAGCAGATCTGTTACTCTGAGGTCAGAGTTTATGACTTGCATAGAAATAAACTTCAGCAGTGTAAAATAACACATTACAGTTTGATTTTCTTCAATATGGTCATTATCAGCATATTGTAGGAAGATAGAAGAAACAAAACCAAGATAGTTTATTTACCAAATGGCACAATTTCACTTTGTTCTTCTAAAAGCAAAAATCCACTCAGACAAAAGGTTAAGGTTTTGTAGACAAAAAACAAAGAGTATTAAGAAATTTCAAATTCCAAAAGAATCATTCCTTGTAACACTCTGAACATAGCACTCTCTTAGAATATAAACTAACTGGTATTATTATTTATGTGTTATGCATACAAAATCAGAAGATGCAGAAAAAGCACAGTTTATAAATTCGATATGAGTATGAATATGAGAACACCTATGGCCTATGAAATTCTGTGTCATGACAATATACAGATCTCAGTCCAACTGACAAAATAGATGTCTGTTATTACACAAACATATCAAATTCAAGGAGTTTTATGATCAGATACCCATAGACACTTGCTAAAAGAATAGAATAATCAAAGGGAGATCTCAAACTAAAGACTCTCCGTAGGTCCTCCAACTTTATATTAGCTACAGGAATTGCTAAAGAGCACTGCTCAGAATAATCAACTTTTGGTTTTGGATTTGTATAAAGGTCAAGGCAAACAGAAACATACAAAAAAGTAATCATATATTAACTATAGATGCACAATTTTATTTTCATTGTATCAAATGTAGATGTGCAACTACTTCATGTTAACTTGGATAAAAAACCCCAAAAAACAAACAACAAAGCACACAAAATTGTATCATGATAGCTATTTCCTCACTGGACTGCCTACCTCAGGTTCCAACAGGTACGCTGGTATTTTTCTTTCCCCCTACTTTTCCATTCTTGTTCTCAGTTAAAGTAACAGAAATACATTCCAAGAAAGATGCAAAACATGTTTATTTCTGCTTTCATTGCTGAAATTGCACACAACTATCCACTGCATGAAAGCTTTCATGAAACTGTCTCCCCTTTGTTTTATAAGGGTAACACTTCCAGGGTTTTTGCAATGACTCCTTCACTCTGAAATATACAGCAACCACATCACTATTCACATCACTACTTTTATGTCTGATGTTCTAGTCTTCATCTTCTGCATTGTTCTTTCACCTTAGAAATGTTTTGTAACAATTATATATATGTATGTGTTTCAGCAATGACAGTACTACTTCTTCACAAGCAGAATTAATTCAGACTGGAATTTATAAAGGAATCACACTTGTAGTGTTAAAAACACCTCTGATGTAACAGAAAACACGCTACTTATGTAGTTTAAAATCCTGATGTGTACTACTGCACAGAAATTTTGTACTTGATTCAATTCTCCTTTTTATTAGTTTTCTGAGGATCCTGCATTTGTCTTTTCTACATCAAAGTGGGAACAGAGAATAAAGTAAGGCCTCAAAATCTGGTAAAATTACCGCATCAAAATCAGCACGAGGCAGAAACAGTACTGCTCGAAATGCTGAGCTGATCTAGAGTACTGGATGGTCCAAAAGCACACACTACTAATAACAGAGCTTGCAAACAGAATGGATGGGTTAGGAAGAACGTTTCTTAATGGCCTCATTTATAAATGGCCACATGATCTCTCTGACTTTCATGAAAACCAGTCTGTACTGCTGTGGATCACAAACAAGGCAAGAATACCTCCAGAAATATTCCAGCACCAGATAGGAATCCTCATGTTCTGCATTTAATGATCACTTGATTTTCCATTAAATGTAAATTAAAACTGTTCTCATGAAAAGAAAGTGTCTCTAGGATCACCAATTTTCTAACATACAAGAAAGAGTAATGAATGTAAAGGCTTCACTCTTGTAAAAGGAAAAGCTATATAGGAATTGGTTCAACCACTTACAGACTTTACTCCCTCACTGTGGGTATTCTATTAAGTTCTCAGAAAAAATGACAGAAATCATTTCAATTTTTTTTGTTTGAGATTTATTGTATATATCTTATCTAAATGGTTTTTTTCTGTCAGAATTACATGTATCTTTTACCTTGATATGTTTACAACCAAATTCTTTTACTCTCATGCTTGTCACCCAGCAACCTACTACTCAAAATTCACAGAAGTACAAGCAACACTGTAATCCAACACAATTTTTAACAAAAATTAAAACTGAGCTAAAATACCTTTTTAAGAATATAACATGTGCAAGAAACACATGCAAGCTTCAAGGTTTCAAAATTACGGTGGAATTTTGGATAAACCCTGGTTCTATTTCACTTATTTACCATTATCTAACTCCTACCACTGACAAAGGAATGACACTAGGTAAGTTTAAGAGAACGTAAATAGTGCCACTTCTGAAAAAACTGATAGGGAAACAGCTTTCTCAGAAGAGGTTAGGTCACAGAGCTCTGTTTCTTATTAAAATATCTTCAGATCATTTCAGCTTGATATTCTTTTGGCTTGTCCTAAAATGTGTACTAAAAATCCCCCATGTAGCAAAAAGATAATCAAGTTATAACATCATGGAAAGGAAAGAGGAGCATGGGATCTGGAAATCTAGACTGTACGTAAGTGAGGTCACTCTGTCCAGTCTGATTTAACAGAAGTGTAATGGGGATGCATTGCTGTTTTACTTAAAACATAAAAGAACGATTGGAATAGATAAGATAGACATGTTCAGAAATATAGGCCAGCGAGAACAATCAAATATGGAAGCCAAACGGCCCTCTGAAAAAGTACTCTATTTTGAAAAACAAGATTATGTTGTATAGCAGGTGTCAAATATACTGAGCACCTTCAGTGACTACTTCTTCTAGATGCTTTTCATGTGTGCATTTAGTGCATTACATGTGCACATGCATCAGAGCTTTGTAAATTCCTCTCTCACAAACAGCTCACGAACAACTACTACAGTAAAAATACATTAGTAAGAGTGGAGGGGGGAAAAAAGCAAACCAAGGAAATGGCAACATTAATTTTATCCTTTAAATTAGCATCATCTTAGAGTTGATTAATGACAGGAATATCTATATGTGTATAAATACACACACATTTACAAAGCAATATAAAGTGTAGACAATTCCCAGGAATAATATAGTTTAACACATACCAACTTCTTCAAAAGCCTAAAAATAGCAAAAAAAATTTTACTTGTGGAAATTCTCATCTGTTTCCTCCAAATGCAAGAGAATTTCTTCTGCACATTCTACTGACGGGGCTCCAGTGATTTTTTCCTTCACACTCTGCAGCAACTGTTTAAGCATAGACTGTAATAGAGCTTCATCTTCACTTGTAAAGTGAGACATCTGTAGAATACAAATAGAAGAATAAGAAACTCTCACAGTTTTGCTTTTCCTCATGCTAAGAAAAGCACAAATCCCTTAAATTGCCACTTTTTTACTGTTATTAACAAGATTTTCTATCAAAAGACACAATCAGAGACAGGAAATATTTGACAGAGCTTAGCTACAAACAAACTGAAAACAAAACAATCTACCCAGTTTCAGTAAAATTCCTGATAATGTAGCATAATATTCTTAAAGGAGATATTACATTAAGAAAAGCCTGAATATTCCTATTTATACTTGCTTGAGAACTTGCCCATCCTATAGGCACAAGAACACACTGTAAGCTAAAAAAATAAAAAGGAGTGAAGGTTTTACAGATGTAATGACTGTATCTTGATAAGAAAACTTTATAAATCTCTCACCTGCTTCTCATCTGCTATTACTACCCAGTTATGACTTTGGGATCCCTCTACTCAGAGCTATTGCTGTGCCCATGACTGAAAATGCTGTCAGATTTTGCCAGGTGGAATTATCAGAACTGTTTTATTTCCCTGTGCTAATCAACTGCAGTGACCTGACAGAGTCCTGTCAAATTAAATGGAAACTGCTGGGAAAAACTGGGAGAAGCAGAAGCAGTGACAAACTGGAAGCATCTATCAAGTCAAGAAGGCACACAATCAGTTAAATTTTCAAGGCAAATTTAAAGAAAATACAAAAATAGACAAAAGCTCATTTTTGATCTTGATTAACTAATGGCTTAAAAATCTTTATTGGCCATGGAATACTTTCAAACCTCAGTGGCAGTTCTAGCTTATATATTTCTAGCCTGTTTAAGGAAAAATTACCTAGAGATATTTGACTATTTTGAATTAAAAATTAAAGACTCTCTAAGCACCTGTGAATAAACAATACACAGACACTTGGAAGAGACAATATAGTAAATTACTGTTTAAGTATCAAATAGTATCCAGCAGAAAAAAAACCAAAACCAAACCAAAACGAACAAACAAAACAAAAACACCAAACCCAAAACAAAACCAAACAAACAAAAAACCCCACAAAACAAAACCCAAAAAAAGCACCATATAGCACCAGCTCGAGGAGTTATCTTTTACGAAAAGTAACAGTTCATCAAGGCAGCACTTCTTCGTGGTAAGTAGCACAGCTGTTGAACATTTTACTTAGATCTATCATTATTCAATATTAACTCAATCATATTACCAGAAATTTCATTAAACTAACTTAGAGCAAACAAACAAAACACCCCAAATCCCTTGCATTAATCTTAATTCACTGATTTTCAGCCCTCTTTTTCTTAAAGAATCTCAAGACAGTTAATCCAACCCAATGCACTTTTAGATCTATATAAACATCAGACAATATCCTAATCCCCTGGAGGGGAAAAAAAAAAATCACCTAATATTTTGGTAGAACTAGGCATTTTTTTAGAAGTGCAAGGTATCCAAATACTAGCTGGCAGTCAGAGCAAAGCCCTGATTAGATTATTCATAGGGAGAAATCATGAGACTCTTGCAGCTTCACCTCCACTTTGCCTTGAAAAGTCTTATCTGACTTACATAATCACTAACAAAGATATGTATCTTACATTTAATTTGTAATGGTTTGTTGTGCTTGGTTTTTTGGTTTGGGGGTTATTTCCCAGCAGGCATATCCCCCATACAGTTTCCAGGCAACATTAAATGGTCGTTTTCTCCCTAAAATACAACTTTACCCAAAGTTCAGGCAGCCTTTTAAGGTCTCGGCACTGTCGCAGAATGCAAATCCTGCCGCACAAGCCAGGGGACGACCTAGAAGCGGCCTGTTGTTGCCAGCATTTATCCTCACGCAAGCCTTCCCCTGAGCAGAGAGGCGGTTTCAGCAACAAACCAAGGAGAGCAGCTAGCTCCCAGAACGCGAGCGGTGCGAGAATTCCTGCCCTTTCTTTACCGCCCGTCCTTCGGCTGTGCACCGGGGGTGGGCAGCAGCCAGGATCCCTGGCACAACCCACGCACGAGGAGAGCAGCCGGTCTCTTCCCAGGCACCGGGAGAGGAGGCTACGCCTGCCCAGGTGCTCCCCTCCGCTGTCGCTGACAGCGCGGCAGGGCACTACCGGGCACCTCGCCCCACGCAGCCGCTCAGCTCCGCCTCGCTCCCGCGGCCCCGGGAGCCCCGCATCCCCAGCCCCGCGNTGGGTGTGGGTGTGGGTGTGGGTGTGGGTGTGGGTGTGGGTGTGGGTGTCTGGGTGTGGGTGTGGGTGTGTGCCGGTACCGGCAACCCACGCAGAGCTCACCAACACTCAGCGCTCCCTGGGTCCAGGCGCCTCTCTGCTCAGCCCGGCATGCTGGCCCGCAGGTTTCCCACTGCGTATTCCAAAGGAATACCGTCGTGCCGTTGTTTCTAATTTACGTCAGCAGGGCAACAGGTTGTCTCAATAAATGGTAATGTCTCAATAAATAAAATAACGAACGGCAAGGAATTTTTCAGCTCTCTTTAGCGGTCCATTCACTCCTATGATTAAGGAAATATTATAAAAATACCAAATAGTATTTTTTCTCTCAAATAAATGCATAACACAAAAATAGCAAAAGAGTTTGATATGAAATCATTTCCATTAGGCCAGCCATAATAAACCAGAATTTAGTTACCATAAACACTCATAACGATGTTCGTCAGTGCTTGCATGCAAGGTGTTATGTAATTTATTATTATCCTTTCCTCCTACATTTTTCAAATGATTCTGATGGCGGGTGATGCTAATCTTCCATGATGATGTGTCCTTTAAATGTTAATATTCCATGTAACTCTAGTCTTCCATGAGGACTTCTTCCTTGAACTAGACCTGTAAGCCCCTTCAGTTAACAGAGCTCTTCTTAGTTGTGGGGATCCACCTGCACAGTAGAACGAAGCTTGTAAACTGCAATATTTCTGTTGAAAAGGGACGATTCAGGAATAACACAACCCTCTCTTCGGCCAGTTCTCAGAAACCAGACTTTGATCGATTGCAAGAGAGTTGCTGTGATACCTTTAGCAGTGAGCTCTTTAGTGCTTGGACATGGCCAGTGCCCTCAGGTACCCACAAAACAAAACTGGAAAAATTGTCTGCTGACGGCTGCTTGCAAAGGGTAAACTGACCAGAGTCCTGTTAGCTTGGCCATGCACTCTCCCCGTCTTCTAAGTGCATTGTTTGGAATGGGCTACAAGTTCATTCCTCAGGCTCTTCCTTCACAGGGCACGGAATGGTTTGCTTCTTTTTTGTCCTCATACCAATGGAGAGACGCTGTGGTGAAACACTTGTAATTCCTTTATTACTTCACAAGCCCTGATTCAAGTGACAGCATCTCAGTTTCATAGCTGATAAAGCATTAAAAAAATCAGTTTACATAGTATTCAGAATTCCTAGTTCTTACTGAAAGAGCCTCCAATTTAACAAGCCTTCCCTATCTTATAAAACACGTTATAAGAAAAGTTGCACTTGTAGTGGCATCACAGAAACATGTCCTCGTGACGCCTGCGATGTTCCTGAAATCCTTCCATTCCTTTCTACCCTCTCCCACCTTCTGTGTCGCATCCAGCTTCTTTAGCCACGTTTTGCAGCCATTGGAACCTGGAGCCCTTTCTTGTGAGCAAAGCTGGCAGAGCTCAGGTGCCGTTGGCCATGATTATTAGGATGCACCCAGGCAGACACCCTCCAAGGGTGATACTCCAGAGTGAACAACACTATTCTGAAGTATGTTTACATGGGTGCATGTCTGTCATGTGGGAGAGGTTGCAATCACTGCCAATCTGTCCTTGTGGATTTCACACTGGTAAAATTCTACTCTCTCTCTTACACCAGGAATTCCTTCTCTTTGGTAAAAATATTCCAGATGTTCTCTCTCGATTGTACAAACAGGAAAGCCTGGCTCCTAACCCCGGTTCAGGAAGGCATGAGATACAAATAACTCTTCATGAGACCTCAGCATTGTCAGAATGTCACAGTGCTGACTTCTATAATTTTAGAAACATAAAGGCAAACAACAAATACACAAATTTGTAGAGTCTGTAACATATAAGGTAAGCAGAATTTCAAACTGAAACACTATAGGAACGTGAGTAATTTAAGTATTATAGCGAAGTTTAATTTAATTGATATGGCTCTCTTCCCATACCTCGAACATGTCCCAACATTTGAATTATCAGGTTATCCCAAACTTCTGTAAATTTAAAATGTTTCTGCAGTGTCTTCAGTGTGGCAGGCCAGAAAGAAGGAACCTGTGAAAAACAAAGGAATCTTCTTTACAGCTGGTGGTAGTAGTGGACACAGCTTGACTTGGTGCTTATGTCATTACACCAGGGACATAATTTCTCTCCCTTCTTTCTGCTCTTTCTTACTTTTCTCTTTTCCTTCACTATAACTTACCACAAGACCACTCTTTTTCTGGGTGACACACAAAGGTCTGGAGAGATCTTGGTTTTATGTAGGTGATGCACAGCTGTTAGTTTCTCCAAGACTGTTTCCTAAGACTTTCACCAACTCTGTATGTAGGACCTACTACAGGAATTGGGGTTTAGTATCTGAATAATTTGGCATAGCCATCGTCTGTTGAAATTCCAGTTTATTCCTTGGCTGATACAATTTTCAAAGGAGTATATACCAAAAAACTAAAATGGAAGGCAAACTCCACTTGACTAAAAAAAACCAACAAAACCAAAACAAAAGCAACTTTCTATGCTCCTATTTCAGAGCTAAATCAAGATCAGAAGGAGCCAAGGCGTCCTCACTTTAGAGGTTCCTAAACTGGGACTATGATTTGAAAAGTAAGAAAGAAGTTAGGAAAGGAGAAATAAGTGGTTCTGGACATAGCACAAGAAGTCTTCACCACCTTTCTGCACACTCTGACATCTCTTTAACCAGTTCTTGAGCCCCCAAATAAAAGATGAAGACACTTCATCAACCGTTGTATGAATGCTGTAGCATTTCTTGCCCTCTCACATCACATTTATGGCAGTTTCCCGAATTTGGAGGAACAATGAGCATGTTTTAAGACATCATTAGATCATAATCTAATCATAAATATCAAAAAGGAAACTGCTTAAAATATTACTGCTGATGGGAAAATCTTTTAAAATAATCTCCAAAGGAAATTTTCTATTTTGAAGACCGTCTGTCCTTTCCTCCCTGTGCACTCCGGGGAAATATTAACCCCTGGGTAAATGTTTCCGTAAAACAAACAATAAGGAACTGGTGGGTAAGTGGTCACAAGGGTTGCAGGCTGGAGCACTTATGCTATCAGCTGCACATGGAAGGCTTGTGTTAAAACATGCAAACTGAATTTATATCAGTTCCATAACAGGGAAAATATAAAGTGTCCTGACATGTCTAAATGTTACATCAGATGACTTTGTACATTCCTGTTGAGCACTAAGTATGAGATGCATGTAAACTATGACAGGAATCAAAAAAATAAATTGGGTCAGTTTGCTCATTTGGTAATTAAACTTCAGTTATGCTGACATTTCAAAAAGACTGAAGATCTTACTTTGCTGTTCCTGATCTCTTTTTTCTGAAAAGTGAGAAACTGACAGGAAATCGATAGGACTCTCACATAACATTGTAAAGCACCAACTCAGAACCAGCCTGTCCAATAACAATCAGGAATGGTATTGATTAAAAATGTGACTTAGTGAACATATAGGTACTGATTTTTCCATCTGTATTTTATGATGCAGCTTTCAATAGATGCTCTGCTTGCGGTTGTAGAAGTAACTACTGGAAATGAGGTGATAAAATCTATACTGCAATGCTACGTAACTACCTCAAGAAATCAAAGACAAAATAAGCTTCAACGACAGTATAAATATCCAAATGCCAATAAAATACTTTTCCAACCCACAACTTTCTTTTGGTGAAACTTCAAGGAGCCTTCAAGGAAACTTCATGTGTTACTAGCTCTGATTAGCTTTAGGCATATTTCTTAGCATCAGACTTAGGTTTTTATTGGAAATTAAGACTAATAAAATTATCTTTAGAGGCCATTATGAAAGTTAATCTCACAGAAGTACAACATAATAACCAAGTGGTATCATAGATCTTGACTTTATTTTCCATTTCTTTTCTAATTAATATTTTGGTCCTTATCATGTGTTTCCTGAAGGTGGCAGCAATATTCAGGAGTTGTGTGAATGCCTGACTTTTGTACCTATTGACCTGTAATACAGCATCTCTTTCAATGTAAATGTATTTGTATTTATGGATATTAATAATATGCTAAAATAAAAATTTGATGACTAAGATACTGTAGTTGTAGACATAGGATGTACAATATCACTAGAAAATGTGAAGAAACTATACTGACCCAGAGTGTTAGAATTGTTTATTCTTTTGTATGATAAAAATTCATAAGCTAAAGGAGGATTCCTGAAGTATTAAATCTTTTGATTAATGATTTACCCTTGCTTGAAGTCAAAATTATCCATTTCATTGTCTTCATTGAAGTCTGTATTGTATGCCTTTTCTGAAGTGAATGGTAAGCTCATTTGGGAGCACTACATTAGCAGTTCAAAACACTACAAATGTTATGTGTGATCACTGAAGGAAGATTATAGCCTGTCTGTAGGGTTCCTTTCAGTTCCATTCCTCCATTTGGTCTTAATAATTTAAAATCACTGCTAGAACCACTCCGGCCAACCATCTCACATCATTGCAGGGTTTTAATTAAAAAAGAAACGTTAACACTTCTTTTGCTTCTGATGTGGTACACTGTATTGTTGCAAAATGCTTCTGCTACTGAGGCAAGGCAGTTGCATCAACATTAGAAATAGGAAATAATGTAGAGAACTTTCCTCTCCTTTCATTTTGCTAGTGGTTGCCAGGTCAGGGAGTTGCAGATCCCACTGCAATTTAAATGGAGGTTGATGGAAGCCCAGGAAGACATCTCTGCAGCAGGGCTCTCCTCCCCTTTTTCTCTTGCTAACTGAACAGCTTTATGTCAGGTAATTCTTCTGCCTGCGAGTCTTCTGTCAGCTCCGGGGCTGCTCTCACAATGCATCCAGGACAATGGCCTGAGTACTGGTACTGCTATCCCAGAAATGCCACTTTGATGCAGAGCTCCTCCGTACAAGAGAGTCATGGAGCTCCCCTAGCGGGTCTGGCAGAGGGCTATGAAGATAATGAAGGGACTGGAGCATCTCTTTTAAGAGGAAAGGCTGAAGGAGCTGGGCCTGTTCAGCTTGAGAAGAGACAGCTGAGAGAGGACCTCATCAGTCTCTATCAGCATCTGAAGGGGGATGTCAAGACAATGTTTCCAGGCTCTGCTTAGTGGTGCCTCTCGAGACAGTAGGGAGCGAGACATCTTCGATTTGGTATGTTTCAGATAGATTTATTACTACATGTTATCAGGAGTTTGATAACTCCCTCACAGAGGCTGGTAGGATTCAGCCATTACAGAAGAAAGAGAGCTTTTAGACTACCAGTTACAAGGTCTTTTGAAGGTTACATAGCCAAAAGATAATTAACACATACATATATTTTCTATTCCACACCAATAGTTAATCACTCTGTTACCGCATTTCCGTCGCACTGTGGTATTTTTTATCCAACCAAGTGCTGTACCATATATCCCTATTATTTTCATCCTATCCTACCACACTCTAAACTTTTTACCTTATTCTATAACTACTTCTATATCTAAACTTCACACTGCAAAACCTTTTAATGTCTAACTTAGCACACTTTTTCTTAAACTACAGACTAATATCTTTGTTATAAGTAACTAAATTAAGAAGTTTTTTCATGACTTTAACTCAAATCCAGTGCACATATAAAAATCAGAGTAAACTGGCCCAAGGCCTTGAAGGTTTTTGGGCCTGGGATTCCAACAGTGCCAAGCAATGAAACAAGAGGCAATGAGAAGAAACTGATGCACAGAAAGTTCCACCTGAGTATGAGGAAGAATTTCTTTACTGTGCATGCACTGGAACAGGTTGCCCAGAGAGATTGTGGAGTCTCTCCCACTGGAGATGTTCAAGAGCCATCTAGACACAATCCTGTGCCATGTGCTCTGGGATGACCCGACTTGAGCAGGGAGGTTGGACCAGATGACTTCCAGTGGTCCCTTCTATCCTTACCTATTCTGTGATTCTGTCAACTGCATAGCTGCCAATGGCCACGCTGCCAAAGGAAGTGCAAAACATAGGCAGAGGCTTTCTTGTGAGTCTTCCCTGGTCCAAATGGACTCCCTAATACAGTTTCCTTCCTGCATCATCAACCAAGTGTTGTCCGTAATCTTAATATTTGCAGGGAGTCAAATACTAGAGACATTTGCTATGTAAGCTGTTGTTTTATATTCTCTTGTTAATATAAGTTATGATCTTCTTGTAAGAGAATCTTTCACCAGTACAGATTAATCTAGCCAGATGTGACCCACAGATAACTTTGTTCTGTTAATTTTTGGAATGTTGTAAAATGCTTGAAAAGTAAGCAAGTCATGCTCTTTGCTGTTCATTTGAAGCTGTGCTCTTTGTAAGACAGGCTCAGGAAGATACAGTTTGGCCCATCCTTTGCCATGCTTTATTCCTTTGTGTACTTGCAGCAACATGAACTGTGTGCTTAGTTTTCCAAATATTTTGTGTGCTAACAAACTGCAACCTCCCCTTCAAAGTGACATTTTAAAGAAGTAGTAAAAGCATTGCTTGGTAACAGCACTGTTTATTTCAATTCCAGAAAAGACTTTTTTTACTTACTTTTTTATTTCGCTTAGATAATGTTTGTGATCCTAACAGAACTTTACATCCAAGAAAAGTTTTTGGAGCTCCTCTGAACAAATACAGTGTCTGAAATGAAGATAGATGGATGAAGAAAAACACCACTCCTGAATGTCTTCATACGCAAAATATAGTCTTTTAATAAAAACTTATTTTAAGATTGTTCTATAACAGAATCTGTCATGCAATGGAATCTTATTAGTAATGCACACTCCTGAAGATAATGAATATAATTTCTTTGAAAAAAATTTTAAAAAACTGTTATAGTTTTGCATTATTGAATTAAATATGCCACCCTCATCTCCATGAAATTTCAGTGAATTTTAGTGTTAAGGATGAATTTGCTTCAGTAAATCTGCAAATACATTTCTCTGACATGAAAAAATAATCTCTAAGTAACAAGAAGAATATTTAATATTTTCACTGGTATTTTTTAGTGCCCTCATGATGTGAGTAAAATTCCAATAGAGACAAGATTTTGTCAATCCAACTCCTGTCACTGAGAAATAAGACAAATACTTCTAAATCTTGATACACCTGCTCACTGACTCTTACAAATTTTGTAATTCATATTTTATCATAGAGCCTGTAGTGCTGGGTTGTTGTGGCCCAAGGGCACAACCTGGCACTTGGCCTTGTTGAACCTCAGACAACTGGCCTTGGTCCATCAATCCAGTCTGTCCAGACTCCTTCAAATCAAAAAATTTATCTTTTCAATTCTTTTTTTTCAGGGAACCACCTTCTCCATCTGGGCAATTGTACTTAAGCACCTGTCTGGGGCAACTGCCAGAACAAACACACAATGAGTCCCTGTTCTTCTGAGTCAGAAGTTTATTTGAATCCGCAAGATGGGACTCAGATCTCTTGATTCAGGAAGTGTCTTTTTTCCAGACTTGTGAATGGTCTTGTTTACTACACCAGACCAGCAGTGTGCAAGTCAGTGCTGCTGAGAAGAAAAGAGCTGTGATTCTGGAGTAAAAGTAACTCTGGATGGGGGTTGGAACTTCATAACCTGGCTTTACAGTCAAAGCAAATGGGAGCATATTCTGTTTTGATAAGTCTGAGTGTAATCCTCATCTCTTTCTCATCTGTCAGATGGGTTTTGTGAACTTGTTGTGGTTTGATTGGAGACTGATTATTCTGCTTGGAATCCTTGGAGCACTCCTGTAGTATGCAAAATATGCTAAGAATGTGATAATTACTATTTTAAAGTCTGTTTCCCTTTTGGTGCATTCTTTTTTGTTTAACTCATATTCCTGGGCTTGCCCCAGAGAATAATGCAGTAGCTGGAGGGACCAATCCGTGTGGATGTAGACTCTAGGCTGTTGTAGGTTGACTGATTTGATTTATGCTGATCTGTCTTAAAACATACCAGTGGAAGATTCAACCCCAGTTTTAAGGAGGAAGGAGAATATACTCACAGATGAGTGGTTCTTGGCAAAGCTCTCAGAAAAATTAAAAAATACATTCCTGCTTAGTTTTTAGAATACTTTTGCTAGCTACTCTTATGCTTTATAGTGTTTATAGCACTAAATAATTTTAATGCCATTGTGTTTCATACTCTTTATTTTAATGCTTATGCACCATATGGTATTGATGTGTATTATATTGCATATAACTCAGTGCAATAAACATAGTATTACAAAACAGCATTGTTGGATTTTTATTACAGGTAGGTTACCTACTGTGATGAAAATAATATGAAATTATAGGGAAATTATTATTTCCTTTCTTACTAGTTTTTATTCAAGAAATAACCCATGGTAAATTAAGTGCAATTCCACAAAATTTTATAGAAGTATAGATCTTGGTATAAACAGTAAATAAGTTTTGCTAGTATTTTATGGTTTTTTTACACTTGTCTTTTAAAATTGGTTTATATTTGTAATGCTTTGCCTTAGAGGTTACTTGAAGATCACTCCTGAGCGTTATTGCACATTCTCAATTGTTTCTGAAGGCAGTGGATGCCACGAATCTCACTTTGCAGAACAGAACCATTAATTCTTTCTGTTATTTACCCCATGCAGTTTCTTTTTTTGCATGTTAACCCTAACACCCTAACTCCTATCTATCAAAGACTACATAGTTAAGTAAGAGTGTAAAATTAGAGACTAACTAAATTTTCTATCATTCTGATATGATCCTAAGCTTAGTGAGGTGAGCTGTCCTCTGCAGAAATATATTGTGTGGCTCTCGTTTTGTTGAATTAATTCCAGAATGGGATCTGAGAGCCAAAAGGAACCATTGAAATTGCATTTTTTAGGCTCCACAGAAAAGGGAAGGTAAGGAAGGCATTCATTTCCCAAAGAAATTATAAATTCCTTAAAATCTTACACAGTGATGAAGCTTGACTGTAGAATTGTGATTAAGTACTGATGTAGGAGTGCTGGTACTTTTATTTTTATCGAGGCCAGTCACTGTTTAATATAAAATGGATGATCAGTCCTGATGATAGACAGTCCCACAACTCACTCCTACCCAACTGTCTCTGCAGAGTCAATTTTCCACTTGTTGTCTTGCCCTCCCTCTTTGGCAAATCCCAACTTCCTTCACAAATCTTCAGCAGAAGAGGAAAGCCTTGCTCAGCCTAGCCTGCTTCTCAGCCACTAAAAAATTCTCCTAGGAGCAGGTTTGTTTTGAGTTCCCAGTTTCTAGAGCCGAGTTAGATACTGTCAGTCGGCACTGTGAGACTGAAGTGTAAAGAGGTGTGCAGGTACATGGAGTCTTCAGAGCCAAACAGGAGGCTGCACCCTAATTTTCTGTTTTAGACCTTCTGAATCTGGTCCTAAATGATTTCCATTTTTCACATGTGCCTCTTTTTCTAGGTTAATTACAGGTCAATTTCTGTTACCTAGAATAACATAATAAAGATATGATGTAGAAGATGATTCTATCTTTATATAAGCATATATAAGGGTTTTTTCCCAAACTTTCACTTATTTTGTATAAATGTAAGACTTTTTATCAGACAGATGTTACAGCAAATTAAAACCTGCATGGGGTACAGAAGGAAGGGAAAGGCAATCTGAATCAAACATATAAGGAACTGATTACATATGCTGTATGTTTAGAAGTTTTATCTGAAAAAGAGACAGCATGTAGGAAACTTTCTGTCAGCCTTTCACGTCATCCGTTTATCAAAGATTATTTGTGTTTTATTTAGTGTTAATTGAACCTGTCATCTCCCAATACCACATATTATTTGTATCAGAGCATCAAAGCCTTGGTTCATAATACATTATATAGATTGATTTGTCCTGAATAATTTTTCCAGTGTGAATAACACAGAGTTTGTCTTAATACTGTTATGATTTTACAGCAACACAAAACAAATGCAGCTACTTCACTTGCATCATCCTCCTCTTCAGTTTTATGCTAGTGTAGCAGATCTACTAGAAAGAAATAACATCTACTGTAGTGTGGTGCAGGCCCCGTGGGAAGAGTGCCCAAGTCAGAGTCAGGCCCTCTGTAACCATTACTATTCATCCTGCTGCAACTATGCTCCCCTGGAATTTTAAACAGAGGCACTGCAGAGGCTCATTGGGAACAAGTGAAGCTGTTCAAGTGCTGATTATTCTGGCAGAGCCTGAGCAAATTAGTTAATAATTAGGTGTGAAATTAATGTACACCTTCTGTTTTCCTTAGTAGATTTCCCATGTTGTTAATTTGCTTCTGCACCACCAAGGGACAAAGTACATTTAAAGAACGTATGTGCGAATGAGCTAAAAGTGTCCCCAGGTAAACCTTGTTACATTTGTTATCTAAATTTTGGTATTGTATAGAGCTTTGCCTGAACTCTTCAAAATGTCTCACTCCTTGAATCCTAACTATGTATAGTGCCTGTTTGAGCAAGATGAAAAAATAAAATACTGCTTTGTTACATTATGATAGATAGAAACATAGTCTATTATTTCATTATGCCTTAGCCTGTATGTTTGCATTTCAAATGTGATATTTGAGGGTGTTTATATAGAATGCACCTGCTAAAAACTGTGTGACATGATGTTAGACCTGCAGTGTGATGCCTGATGTAGCAATGTGTTGTTGGATGGGTTTTATATATTTCTGTATGTTAAGCAGGATGTTTTACTCAGAGGGAGTGTTTTGTGATTCTTTACTATGAGAAATATGTAAATGAAGTTAAGTAGACCTGAAAGCCGCTGTAGGAGCTTGTAATTATAGACTGCACCAAAATACAGAATGAACATTATCGACATGTCAGTGAAATTACAGCTTTCACTGTCACCCACACTGTAAAGTGAGGGAAGATCTTTTGGAAATCTGAGGTGTTGCTAGATAAAGTTTGAATCTCTTCTCCTGTTAAAAGGTGAGGTTAGAGACTTTTCACTCTAACAGGCCATTTTTGGGCCCTTCACTATATTTAAGGCTAGCTATGCAGTCACTATCACTGCTTATCCTGTTAACTCAGACTGTGACTTTTGTTTTCTATAGCCTCTCTGACTTTTTTGACCACTCCAGTTTACTGGACAGGGATGAAAGTATCAGTTTGTACAAGGGCAAACATGTAAGTGTGGAAGCTTCTATGGAATAATATAATAATAGGTGGAAGCAAATATCTTGAGAAGTTTAAGAAGCACACATTACTGTAGCACACAGGACGCATAAGAAAATGAAAGGTTCTTTCCCTTTTTCTAGAACAGAAGAGAATGAGAAGTCCTCTCATAAGCAAAAGGATGCCCACAGTCCCCTTCCCAGTCTTATCCTGAATGAACTCGACCTGGTACAGGAGATCACCAAGTCTTTAAGAGATTGCTTTGTTGCCTGTTTTGAATTTTGTGCTATTCAGGTGTCTCACTTAGTTGGAGTTAAGAGTACCTTGGTCAACTAGGAACATCACAAGATGACATGACTTTTGATAAGCTCTATCAGTCTTTGAAGTAGCTAATGTATAATGTAGGCCATTTCCCAAACTGTTCTTAATGCATATGTTAAGCAAACAATCTGATTGAAATTGGGCTAACCCATCAGGTTCAGACTAGACTTCTTGCAAGAATGTTAACAAAGGGAATTTTTGTGATCTCTAAGGCTGTTTATTGTAGTGGTATACCAAAAGGTAGCACTGTCCTGTCTTTGGATGCTATATACCATCAAAAAAATCTAGGAATAATCTGAAGGGTAAATAGTTAGGCTACTTGTTCACTGTGGTAGTAATATATGCCAACATTTTGGTTTACAAAGGATAGTATTTGCATTTAAATCCAAAGAACAATTTATGTAAAAAATTTTAAAAGGCTGATTCATCAAAAATCAGTTACAAAAATACATTAGGATTAAATAGAATCTAAATGTTATGGCTGGACTTAAGTGGCTTGATTATAATTTTAAATATCTGGCATTGAGTTTCCATAGTCCTAATAAACTGAATTTCTATTTCTTTCAAAAATTGTCTCTACTGTTTATCCCATTTGAATAAATATTAGTGCTTGGACTGGCTTTCACGGGGAGAGGCAAAACCCTTCCACTCAAGTCACTGCTGGTGAAAGCTCTGAGAAGAACCTGCCATCTGGAATATGCCTGGGTGAGGAACTGTCTTCATCAGTTAAAGCTGGTCTGCTCACCATCTCCCAGGGTGAAAAATTTTAAGACATTCTTAGTGCAGTCTTAGGTTAAAATAATTTTAATGCAAGCTTATTGTTATTATGGATTTCATCAGTTTTCTGATGTGGGTGTTCTGTTTTTTTCCCCCATCTCTTCTCATAATCCCTTTCTAAGGCCACTCAGTCTGCTTCATGCACACTTGTGAGTAACAGAGGACCATTTTTACCATGATCTTTCATCTTTTTGGATTGTGTGTCTTTCATTTCAACCACAAATTGTTTTCTCTGAGCTAAAACTTTCTCTTCAGTGTTAACTTATGAATGCAGGAAACTGTATGTTTTAGGTCTGTGATTTGCATTCTTTCTTTTCTTCATAACTACCATACTTATTTCTTCTTGCCACCAAAGCAAAAGCTATCTTCCTTGTCTTCTTTGTTTCTTTGCTTTCAATTTTTTTGGACTTTGCAATAGGAATAGGAAAGTGGGAGAGGTACTTTGGAAGATGTTGAATCCTTGCAGCTCTAATCAGAGCTCCATGAAGGGGCTGACCACTGTGTTATTCATTTCACTCTGCTGTGCCAGATTGCCAGGTTCTTCCTCCCTCTTCCTTGACCCAGCTTCCTTTGATCATCTCTCTTCCTTCCCCTACCAGTTTCTCCAAGAAGTACATAGCCTGCCCTCCTCCCTTACTACTGTTTTGTTGTTTTGTTTTGTTTTGTTTTGTTTTTGTTTTTTTTTCTTTCTTTTTCTTTTTCTTTTTTTTTCCCTTGTTATGCATAGAAATATCAGGACCTTGTCCTCTGGGCTTTCTTGAAATTTGGGTGCTAGTCATAAGTTCATTTCACAATGGCAGAATGTCAGAGTCTATTTAAGTCCATGGAAAGACTCCAATAATTTCAGGGAGGTTTCAGTACTGGCCGTGAGACCGTGGCTGTGTTGGTCAGAATTTCTTTCTGTAGCAACCTTATCCGAGAATCCAGGTGAATGCCATGGATCATCCTTATTCTCCAAAACATTTGCTCAAGGTTATAGTCAGTGGTAACTACAGCAGCAGTGAGAAACTCTTTCTTGACTTGTTTATGAATTTTTTGCTACATTTCCTCAAAAACACTTTTTTTTTTTTTTTAGTAGGAAAGTAGCCAATTGATTCATACAATGATGCTTCACATGCCAAATATTCCTATGGTATGCAATTTCCCTAATTTTTCATAAAGAAAATGTTTATTCTTAATTTTTACTAAAACTTACCCAAATGTTTCCAGCTTTACTTTGTCCATATCATATTGAAGTTAACATTTTTAAAGAGACATCTGTCCCTTCAGTCAACCCTTTGCTAAGTTTGAGGTATTCAACACTTTTAATTTTGCTGTATAATCAGTCACAACATTCTAACCATTTCTGTTACTCTTCACTGATCTTCTTAATTTAATAATGTTTTTCTACTTCTTGAAAGTAGTTTAAAAATTCTTGACCTATTAGCCAAATTGTCGTATTCAAATTTCAATATTTGACTGATAAATTTGTGTAACAAGGTGGGCATAATGTATTAATATTTTTAATGAGCTAGTGAAGAAATTACTTCACATATTTTGGAACATCTAATTTTCTTTTTGGTACATATATCCTAACTATGCATACCCAAGTATTCATGAGTTCTTGGCTTAAGTTGCACAATATCTTTCCTCTGTAATTTTTTTTTTTTTTGACAGTTACTTCTGACCTCAAGATGCAATTTTTCCAGCCTTTAAGAATAAATCAGAATATCCTCTGGAGTCTTTTATTTTTTTCTGATAACTAGATTTTCATATGCTTTTAAATCCTTGGGGTTTATGTGCTAGATTTATGCTTTAAAGTTACGTCAAATGAAGATAGTACAAAATTTATGCAAGTTGATCCACAAATTACATTGTGTTGGTTGATATTTATAATCCTTCCCTCTATTTTACTGTGACTTCTCAACTGTAGAAATTTTTTTCTAATTTCTTATCCCTGCCAACTTAGATATTCAAAGTAACTTAGTTTATTAAAAAATATCAACATGATCCCTCATCATGGAAAAAGAGGTCACTGCGATATTGATAATTATGCTATTTTAGACAGCCAGAGAATTGTGGTGTGAGACAGATAAGCCATTTGTTCAGCGCTGACTATGAATTGCAGCCATGATAGAAGACAATTGTTCATGTCAAAACCAAATCCTCAAACAATTTATCAAATCTGATTTAGAATCCAGGAGAATTGTGAAGAGGATGAGACAAAGGAGATAATATAATATTTTGGAGAGATCTCTGATGTTATCTTGTTCGGGCAAGCAAATGGTAAATTGTCCCATCTGCCTCTAAATTTCAGGCTTGGATGACATTCCTGAANAAAACCACAACCAAAAAACCAAACCCACAACAAAAAACCACAACAGAACACTCTCCCCCACTCCGCCCCAACCAAAACAAAAACCAACCAAATACAAAAAACCCAGCAGAAGTGAACTAATTAATAATGTATGTCCAAATGCTAACAAAAAGTAGTAGATGGGTCAGAGAATAATAGAATAGTCTAATTTGGAAAAGATAGGAAGTTCATCTGGTTCAAACTTTCATGTGAAAGGGAGGTCTAGTGACATTATCTAGCACCCTGTCCAGTGGTATCTTAAAAACCTAAAAATGATGGAGATTATCACATAACTGGGAGATTGTTCCAATGGCTGATTGAAAAAAAATTCCTATATCAAGATGAAACCTGTCTTTATGGAGCTTGAGCTCATTGTCCCTTGTCCTCTCCATGTGTGTCCTTGTGAAGTGACTTTTCTGTCTGCTTTGCAAATGCCCTTTAAGTGCTAGAAAATTGTGATGAGGTGACATGAGTCTTCTCATGAGAGAAAAGGCATCATTCCTTCAGTTTTCCTTGTAAGTCAGATTCTCCAGCAGTTGAATCATCTTTGTGGCCCTTATTTGGACTCTCTTTTGTCTGTGACATGTCTTTTTTTGAATTGTAGAGTTGAAAACTGGACACAGTTCTTAAAGCACATCCTCATTTTTGTTGGCTAATACCTCTGCAGATCGCCTTCAGAGATGTAATTAAGAGTTACACTCCTTTTACTATCTTGAAACTCAGCTAAATCTTGACTTTGATACACTTTGCATTAATAGCATTCTTGCAAATTTTTCAACAAGACTCTTTTTGTATATATGTATTTGCAGGAGGATTTTGAGAGGAGGAGTACTTACAGTTAATTAAGTAGTTCTTCTTTGTCCTGTTAAATTCTGGTAAGTTTCTGCTGAGATGTAAATGCCTCATACTGACATTGGCCTTCTTTAATGCATAAACCACAAGAAAAGACTGTGATAGCAAGCTGAAATATTCACAGACTGTGAAACTCCATGGCTGGGCTGATTCAGAAGCCAAGGTAAAAAACAGTTATTCTTTCTAATGGAATCCATATGCAATGCTAAAATATGCAGTTAAGACTGGAACTGGATCTATCTCCAAATCTGCTGCAGTACCCCCCAAAATTTGTGTGTTTCCCTGAAGTATGATATACAGAGCGGGAGCAGGGAGAAGAAAAGCTGAATTCTTGTTAATTGTCTCCCAGAAAAACCAGGCAATTACAATCCCCATTTCATCATATTAAATAACATGTGTATGGAGAAGGGAAGGAAGGAAATAAAGTAATGGTAAAACTGTTTTGGGCAGTGACACACAACCTAGAAGTGTCTCAGAACTTAGCAACTAGATATATGTTACAGATCCTTCCCTTTCACTATTGCCAGGAGCCTCAGTCACTCACCAGGGCTGCAGTGCCCAGGTGCTGTCTAAACACAGAAAGTAGAGTCCATGTCAGTTTACAATCACAGAATAAAAATAATAGGAGAAAGCAAGAAGCAATATGCTAAAATATATGTATTTTCTGAGTCAGAATTTGGAAATGTCAAGTGACCTTTTCTTACAAAACCAGCTTTCAGACATCTTAGTAGGCACTCATATACTAAGATTAAACACTGGCTTAATACACAAAGCAATGTATTTTCCAACTTTTTTTTGTTTAACTTTTCAAACCATAACTCAGGTTTCTTTAACAATGGACAGTTAAGAGTGTGCAAATAAACATATCATTCTAATAATAAATAAAAATACAGGGGTTTTTTTGTACTGAATTCAAATTAATTAATTATGGTCATAACTTATCTTCTGGAAAAAGAAATCTTCCTTCACCTATGTTCATAGAATTCAGAAGCTTTGATGGGATTTTATAAACTAAGCTTTAAACTCTGCTGTGAAGCAATGGACAAAATATCTTATGAAAAAAAGTAGAATTTAGTGAATGGGGCTCCTGAAGACACCAACTTAAAATGTGATGTTCAGTGATTAATTAAATGTGGTATCCACTCAGAAGATTTCAAATCCATCTAGTAGTAGAGAAGGAAATGCAATACGATCTATTTTACGTGGAAGTTGGAACAACTTCTAGCTATTAGTGTCCAGAATGCTGATCCCAGGGAAAATCATGGAGCAAGTCCTCTTGAAGGGCATTTTGGGATAGGTGAAGAAGGAAGTGTTTGGCAACAGATAGCATGGATTTCCCAGGGAGTGATCAATCATACCTTACCAAACTGACAGCAGTGGATGTCATTTACCTTCACTTCAGCAAGGCTTCCAACAGAGCCTCCTCCAAAATTCTTGGAACTAAGTTGAGTCATTACACTGTAGATGGGTGGACAGATAGTTGGTTAAAAAGCATTTGGATGGTTGAGCTCAAAGACAGAGGGTAATTAGCGGACTGTGTTTATCTGGAGGCTGGTGGCAGTGGAGTGCCACCTCTGCATCTGCCATGGGACCTGGTCTGTTTGACCTTACAGGAGCATCCCAGACCAACCCCAGCCCTGGGCCTTCTGTAGCAGGGCTGAGCAAGCATTTTTATCATATAGCCTTTGTACAACTGTCAGTGTCTGCATTCTGAAAGGATATGTTTAGAAATGATACTATTTTTTTTCCCTTTTGAAAGACTGTTCTTATCATGTAAGTAACTTTTTTTAATTGCTTACACTAGGCACCAGGCACAACTGAGCTCTGTTGAGGTTGAACAATGTTACTTACACCAGAAAATTTAATCTAGTGTAGACTCTATAGGGTTCTTAAAAATGAGAATTTGATTTTAAATGTCAGAGAAAAAGGAAAACAAAATCAAAGTAGTAGGAATAAATCTATTTGCTAATTAAAAAAACGACTTGCTAAGTGGCAACCCTACTTACTAGAATTTTAGCTTATTTGCCAGAATGAATGCTGAGTCAGAAAAAGTAATTGTGAAACCAGTTGAACACAAAAAGCCAAGTTCAGCACTCAGACAGCTATCATTTACTGAGATCAGGATTGGCTCAGAGCATGGAAATGAATAAGCCTTTGCCAAGCAAAGAAAAACTGAGACAAATTTCAGAAACCACATCATAGGAACATTTCCCCATTGTGCCTGTGGTTGTGGTCTGGTGGTCTGCTGAAGTGAGGGAGAAGGGAAAAGCATGAAATCAGACAGAAAAATGTGCCTGCAGGCACCAAGCAGCACGAGGGGGTTGCAGCATAGTGGCAAGGTGCCTCACTGACTCTCCTTAAAAAGCTGAAACTGCATTTAAAAAAAAAAAGTTTATTAATTCTTTACAGTCATTTGAAGAATTACAGATGGATGTGCTTTGTAAAGTGATACTCTGCTTGTTGAATCTTAGATGTATTCCTCCTGATCAGGCATTTTGCTTTACTGTACTGTTTTTCCCTCTCCACGTATGTGACGATTGATAACTTGTGTCGCAGGAAGTCAGTCAATAGACCTGTTTTCACTACATTACTGAAGGTTGCTTTAAATGGTTTTATTAACAGTCAGGAAAATGAAACTAATCTCATATGAAAATACAGCTTACTGAGTGGTCAGTTGAGAGTTACTTAAAATATTTTGAAGATTATTGGACTGATATAGGCTGTACAAAGTTGGGGAGGCCAAAAAACCACAAAGTCTAAATTTTCCTAGATCTTCAGGACAAAACACTAAATCTAAAGCAGTTATTTAGCTGATGAATGTTTGATTCAGATGTGGGAAGGACAGTGGAGAGTAATTTTGAGAGAAATTCTTATTCTTTAGCATTACTAAATTACTACTAGACAAGTTGGGATTAATTTCATTCATATCCCTACCTTTTTTTTCTTTTTCTAGGCCGCAAAATCTTTTTCAGTTATTTTCAGTGGGACTAGATAGTTGTAAAGGCTTCTACTCTCAGTGCTTCTGAATGAACAGTGAGAGACTTTAAGATAACACTTACCAAGTCTAGTGGACCCAAGGAGATGGTGCTGCAGTGTTAACTGAGCTGCATTTCAGTCCAATCAAGGGGTCTGAGCACAGTGAATTCCTTTCCTTGCTGGTTTTTTTTCAATGGGGAAAAACTCAGAGTCAGCAATGTGAGTTTTAAACTGTGAAACTTTGTTATTTGCTCAAAGGATAAATGAAGCTGTTGACAAGCTAAGTCCTGTGTGCTCTCTAGGTGCAAGGTGCCTGCAATAGGAAGCTGGTCCCAGGAATCCAGAACACTGCCTACCCAACAGGGCTGGAGCATTTCTCCTTTGGTAATGAGCTCTGCCTAACAAAGTGCACTGTACAGCAACATCATACAGTCTGCATGCCAATGCCTCTGGCCACTGATCTGGCTACAAACAGGAGTCATTAGACCCACGCTGATTATGCATGTACTGAGTAGGAGATTACCAGCAAGAGCAACAACAGTTCTATCTAGTAATATAATGATGTGATGGTGGCAGAAATACTTAAGAAGAAATAGGTGTTTCCATTGCTTTAGGCTTTTGCTTCAGCACAGCACCACAGTGTCTTATATTCTTAGTCCCATTGAATATTCAGCTTGTGTCTGACTAGTACAAAGTATGGAAACCCACAGGCCACTAAAGAAAGCAAGCAGGGAGCTGTACAGGGTCCATTGAGCCATGTGAACCTCTGACAGATCAGAGAGAACAAACGTTTGAGCTGGCCATAAAGTTCCCTCTTTTTCCACCAAGGAGGACAGAGTTTGGCCAGTGCTGTGTACTTGTTAAACACTGGCTAAATACCTTGCTATGTGTGCTGTGTCTGTGTAGGCAATTTAATGAAAGGTCACAGCCTTCTCTCCCTCTCCTCTGTCTACTGATGATACATTTCTGTCCCATATTGCAACTTCCATTGTAATGATACAAAAAAAAAAAAAAAAAGGAGAAACCTGAAAAATTGATGGGGCTGTGTGTTTTCTTTAAAAACCACTAGCATATTTGGATATGTTATGTTTAATAAAATGCAATGTGAAAAAAATTCTTTTTCTTTGCTAATTAAAAAAAACAACAAACCAGATCATAGTTATGATCTGGTCTGCTCCAACATAGATCCTTGATGGTCTTTTCTACACTTCCTTTATTTTTGCATTGTGCTTCTAGCTAAGATTTTCTCTTAATTCTGGGTTTTTGCCATTGTTTAGTGCAATTGTAACAGCTGAGGAACATTTAGCCCTTGCGGCACCCTGAGCATGTCTGGAGGGAAGAGAGAACAAAAAATGAATAATAGCTACACAGCGATTTCTCAATCCATTTTAATACAAGACTGGATACAAAGAAAAGAGAACCTATGGCTTGAGTGACAGGAAAGAAGTGGTTGCATCAAGGAGAAAGGAAAGGCAGGGAGGTTAGATGTGTGCTTGAATTGAGTGGTTATTTCTGCCACATGGATTTTGCAGTGTCTTCTGGAGGCTTGAAACAAAACACCACCTGAATTTAGTTATTTAAAGTGATAGTGGCAGCTATCACTTTAATGCAACAAAACACTCTGTGGTTCTTGTGTTAATTTTGATCACTGTGACTTGACTAACTTCAGTGAGGTAGCGTATGGACTAAGGTTCCGCTAGGAGGAGAAAGGGGAGGTCCATTCAGAGCTCCCTCCAAGTGCTTATCCAGAGTGACACACTTTGAGGATGGCAAAAGACGTAGATGAGGGTTTTTCAGAAAAGATAGTTGATTTTTGGGGTGTTTAAGTATATTTCAGGAAACTTTGGTGGAGCATACTTCTTATGAAATGTTGTGTATTCATGCCCCACATAGCTCCTTTGTGTCTCCTTTGCACACATCGCTGCCAGACATTGCTGAAAATCTCAGGCTACCTTCTTGCATCAGTTCTAGGTGATGGGAGAAGCCTCCCAAAACTAATTAAAAGAGCCACTTTAGCATCACAAGAAAGAATATCCTCTGTGAATAAAGCATTCCAACTTCTGCTTGTGCACCCTTCCTCTCCTGCCAATGGCATCTGTTCTGTGAGTGTGCCAGTTTATCCTGTAGGGCTTGTCCATAACAGCAGGAAATTGAAATTTGAAATTCTTACTTAAGAAAGCTGAATAAAGAGTTTGCATTCTTCCAGTTCAATTTTTTTTAAAATAAACACTCAGAAAGCACAGTAAAACCTGCCGTCTCTTGCAGACTCAGAGCAGATACTTTTGGCTGGAGTACAAGCTAAGATTTTTGGCAGAAAGACAGAGAAGGACCAGCATGAAAGACCAGGAGAAAAAGAGAAAAAGGGTTCGGGAAACTACAGTGAAAGAGGTGAGTTGAAGACAGAGTCACAAAGAAATTAAAGTTGGCATTAGAAATATATAATGACATTACTGTCCCAGTAGTGAAAAGCTGTGAATCTGCTGATGGAATAAACTCAGAGTGCTTAATGCCATCTGCTCTTGCTGATGGAAACAGTGTCTCGGTGGACATAAAGGGTGGAACATTCCTGAACATGCTAATGCTATAAGCTGTTCATAGATTAGCATGGTCTATTGCAGAAATGCTTGAATTGGAGAAGGAAATGACTTGTCATAGCAACCTTACAAGAGTCCTTAATGGTCTCCTGCAGATCCACTGCATGTGAGTGACTGACCCAGCACTGATCTGAGAACATTACAAAATCTTAATTGCAAGCTTAGATCCTGTTTGTGCCTGCAAGCAACATACTCAATTTACAACCAGAGCTGAAAGCCCTTTGAAAGTTGGCCCTTAAGGTCATACCCTCTGTCCTAAAGTCTGTCAAGGAATTTTCCCCCACAAGACATTCCAGGAGAGTTTTCTAGTGCATGCTTGCTTTGTTTTGTTTTCTTTTTGATGTGGCAGAAACTGCAACCTTTTTGAGAGTTCACATAATCAGACTTGCATTTTGTTTAGCCAGTCTCACTGCTACTATTTTGAAAATAACTGTCAATATCGTTTTATACTCCAATTCATTATCACAGTATCTGGTCATCTTTCAGCTGAAAAATGATAGCAAATAAGTTCCTGAAGGAACTCAGAGTCCCTGGCATTTTCTTTTCTTTGGAATCTTTCTTTTTCAGTTTGTGTGATTTTTAACTTCTGAGATTCTTTTGATTTGGTTTACTGATTTTTTTTTTTTTTTTCAGATTTCTGCAATATAGGTTGGGGGTGGCATGGATTAATATTTTTTAGTACAAAGCAGTGTGGTTCTTAGATGAAACATTGAATCTTTTTGTTTAAGATTTTGCTATATTTCCTAAAAAAAAGTGAAATTATAATATTTTTAATTTTTTTTCTTTGACCATAATTGGATTCCTTCAGTGATAAAGTCTGTCTCCATATACCCACAAACTTTGTCCACTGCTTTTCAGCTTGGCATTGCTATAAAGTAGAAAAAATTTCCATAGTAAATATTTTACCCTATAAATATTTGCATATATGCATATTTGCATACTTAGCACCTCTCTTCAAAAGTGTTACACTGTTGGCATTGGGGTTTTTTTAAAATTTAATATTTTTCCATTACTTTCTCAACTTTCAAAGTTCTTTAGTTTACCTATTTTAACTCTGAAAATTCACTGATTTGCCTTCTTCTTGTATTATTATTATTAAGTATCCTTCTGGGTAGATCTGAAGTCATTTAGAACTGTAAATCTCAAACTCTATAAGGGAAGAACATTTAATTTGTTTAAAGTATTTACATTAATGAAAATTATTCAGTGGAACTGGATTATAAACCAGTTAGTTTATACAATACTGGAGTAAGTTTTTTTTAGATTATTCCAAGAGCCTAAGAATAAAAAATAAGGCAAAAATGAATTCTTTAACTGAGAGGCTGCTAACTAGAAGAATAAATGAAACAAAATTGGAAGGGATTTAATGGCATAGTGGTAAATGGATAGAAAGCATGCAGGCAATCTAAAATTATTTGATTTCTCTCCCTGTTTTTGCTTATTTTATACCACCAAGTTAGTCCATTGGGAGTCATGCTTCATTTATAATATTCTAAGTGATGGGAGAATCTGGCTAAAATAACATTCAAAATCTCCATAAGTACCAATCACGTAAATGGGAGCCCAAAGGAAAAAAAAACTGAATTAGCTGGTGTGAGGTCCTTGTTAAGACATGGAGTCATAGACTTCGTGTTAAAGTTCTTTTCTGCCTGGCCTGCTTTGGAATGCAACTGCTTTCCCCTTT
>VZTR01028845.1:13729-50432 GCA_013400775.1 Chaetops frenatus | reverse complement strand
TCTTTTTGTTTAAGATTTTGCTATATTTCCTAAAAAAAAGTGAAATTATAATATTTTTAATTTTTTTTCTTTGACCATAATTGGATTCCTTCAGTGATAAAGTCTGTCTCCATATACCCACAAACTTTGTCCACTGCTTTTCAGCTTGGCATTGCTATAAAGTAGAAAAAATTTCCATAGTAAATATTTTACCCTATAAATATTTGCATATATGCATATTTGCATACTTAGCACCTCTCTTCAAAAGTGTTACACTGTTGGCATTGGGGTTTTTTTAAAATTTAATATTTTTCCATTACTTTCTCAACTTTCAAAGTTCTTTAGTTTACCTATTTTAACTCTGAAAATTCACTGATTTGCCTTCTTCTTGTATTATTATTATTAAGTATCCTTCTGGGTAGATCTGAAGTCATTTAGAACTGTAAATCTCAAACTCTATAAGGGAAGAACATTTAATTTGTTTAAAGTATTTACATTAATGAAAATTATTCAGTGGAACTGGATTATAAACCAGTTAGTTTATACAATACTGGAGTAAGTTTTTTTTAGATTATTCCAAGAGCCTAAGAATAAAAAATAAGGCAAAAATGAATTCTTTAACTGAGAGGCTGCTAACTAGAAGAATAAATGAAACAAAATTGGAAGGGATTTAATGGCATAGTGGTAAATGGATAGAAAGCATGCAGGCAATCTAAAATTATTTGATTTCTCTCCCTGTTTTTGCTTATTTTATACCACCAAGTTAGTCCATTGGGAGTCATGCTTCATTTATAATATTCTAAGTGATGGGAGAATCTGGCTAAAATAACATTCAAAATCTCCATAAGTACCAATCACGTAAATGGGAGCCCAAAGGAAAAAAAAACTGAATTAGCTGGTGTGAGGTCCTTGTTAAGACATGGAGTCATAGACTTCGTGTTAAAGTTCTTTTCTGCCTGGCCTGCTTTGGAATGTAACTGCTTTCCCCTTTTCCCTGACAGACTGCAAGTGACAGAAGTGCTCCAGTGTTCAGGGGCTCTTGCAGCAACCGCCAGCCTTTGCTTCAGCTCTGTCTGCATATGGGTCATTAATTTCCACATCATCAGTCCTGAGAATGAAAGTACAATTCACAGTTGATCAAAACACTCTGTTTAGTGAACTCAAAGGAATCTCATGAAGTTGTTTCCGTCCCTAACTGGGCTATTAGGAATGGCATGTGGGCAAGTGTTGATCTCTTTGCTATGTGAAGCACCCTGCTGTGCAGAACTGGGCAGTGAAAAACCATCTTACTTGGTATTTGTGAGTTTTCATTGGCAATAAGGGCTGGAAAGTACCCTGCAATTGAAGGGAACATGATTTGGAACAACGTAAAATTAACAATGGGAAAATGATCCATCTGTTAACAAAATCCAGTTTTTATTGTAGAGCAATTCACATGAAAATTCCTGCGTTAAGTGTGGCCCTCTTTTGCTATATTACAATATATTATTTTGGGTAATTGTTTTGAAAGCTTTTGTGGGACAATAAGCATCAAACTCAGCTATCTATAAATGGCATTTAGTTTGAGATATTCTTCCAGTGTGTGGTATCCAGATACTCCAGAACAGTGTAGGCACCCTGTTTGTCCTGTGCCACCTCTGCCAGACACATGTGCGTGTCCGAAATGCCCTAAGCCATCCCAAAGGGCACTAGGTGTCTGTTTGAGTCTGCTGAATCAATCCTTCAGTTAAAGCTCACTTTCAGGCGAGCTTAAACTGAAGCTGGGTTTAAGCCAACTAACTTAGTTACTAACTTTAGTTAAAGTTAAAGGAAAGTCTTGTCAAAGGGCTGAGCATCTCCCATATTTCTATTCTTTCTCACGGTCCCATGAATATCCTAAGTGCATCAAATGGCCCTAGTCACCTGTAAATATAGGCAGTCTCACCATGTGCAATTCATGCAACTAGATTTTATCCTTAACATCTACTTAATTTTTGTTTAGGCTCCTACATCCTGTGTATGAAACTATACCTGTCACTGAAGTCAACTGTATTAAGTCAGTCTATTTGCTCTTTTCACTAATACACTCATCTCCCTTAACTTAATGCGTGTGGGATTAGAGTGGTAAACACAAAAATTAAACAAATTAAAATGAAACACAATCAATTTCTTCTCTTCATTTTTTAAATATAATACAGTGGCTCATGGTTTCTGATGGGAGGATTAATTTAGCCTTGGCAGCATTTTAGCATGCTTTTCAACACATTAAAAAACCCCTGCTGTCATGCAAGATTTTTCCTCCAAGTTACATCTCTGTTAGAATCTGCTACTCTTATTGATTTTGAAATTTCCCAGGTAAATTTCAGTTAGAACCCATAGGGTTTTTTTTCCAGGAAGGAAAAAAATGGAAAAAAAAAAATTAAAAAAAAAAATCCAGTTTTTTATATCAGGAAAGTACTTCTTCACAGGGAATAGGGACAGGAAAAAGAGGCATGGATATTTGGCATATTAACATCTGACTGTAGTTATATTTTAAAATATAAGTGCACAAGGTAGAAATGTGATACTTGCCAGGTTCCTACTACAAAAACATATTCCAAAGCTGCAGAGTTCAAGTCACCTTGAAGAGTTCTTTGCCCAGCCCCAGGATGAGCTCCATTTCAGCTCCATCAAAAGTGTGAGTTTCATAGCGGGAACACAGAATTTAGTTCCAAGCCTCTCAAGACAAATGGAGGAAGATCTTTAGAATGTGCCAATAGAAATAATTTCATAATATTTTAGTGTCAAATTAGTAATTGATTTCATTTCGTGTTTTACTGAGGTAAATTTGTTTGTTACTATGGACCAATGAGCTACTCATGCTTGATAATTGGGCACCATACTGCTTCCATTGAGGTCCCTGAGCTGTGTGAAGGATGGTCCACAAGAGGCATTCCATAAGAATAAATCCATGCCCTGCAGCTGCCAGAAGAGGTAGGATCAGCAGGAAGAGTTAGTGGTGGCTGGAAGGGTCAGACAAGCAGATATACATCTATTTTTCCAATATGAAATCATACAGTGTTGGTGGCAAACCCCTTCAGTGCAGCTTCCCCTTACTAGAATTCCTGGTGTCCAGATAGAAATTTATACCCTTGATGATAGCAAGTTATCAAAAAGGTAGAGAAACTATTATTTGTAAAGAAATATTATCTTATCCCTCCATTTTTCTCACCTTTTTGCTCCTAATTTGTTCTCCATTGCAAAGATTGCTAGCCGTTCTCAGCAAAGCAGTCTCTTGTCTTGGAAGCCATCCCACTGAAACTCTGTAAGAGTTCCTGGGCACAAAGTTTTTATTCATTCCACTAAAATCATTTGGAAGGTGAAGGGTGCTTGTGGAACAGGCTGCATCTCCACAGCAATCATTGAGACAGCAGCATATGTAGCAATTTGACAGTGACATTAAAACCATGCACCCTGGGCTCTCGGGCAGGTGACACTGCTGACTGAGATTGCCCAGCTTCTGACAATTTTCCAGCTTGTGCAGCTGTTGAGAACATATGGGCCTTAATGTTTCTGCACTTAGTGAGTCTTCCTCTAGCTTTCTCTTCTGTAAACACTCACAGACCACAGCCTGCCTCTACTGAACACACTGAACATTAAAATAACAGATTTGTTTTCAGAACACGAAAGTAATGGATTCAACTCTAAATTATTGAATAGCTGTGTTGTTTTTTGACAAATCTGAAACTATTGCCACTTCTGTAATCTGTGTCTTTGATACTGGTAAAGATTTAATTTGTGAGTGCGCTCACTACATCTGTAGGAGAGTCTGAAAACTCTAGAGCACATCTTGCTGCTTCTTGATTATAAAGAACATTTTACAGGTATGGAAACATTGCATTTTAGTTGGCTACAGTAATTTAGGTAGAAAGGTAAGTGCTGCCAATTTCAGTGCTAACTAAACAAAATTTTTACAGCAGCAGGAAGTGATATAACCTATTCTTCCAAATATGGCTTCAGTCCAATCCATCTTTTTAATTGCTCTGGAACAGATTATTACATTATTCAAATAAATAATAGAAGAAAGCTTAAACTAAAATCCTGCTGAAGGGAAAAGTGCCTTGTATAAAAATGGTTTCATATCATTTTGTTCTGCATTCCAACAAACACACAGCCATCATATGCTTGCCTCAGTATGACAGAATTGTTCACATTAATAACTAGCTATCTGGGTCTCAGTATGAATAATTATTTAAATGTTGATAAAATTGCCATCATGATTTTAAATGGACAGACCATGAAAAACAACATTACCCTGCAGTATTATTTAATAGGTCAGCAAATTCAAATCTTGAGAATTTTAGTAATTAAACTCCAAAATGAAAAACATGAATAAACCAGCCAATTCAAGACAGAAAGAAAATTCAAGTCTTTTGGCAAATTATGCTTTGGATGGAAGAACACTATGTAACAGATATTGAATGCTAATCCTGCAGTAGCCAAGCTATTTTGAAAACAACCTGAGAGGAATTTGTATGTCTGTATTTGGGTTGACAGCTGGAGCAAGCACTGAGGATAAGGCAACCATATCCTAGAACCACATAGAGAATCACTGCTAGGAAAAAACCCCTCTCTGCAAAAATGGGAGTTTTGATCTCAGAAAGTGAAAAAAAAAAAAAAAAAGAAGTATTGGTACTAAGAGATGGGAATAAGACATAAACTCGTTGGTCGTTTGGCAAACCACTCTGGTGCACTCGCCTGTGCAAAAGCTCAGCCTCGAAAGCAATTACTGGTTTACAATCTGTAACACAGGAAGGGCTAACCTACAGAAGAAATTGGATCAAGGATAACTGCAAGACTTGTGGACCTTCAGCTTTGGGAGGAGGCTCTGAGATATGCAGACTGGAATATCATTCCCTATTTAGTAATCACAGTCCCCAAGTGGTTATCTTACTCTCCTTTCACCTCCAAATAAAAGTTTGCAATTGCTTACAAGATGCCAAATATTTTGATTTTTCTAATTGTGAGTTTTAAGGCAGGCTGTCCATCCCAGATACAGTAGATACAATGGGTACCACAGAAATTTTATATTGAAAAAAGCTGAATCTGTCTTTTAGCCTCTTTCATAGCTATGTCTTCCTTCAATACATTGCCAGAGGTGGTATGTGTCAAATATAAACCTGCTGGACAAAAAGTGAATAGTTTCCAAAAACTGGTGAAAAAAGGCAACCAAATGAGCTAGAGTAAGAGCTAGCAAAACCATTAATGCTGCAGTACTGCATATGTACAGTCCTTTTAGGAGTGTAGCTTTCTAGGAGTGTAGCTTTTTAGGAGTTTAGCTTTTTAGGGGTGAACAAACAGAGTACGCATTCTGGAAGGTCCTTTGTGGGTTTAAGAAGTCAATCAATATAGCAACCACAAATTGTAGCTTACAAATAACTCATGTAGGAAATAAAGAGTTGGGATTATGTGTGACAGGAACATTCCCAAGACATTCCTAAAATACATTAACGTAAATATTTAAATGGATAGTGTTAAGCAATGGATATATTTTTGTAATTATGAAACTGTGTCTGGAAATATAATAATAATAATAATAATTAGATCTCAAGTGATCTAAGTACTCTTCTTTTCTGCAGATAAACATAATCTTCAGAGAAAAACACTAAGGCTTGACATACAGTCTCTGAAATTGAAATTGTTGTTAAAACAATTGCTCTATCATATTTCCCAGAAGGAATTGATCAAATCAATTACAAGTAATCACTCACTTCATGTGAAACTGACTGATACTTTTAATGAAAAATATCTGTGTTGTAGGTTTATTGACAAAAGTATGCAACATATTGTTCCCAGAAGAACCAGAACCTTTGAATAGAGTAATATGAATGACAGAAAAGAACCAAGAAAACAATTAATGACAATTAATTAGTTGTACTGATAGACCTAAAAAACCCTGGGGTACTAGCCAGTACCAGCCAGATTTGGGTACTAGCCAAATCACTACACCTTGTAAATGGTAAAGGTGTCCTGGGGGGTGTCAGGCACAGCATCACCAGCCAGGCAAGGGAAGGGATTGTCCCAGTCTGCTCTGTATTGGGGTGGCCTCACCTTGAGTCCTGTGTGCAGTCTTGGGTGCCACAGTATAAAAAAGAGATTAAACCATTAGAGAGTATCCTTGAGAGGTACCTGTATGAGGAGCAGCTGAGGTCACTTGGTCTGTTCAGCCTGGAGAAGAGGAGACTGAGGGGAGACCTCACTGCAGTCTACAATGTCCTCATGAGAGAAGGAGGCAGGGCAGACACTGATCTCTTCTCTGTAGTGACAGTGACATGACCAAAGAGAATGGGTTCAAGTTGTGTCAGAAAAAGTTTAGGTTGGATATTGGGAAAAGGTTCTTTACCCAGAAGATGGCTGGGCACTGGAACAGACTTCCCAGGGAAGTGGTCACAGCACCAAGCCTGACAGAGTTTAGGAAGTGTTTGGACAATGCTCTCAGGCACATGTTGTGACTCTTGGGATGTCCTGTGAAGGGCCAGGAGTTGGACTTGATAATCCTTAGGGTCCCTTCAAACTCAGCATAGTCTGTGATTCTGTGACATGCAGAAATCCTGGCACACAGAAAGTCAGTGAACTTTCTGAGATGTACTCTCTTTGCTGAAAGCTGATTGATTTTGCAGATAATCCAAGCTGACAGATAGCCGAACAAGCATTCTGTCAATTTATCTCGGCTTTTATGGGAAAACCAGAACCAAACAAACTATTGTTTATTGTCAAAGTCTAAATATGTTACAAGTTTATATTATAGACCATGATTTAGACTTTGAAATGCATTTCAAGAATCACTACTTTCAGATGGAAACCCTTCAGAACTCACTAGTTTCTAATTCTCAGATACTCATTCCTGAACTGAGAAGAATGGTTATGATGAACCAAGACTCCTATGTCTGAGTGAAACCTTTTTAGTCAACCCTTGCGCTCCTGAACTGAACAAAACAAACAAACAAAAACAAATAAACAAACAACAACAACAGAAGTGTATTTTTAATAGATATAATTTAAAAACTGTTTGTGTGTATATGTATACATGAGAATATGTATAGGCTGCTGAAGGTCTTAAGGTGTCAGGAATCAATGAAATAGAAAGGCTGTGGAATACCTTTCTGATAAGGAAGTGGATCTCGGTCTACAGCCTTCCTTGAGCCCCTAACCTGCCTCGCTCGCACCCATCCCTGATCCAGCCCCGCTCCAGCCCCGCTCCAGCCCCGCTCCCGCGGGGCCGGAGGGCTCCCCTGTCTCGCACCGCCCCCTGGCGGGACCAGCTGGAAACACGGATGTCCTGCCTGGCCCCGGCTTCCCCCGGCCAAACTTCTGCCTCCTCTTTGTTCAAAACCTTAGTCTCGCATAAAATAAAATTTTCTCTCTTTAAATTATTTAGTGTAATAATATAGTAATCAAAAAGCCCCACAACTTTTTAAGGTTAAAAAAGATCTTTATTTTGATAATTTTATTGTGGTTTTATGTGTATTTTTTTTCTCCTGGGTGTAGAGCTCCTTTTATATTTAGATGTAGGTCAAATCTGAATAGGGACAATGTGAAATTTCATATGTCCTTCAACGTCTTCGGGGTCAATTTGCTGTATTGGCAGATTATACTTCTTTCTAGCCATCGAAACTTCAAACCCTGGTTAGGACTGGGATGTCAAAACAGTCCTTTGGGCTTTTTGCCCAGCAGCAGTTACTCTTCTTGGCACGGTGTGAAAATTGTGTCTGGTATCTCTCTGCAACCTTGGTCTGCAGAGCTGCTTAGAAATGTGAGCTTGTTGTAAAACCGGTAATTAACAGGGACAGAAAGAAAGATTATGTCTCAGAATAACATTTGGAATTAAGTCAAAGATTTTTGGTTTAAAGACACACCATGTTGCTGGTGCTGAATTATGTTTTAGGCCTTTCTGTCCTGCTGTAATAGCCTAGAAGCTCCAAATCAGCAACTGCTGCATCTGGAGGCACTTCATTTTCTCAGAAGTCGTTAATTGCTTCCTCTGTGACTGCTGAGGGGCATGCTGGTCTTGAGAGCATGAAGCTGCTTGGTACCTCAGTCTGTGTAAGGAAAGCCTCTTTCTAAGCTAAAACAGGAATTTGAACAGGTTGTATTTGTGGTGGTCATCAGTGTGACCACATTGACCAGTCCTGCAGTGTAAGGATCCCTTTCATGGATTTGATCCTCAAAGATCCTCACTGTGCTTCTATCCTGAATATCTTTAGTATCTTCAAGGAAAAAAAAAAAGAGCAATGATGCTATAATTTTTTTCATACTTTTGTTGCTTTTGTTTTCATTCCTAAGTTTAAAATACTGGCAACCAATCATAGTTTTATGGGAATAAACCTTCCTTGGGACAATTTATAGGACAAAATAAGCAATATGCTTTTCTGTATCAGTCCTGCTCTTGGGAGTTTACAAAGGAGCCAAAAGATGTTTCACACATTTTTAAGTGTATAATGTGTTTCCCTAGATTTCATGAATATTCAGAATAATTACATGTAATAAATACTTTAGTCCCAGTTGGCTGTCTTATAATAAATCTACAGATATCTACACCATCAAAGCAAAACACTTATTTTAGAACTCCTGGTGAGTTGTTACAGCAGAGACCAGTGGTAGAAGTGAGCTGTTTTATGGTGGTATATACAGCACCAGAGTTCCCAACATATGCACTTCTCAGATGCAGTCTGCTGGTCAACCAGATTACATATCAAGGACTTTTACAATTTCACACTGAGACTTCTGCATTTCAATTTCAAAGGCTGGGAGAGTTGCTGTTTGTTCTTGATGTAGAATTCCTTCTTAAAGTCAAATGGTATTGAGGGCAGGGAACAAAAGCTGAATAAGTAATGAAGAGCTATTTATATGCCATGGAAAAGCAAAAAATTTGTGCATCAGTATCACTTGACTCTACATGAATTGATAAAAGGATCTGTGTTTTATATAGTCATTCATAAAGTAATCCAAAGAGATTTTACTTCTGTTTTAGCATTTAACTTGCAGTTTATAGCATGTGTTTTCCTGTCCTGTACCCATGATTAGCCCTTGTTTTCTGGCCCACTTGGCTAATCAGCAGGATCTTCCTTTATCAATAAACACTTTCAGAAGGATCTTCTACAGATATCAGCTTAACTGGCTTCATACCCATGACTGCTTTCCAGGTTTAAGAAAAAGAATTTACTCAGAGGAGTATAAACAGTGAATAAGAAGTTCATACAAATAAAGAAGTTCATCCAAAATGTAGTAGTCACTCACAGTTTCCAAAGAACAGTGTGCAGTGGGAGGCCCAAGGGGTTCTCAGGCTCGTGTAGATTGTATCCACTTGTGCTGAGATCATCTGAAGCTGACAGAAATAAATTTACTTTCTTTAACACTGTGTTATAAATACTTATCCCATCTTTAGAACTATTTCTGAAAAAAATGTTAAGAAAATAATTTTTTTTCTCAATTCTTTTTCACGTTATTGAACTTTTTAATTCTTTTTCATATAATCATAGAATGGTTTGGGTCAGAAGGGACCATAAAAATCACCTAGTTCCAACATCAGAGAATTATTAAGGTTGGAAGAGACCTTTATTGAGTCCAACCATAAATCCAGCATGGGGAAGCTCTCTGCTAAACCACAGCTCTAGTGCCATATTTTTGCAAAATAATGCAGCTTTCTCAAAAGGAATGTAGTGTGCATTGGTTTTCCTTCAGTTGTCCTCGGTTTTTATAGATAGAGCAGTGGCTTTGAAAGCTAAAGATACTATGTTTTGGACTTTACTGTCTCAGCAGGGCTTGCAAGCAAGTTTCCCACTTTGGGAGCAAGTGGACTGATCACTAAATAATTAGCAAAAATCTCAGCAGCAGCAGCAGAAGCAGAATCACAAGCAGCCTCATCCAGGAAGAACAGGATGGCCCGAGGAGCCCCACAAGGTAGCTCATCCTGGGCTGCTTCAGATAATATGGGGCCAAACTGGGCCTTTCTGGGGAGGGAGGTGGGAGCACCTCTGTTATTTTGGGGTTTGTGTCCAGAGCAAGGATGGGAGGGGGCTCTGGGCAGCACAGGGTGGGGTGGCTGTGGGCATGTTGAGCACCACAGGTGCTTCCTGAGCTCTGCAGGAATCTGTGCTTTTCCAGACCTTGGTAATCACTGAAGAAAGGCTGCTGGACCAGAAACTGGGACTTGTGGGCCTCAGTTCTCCATGTCTGTACTAGGACCTAAATTCTGTACTCGTGCTCATCCCCACTGCTGACACTAACTCACCCTTAATATGCAATTATATAAGGACCTTTTTTTTTTTTTTCCATGGGAGATAACACCTTATGGGCATTGTCTACCACTTTTCACTT
Organism: Chaetops frenatus; assembly: GCA_013400775.1. Taxonomy (NCBI): domain Eukaryota; kingdom Metazoa; phylum Chordata; class Aves; order Passeriformes; family Picathartidae; genus Chaetops; species Chaetops frenatus. The sequence goes on along the minus strand of VZTR01028845.1, from coordinate 40,118 downwards.
AGATTTTAGACAAAATGATTTGGTAAATGTAACCTAGCAAATTTAATTCTTGCATTCCATCTTCTATAAATATCCTGCAAATATGGAAAACTGAGATTATTAATACTCATTTGGGGTTTTATTGTGATAAAATGTGCAAGAACAATGCTTTTGGATAATGCACCGGTGTCAATTTTTAGGGCAGGGAATTAAGAGTTATTTATTTTGAATACAGCCTCAGAAAGTTGTGAACCTGCTGGGTTTTACTATTCAAATTTGACATGTAAAAGAAAACCTTTAGTTTAATGCTCAGTACATTACAATTAATTTTTCTCACATTATTGAACATGCTTTTACCATGCTCCATGCTTTTGATACAATGTATTTTGCATTAAAGTTTAATAGCTGAAAGCTATTATTATCTGTAATGTGATGTTTTCCCTTGTGCACCTATGTTCATGTTTGCTGAACAGTGCTGGCAATAACTAATGAGCAGTTCCCAACCTAAATTGTGGACTCAGAGATTCTTATGTTCTTTATGCATCATTTGTACATGTCATTAAATTACTGATATACTGTGTAACTTGACTACATTTCTTTTTCAGTTCAGTTAATCTAAAAATTTATGAGAAATTAAATTAATGAATGTACACACATTTAAATTCAAAGCAGACTTCTGGACTTGATGTTCTTTACTGCCCCAGAAAATGACTCATGGATTATACTGGAAGATCCCCTTCTGGGAAAATCTTATAACAGAAACTGTTAATTCCAGTAGATTAATTTTCCAGTTGTTTTCCCAAAGCTGTTCTTATGGGAACCCCTTAATTAGTAGCATATTTTAAATCAATTTGTGTTTTTACCAGCAGTCAACCCTATTAATAATTTTTACTTCGCTTTTATGTAGAATTTCTTGACATTTAGTTCTTTCCAGACCCTTTCATGTCTACACCACCATTAATCCTGCAGGCTGCTGAAAGAAAGAAGGGATTATGCTCCTCAAGTGATTCTGGCCAACATATATGCAGCTGTACAGCAAATGGCAACAGGGTAGTGAGGGAGAAATGAGGGGGAAACCTTGAAATGTACATGTCCTCAAACACCCCCGAGGTGCTATCAAGAAATCCAGTGAGTGCACCTCTCCCTTTCAGCCGGGAACATCTCACTCACTCTGCCTCTGTTTTTCAGAAATTGTTTGAAATAGTGTACCTCAGGCCCATTCTCTTAGATGATTAAATTTCTCTTTACTGCAGGCAAAAATTCTCTTACAGTGAGGGAAAAGAGAAACCTCTTTCTTTCCTTGGCAGTCATGTGGGGAGAAGACTTTAAAATAAATGACCAGCACAGTCTGTCTGCAGGTGAGTGAGCAGAGTCACTCAGGGAAATATGAATGAACCCACATGTCAATCTAAAAATAATTGTTTCTACAGCAAAAGGCTTCCCAAAAGCATTCTCTAATGTTGTGAAGAATAAAAAACACCAAACAGTTACAATTATAATGTGATTAACAGATTTAATTTTAATGCATGACATAATAAGAGACCCTATAAACAATTTATTCTAGTTTCTTTCTATGTAGGAATTGAACAAAAAGAAAGGGACTTTTTTTTCCCTAAAGATCAATGTGTAGACTGACAATAAAAAATGTTCATTTTGATGTTCTAGATGAAAAGTCCTTTTAGTTAGACTTTAATGCCTATTTAAATATTGAAGCAGCTCAGTTTAATTCACTGTAACCAATGATATTGCCTAGCTAAACAGAAAAACATTGTTCCATTATTAAAACACAGTGCCTCACAGTAATAAATTTATTCAAAAGGTGAGTTAATCTGGAATTATTTAAATAAGGTCAAAAATCAAAATTAAATAAAACTCGAGGATATTCCAAGAACAGGATTGAAAAGGCACTGTTTCTTGAGGGGAAGGGAGCTCACCCATTTCCTCTTTGCTCCTCTGAAAGTAGCCAAACTTTCTGTCCCTCAGTTCAGCCACATGTGGAAAACTCATCAATCTCTACAAGATTTCTACGAGTTCCACAGAAAGGCAGTTGCTGTTTGCAAATCCTGGATTAAAAGTATTAGAATTATGTCAAAACAGCTCACTTATTCTAAACATCCAAAGCACAACGATTATTGCANTTTAAGTAAAGAATTTTTTTCATCAATAAAGGTACAAAGTATTTTCAGCTGGGAAGTAATTTTGGGAAGTTACCTACTCTGGTTTTCTTTCATTTGTGAAAATTGCTATTTTCTAGTTTGGTTGCACAACCTTTACTTATATTGCTGGATAATACCTTCTGTGTGCAAATTTATTGTCTTCTGTGAGATTACCCATAAGACTAAGTAGCAGACAATTTCAATACATATTCTGAAATTTTCTTTCATTTCGTTGTTAATATATTCATCATTTCCAGACTTCTTGAAGAATTTAAAGATGGTTTTGTGAAAGACAATGTTACATTTACTCTCTGTTACTCTACAGTTTGAAAACATGAAATGGCCATATTTGTTTTTAAAATCTCCCATCTTTTGGGACCGAAGGACTTGGAAGCCTCACCACCATCAACAGAAAGAAACAAAAGCTCACAAAATACTGTAAGACCATATCAGTGCTGGATTTTTGAATGTAAAATGAAAAATAAAATAAACAAAAAGATTACCTGGCATACAAGAGCCAATATAATTCATGTTTATTTTCACTGTGTACAGAAGGTGGAGCCAAATTCATAAGGATCTGTGAACTCGTACTTCAATCTTTGAATACTTTTCTAGTGAATTTCTGGAGGGGCAATTAGTTCGGAGGATGTATTGATTTGAAGCAGTTACAATGCTGGGATAAACACTTTTCAGACCAACTTTTCTTGTGTTTAAGCTGTCTGTAATGAAGTTTAGAAGTTTCTTGGCACAGCTGAAGAGTATCTGAGCCTTCATGTATTAGCCTTCTCCCTTTCTCCATCAGTGACACAGGAGTGAATTAATATTTCTAAATGTAGCATGTGAAAGTGAGCAAGCTGAGTATCTCCATGAAGTTGTGGTGAGATCTTAATGGTTTGAAGTGACAAGCACCAACCAGCACAAAAACCAGAAAGGAAACAATCACCCCAAGTTTTGAGCTCTTTCTTTTCCTTCTCTGCGATCCTCATGAATTTGAAAAAGGAACTCCCACTTAGTTGTTTGCACTACTATCTGATATTCCAAAATCTAACTAGAGAACAAATCAGAATTATTTGGGCCTTAAGAGATGGACCACAGCATTAAGAAATTTTGCTTCTAATTCTGGTTGAGCCATGAGCTGTCTATGACTCAGAAGAACTGCTGATATTCTCCATTACAAACTTTCCGAGTCCATAAAAGAAGTTATTATAACGTAACTTCTTCTATGATAATATTTATAAAACACTCAGAAATTGTAGACAGATGACTGTACAGCAGTGCAATATATATCCAGAGAATGGTGACCATTCTCTAGGGTGGGCTCTGATGCAATGGCATCTGTCATAGAGAACTTCCCACTTTCATTTTAGATGCTTCAGTCTGCTGTTTTTTCCAGCAGGGTCTCTTTTAAAATAGCAATTATTTTCTTTTGCAGGTAGTAAGAACAGAATATATCTTATGTTGACTAAGACTCTTCCCCTGGGGAATATCTAGCATTGGATTAAATCAATCTGAGAGACCAGTTTCAACAAGGAATGGCAGGTGAACGAACAGAGACAGTCTTGTGAATATCCTCCTTTTATTATTACTATCCTTAAAATTAGCAGAAAATATTCTTATAGGCTGTGTGCTGTGCCACCCTGGTGGGACCAGACACTGCCCTGAAGGATGACAATTGCCTTTAACAGTCTGTTTTGAGCAAGCAATGACCCTTTGAAACTTGGGGCAGGGGGTGGATACAGCTGTGTTTCACAGACTCGAAGGTGTGCTGGGTGCATCAGTGGGCTCCAACCCAGTCATCCCAGCTGAAAGAATGTGCAAGCACTGTGGTCAGCTACTTCAAAGCTGAGTTATATTTCTATGTGACGTAAATTCCCTAAACAAGAAAAAAAAAACCCCCACTGGGTGCTAGAAGAAAAAAAAAAAACCATTAGTCTGCACATTTATGTGCTTAGGTAATCATGAAATACCACATTATTGTTCCTTGGACGTTCTGAAAAGCTTTACCTCCATAGGGCATGAAACAGGGCCACACATTATTCACAAGCCTGTCTTTAAAACCAAATGTGTGAGAAGCAGTATCAGTGAAAACCTGCCGAGGCTTATGTGCCATCCAGGGATGTGGGTGACTGCACCCACCCTAAGCTACCTTGAAAGCACCCAAGAAAATCTGCACTGCATGTGTATATTAATCTCCATTTAGTGTGTATTCAGCTCATGTTACTTGGGCTGTGGATTCCTCTCCCAAATTGCACAGGGTGAGGACAGTGCATGGGAGTACTGGGAAATGATTTTTGCAAGCAAATTGAAAACAAGTGAAGGCATGTGAATAATTTTAAGAGCTCCACAAACTACAGACATGCTTAATTGCAAGTAGACCATGAACCCCCACTGGTATCCATGGGAGATTTGGTAATGGTTAAAGGACTGGATAGCCTTCCAAATGAAACATTCGCTAGGGGTCTTCTAGTGAATCAGGTTCCTCAAATATTATTGAGGGATTATTTGGAAGAAATATGAGGAATAAAAGGATTTTTATAAAATTCTGCACTTGCGTTCAGGTAATAAATACAAAGAAAACACTGGAGCGAGTTCTGTATTAACCATGAACGTGCGCCAAAAGCTGGAAATATTAAATAATCCAAATTTTGGTTCCCTTTGGTAAGCCTGTGTAGAAAAGCAGCAGCAGTACTTTGTGCTCCTAACTATTTCACAGATTTAGCTGAGGATTTAGCAGCGAGTGGACAAGAGGCACTGTGGAAGTCATCCTGAGGTTCAGCCTCAGAGATGCACTAGGCAGAGCCTGGGCTCCAGCACTGCACCTGGGTGGTGGTGCAGCTGTGCCCTTACAGAGTGTGCTGCAGCCTGCCAAAACAAAGGCAAACAGGCTCTGCTGTCCTTGCCCTGCCAAGACAGGGCTGTTTGCTCCAAAAGGCATAACGTCAATGGATGGCAAGAGGGTTCCCAGACACTTCGAAGCCCCAAAATGTTAATTTCTTTTACGTGAAAAGAATCTGTCTTCTACAATCAAGGCTTCAAACCTAACTGAGATCTTCTTACCTCTCTCTTAGTCCATAATTATGAACAGATTTTCAAATATCTCAGATCTGACACACCTGTGCTTTCCTGTTGAACACAGTTTCAGCTGAAGAGGGGTTGTGTGAGAGGACATTTGTTCCATCTGAAACAATTGTTTCCATTGCCAGGCAAACGAACCTGAGATTTTCTTGTAACCTTGTGAAATGGTAGATAATTGCATCACCTGAAGCTGAATATGTTCTGGCAATAGGCTGTAAAATGTGATCATGGAGACATATTTCCAAATTCTAAGAGACATTTCCAAGTAATTCTTATTGGGACAAATAATAATCCTTCTCAGCGCTACACAGTATCGCTGTGGAGACTTGTAAAACTTTGCCTTTTTGCATGTACATAATGCCACAGCAAAAACAAGTCCTATGCTTAATAAGGCTGCAAAACCATCCATTCTTCCCTAGTTACTAACATACACATTTTAGTTTTCCAAACTGGGTTTTAAGATTGCTGGGCTTCTCGCAACAAATACTGCTTGCCTTTTTTTTTTTTTTTTTTTTTTTTTTTTTTTTTTTTTTTTTTTTTTTTTATTGGAGAAATACTTTTTATTCCTTTTTTCAAAACCATAATGTTTGAAAAATTGCAAAGTCTATACTGGAAGATCATGGAAAAATGCAAGATCAGGCAAGCTGGACCCTGTGATCTTGTGATCTTGCCAGGTTTGACAGGGAATGATAGCTTTGTATTTTTGCATGTTATAATTCAAGAGTTTATTCCTGGCATAATTCTGCTTTCCTAAGGGGCAATTTTTTCAGCACCAACATGTACAATGTCCCAAATGTCCTCAACGTCTCAACATTGACACCCATAGTCACGTTGACAGAGTTTTATACTTGGCTCCAGAATAACTAGTGTTTTACAGGCAGTAGCAGGAGCCCTATGTGTACTCTGCTCACTGTCTATACCACAGTCATGAAGACAGTGAAATGCTATGGTTTGTATATTACAATTTATCCATTCTCAAGAAAGGCACACAGTCTTTGAGGCATAAAGCTCCAATTCTCCCTTAATGTGACAAGAAAAGGCAACCTATAAACTACCTTCAGAAAACATGAGGTTTCTTTCTGCCATAGGGCTTAGACCTTGTAAAAACAAGAGGGGGGAAAAAAAAGTCAAAACGAGCAGCCACTATCGAAGCAAAGAGAGGAAACTGAGCAAACCAGTTGTCTCCATCCACAGTTGGAAGAAGGGGGATGGAAGGTGTGCACTGTAGTGCACTAGCTCGTTTTGTCAAATAGGAGGCAGTGTGGGCTGCCATTAACTGCCCCAGAGCAAGAACAAGGCGTTCCTAGCTTCAAAGCTCCCTGCTGAGTATGTTTCTACAAAAGGTCTTGTCTTACTTCTCTTCTCTGGAGAGTTCTGGGTGAAAAGCGGTAAGGAAGAGCTGTGAAAAATAAGCAGTGATATCTAGGTTGTGTTGCAGTGTGTAACTTTCATTATTTCGAAAAGAAACTGTAAATAGGACCTTTATTAGGAATATTTCCATACCCATTACTGTACTTCTCCCCTTCAAAGAGCGAAAAATGCTTATCCATGCTACTGAGCCCAGAAATAGCTCTTGAGAGTAACACGAGTTGAAACCCAAGTGAGCCTGGTACAACCCAAAGTGTGAAACTTCATGGAGAACCATCTGACCAGGGACACTCCCAGAGAAGCTCCTAAGAAGTCCCACAGAGCAGCTAATATCCCATGCCATGAACAAGGACAAGACCAATTCCTAATGACGTTTGAACTCCATGTGTGAGGAGCTTAACACAGAGAAATAAATTAATCTCTGTTCTACAGAAAAGGCATTTTTCAAGGAGCATTTAACCAGGGTCCAAGCAGGAGCAAAGCCAAACTAGTTTTGTTCCAATTGCATAGATCAGTTTAGAAGCATGCTGTTATTCTGTAGAATGTGTTAAAAAATTATCAAGAACACTTCTCACTATTGAAGCCTGATCCTCTGATTATTTTCTGAAGTTTCCTGGAAAGAGTTTCCTGAAATGTAAGGTCATTTTTTCATTTCTCCCGTGGGACAGAGACACGCACACATGCACACACAAATAATAGTAAAAAAATATGTGTGTCTCCTGTGGAAACAAACACACTGCTCCTGGCGTGTACTTTCATGTGTGCACGTAAAGGAAACTGACCTCAGTAAACAAGGCTGTTTTCACAACAAAAAAAAGTAGAGAGGGCTTGGGAGGGCTTCCTCTCCTGAGTGGTGGCTAGGAGAGAGCAGCCCCAGTATCCAGAAGGTGCACGCCGGGTGCCCATTAATCCCTTTCACTGCATTTCTCCCTTTCCCTGCAGCGAAACTCCTGGTGCCCACCAGAGAGCCAACCTGTTGCATCTGTCTCAGGCGAGCCCAGAGCCGCGCACCGTGCCACCCAGGTGCCCCAGCCACCGGGGGCTGCGGGGCGGCTGCCGACTGCCCTTGCATCTGTTTTGTTACATCAGCAAGAGTGAACTTCCACGTTTCGGACTTTCCGAGGGCTTTTTGCTGTGCCTTCAATCCTCTCCCTCCTCCTCCCCCAGCTCCTCGCTCTCCGCCCGCGGAGCGCCCCTCCTCCCGGGCTGCCTCCCCTCCGTCCCCGTCCTCCCTCCCTTTCCCCTCCCTGTCCCCTCCTCTCGCACAGTCAGAGGCTACAAAACTTGTTAAAAGCTCTCCCAGTGTTCCAAGTTAGAAAAAAACTTTTACGAGGTATCAGCACTTTTCTTTCATTAGTGGGGAAGGAAGGATGAAAAATACAAAACAGCAGTAGACTTTTAAAGTTTAAATAGACAGGTCTGAGTGCCTGAACGCGCTCTTCCATTTTAGTTTAACCCTCCAAACAAGTACTCTGATCCATTTTCACTGCTGATCAGCAAGGGTAAGTTGAAAGTTTTCCTTNTTGAACTTGTTTAAAAACACACAGGTCTAAACAGCGTCGATTCCCTTAAAGTGCTGAGTTCCAACTTGGAGGAATTATTCTCTTTCTTTCGTCATATTTCTGTACATTGCTAGAAGTGCTGCACTTTTACAACTTGTAACCTTTTTCAGCCTAAGGAGGGAGTGCGGCGAAGTTGTGAGTGCCGGGCTGAAGTGCAGATTGTTGCTGCAACACGCGATCTCTCTCCTCCACTGCTCTCGGACTAGCCCAGCTCCTTTAGAGAAAAAAAGCCGAGATGCGCTTCACTCTCTTCCGTTGTACCAAAATTGCATCAGAAGTTAGTAACAGAGAGACCTTGCCTTGAATGCGTCCCATTCCTTCCCCACACGTTTTTCTTTCATATGGAAATCCTGATTGATGTCTGATAGTTTGAGCAGAGCACACGGTTCTTAATTAGATGCCTTGTTAAGTGCTGCAGCTACTGAAGTGACTTTCACGTGGTCTTCCTGATAAGTTTTTCTCCCCTTTTCTTTTAAAATAGACGTGATAAAATCCAGACATGGTTTATGGATTTTTAACCTGGTTTGTATATAGTTACTCTGTTTTAGCAACCTCAGTGAGGGATTTTAGAGAAGGAATGTGGGATATCATGATATGCTTTACCACGTTGGCAATGTCTGTGAAAGTCTTGGGTAGATATAAATGAAAGTTGTCCAGGAAGGACTGTACATAATCCCCATATGACACATTCCCTGTATAATACATTGAAGACTTAATTGTCAAGATGCTGAGGAAAAAACACTGGGGCAGCATCTCTTGGAGAGCTAAAAACCTTTTCATGTTGAGAGACTTGGAGTGATTCCTTGTAGCAGTTGTTGCCTGCTGCTCGCCAGTAGTTGAAAAGCAGTACGAGGAAGGAGAAAAAAGAGCCTTCAGCTGAAAGGCAGACGAAGCGGAGAGTCTATCTTATCGAGTAACACACGAACAAGGATATTGTGTGCTTGTATGCGTTCTCACATTTTGACTTGAGATAACCAGCAAGCCTCATGAAGCAGCATATTTCCTCTGAGGATTTCCTTTTCATTTTTTTAGGTGATACTTATGATGAAATACCCTGGTAATGAGGACAGAAATGGGATATGGACACCTTTTGCCTGACGTCCCTGTGTGTGTGTGTGTGTGTGTGCGTGTGTGTGTGTGCACGCACAGGGAGCGAGTTAGAGGGCTCGCCTGGAGCTTTCATCCTGCCATTTTTAACATCTGGACAGCACAATACGCGGCAGAATTTAAGCCTCTTGTCTTTGGGATGTTTACTGAAGTGTTTCCTTCAGAAACTTCAAAGCCAAACGCTGGCGCTGACCCGCAATACCTAACAAGCATCCCAGTGGGAGAAAGGCGAGGAGCCGGCTGGGATCAGGAGAGGGAAGGGAGGAATGGACACAAGGGATTTCATTTGCAACATAAAGCTGAATGCTTATACGCACAGGAGCGCAGACAGATTCAACACTCTAAAGTTATCTCAGCTCTCATATTATGCAAGCCCAAGAGATTAATTTTATTTGTCTCTGCAATGAACCAAGGCCAAGGATTCCTGTGGGTATGGGGAAGGTTAGAGGACATTGAGCAAGGCATCTGTTTCATTAGATACGTTGCTCCCTTTCCCCCAGTCTCTGGTATCTCCTTCCCAAGTTATTGACTGAACTCGTTTCATGTAGAGGCACCTGGGCTGTGGTTTGTGCCATTTATATATTCAGACATCCAGATTTCAAGATCCTCAATCAGGAGCACCAGAGGGCCTGAGGCCCCCTCAAGGAATTCAGGGTTCCTTGCCTTAATTCCAAAGTGAGTCAGGAGAGGGATGAATCTGAGCATTAACACAGAGGGGTAGACCTGACTTGTACAACTAGAGAACGTCTACAAAAGTACTTGCAGTTGCTTTTGCAAACATGCTTTAAAATTAAATAAGGTATGGAAGGTAGAACATGGGAGAGGCAGAAGCTATGGGGTAGATATGGTAGTGACTGACCACCAGCAATACTGGCAGACATTGAGAAAAACACGGTTGTGACACTTGAAATTCTAGTTACTGCAACTATTTTGTGCGTAACCTTTGTCTGGTGGATGAAATGTGAACTGAAGCTCATCGGCAGACCTATATATGAACTACACCTTCCCAAGGGAATGTCTGCAAGGCATTTGCTTATTTTTCCCAAGATTTTGGAAAGCTAGCCCTCCCTGTTCCAACAGGTCTAAACCCAATGGGTTGTACATCTCAACTGCTTTCTCTGTGATGCATGTTACTTCTGGGAAATGCTCAAGCTGATTTATGTTCAGGGTCCAGAGCATTCTCTTTTGTTGTCTAGGTGTGTGTGAGCACAAATAAAAAGATGGAAAAGGTTGGAAAACCAAAGCTTTGGCCTGTTTCCCAATTACTTCAGTGGCACAATTCCATTTTAGAGCCCACCCTAACCCTTGCTGCTCTTCTGTCCACTAGCATGTGACCTTCTAACACTGTAGTCAGACCCAGGACATTACCACAGCACTGAGTTTGCTTTATTCTTCTTGGAAAACATGAACCAGGTGACATGATGAATGCCATCCATAAAAAAATAGTTCTAAAATTTCTTAATTGTGGCTTACAAATCAAATGTCTTATATATGTGGTCATCCTAAACCCGTGCACATGAATGCTGTCAAATCTGCTGCCCTATGGACTTTTTCTCTATGCGTTTAACCACACACGGTAGGACTTGGAAGAAATCCATCTTTTAAAGACTGCTATATTTTAATGCTAGGCCAGCATTAGTCTGCCTCAGAGAAGTCTATGATTCTGTAAAGCATTAATCAGTAGGAACTCATGAAATGCACGTACTCATCATCAGCCATATCCTTAAACTCCTGAAGTACTGAATTTGTATCAATTGAACAGGCGGTGGACTCATTTAAGGTATTTGGAAGTGTTAAAACAAGCTAAAGTCCAGAACATTAAAGAGCTATTTTTAAAGGTTGTCTGCCAACCATTTCAAACTACTTACAAAGCTAGAATACTTAAGTACCTGTTTGATACAAAACCTCTTTTTATACCTGGTAAACAGATTTATAATCAGTTAATAAAACTGGTCTTTCAGTGCCTTGAAAGTAAACAATTTAGATCCGATGAATGAATTTTCTCTACAACAAAGCAAAGTACTGTGTTTCATAAAGCAATGCAATCCACTTAAGAAAAGGAATAATATATTTGTGCCACCACAAGGTTATCTGATTAACAGTACAATGTTTTGAATTGATGTGGGGTTTTTTATCACTGGCAAAGGCTAGCATGTAACTGATCTCTTTTTTAAAAAGTTGCTTTTCAGAGCTATGTATGAGTAATTCAAGCATGGAATGTTTCCTCCTGGAGTTTATATTGCCAGCGGACACAAATGAAACTTAGCAATTTTGCAGGCTGAAGCAAATTAAAAAATAAGTAGTAAATTCTCCAAATACTGCAGGTGTGGGATTAAGTAGGGCAAAACTGAAGTAAATCATACTGCATTAATGAACCAGAGAAGAGTGTAATTAGAAAACAAACAACACATAACTGCCTAGAAATAACATATCCTCTGTTTTCTTAATCAGGCTTTCAATCTGAAATAACATTTAGATAGTAAAAAAAGTACGTTTAGTCTGAGGAAAGTGTGTTAACCCAATAGTTTCCAGTCACTGGAAAGCTGACATTAAATCAAGAAGCTGTTACTTGAAAAAGGTTCCTTCTGTCCACTTGCACTTCTAGGACATGGAGCAAATAGCTTGCCTTTAAAACAAACTTCACGTGTTGTATAGTTACAGGCTGTTTTCTGTTTTAACAATCCCAGGCTGAGGAGGAACGTGATCACATTTCACTCCAGCCTTTCCAGGGACCTCCGCGCTTCTCTGCCTGACTCCTCTGCTGCCCCAGCCCAAAAAGGCAAACCCACTTTTTCTGGGAAGGATGAAAGCTGAGAATGGCTGAGGGGATGTGTCAGAGAAAAAGATGCTCTGTGTGCTCCTCTCGGCAGAGGCTTCCAGTTCTAAAAGTGTGAAGCAGGCCTGATCTTTTGATGGTGCTTCATTCATGAGAAGAGCTAATTACATGAGGAAGGGTCAACAGGCTGCAGTGGGTGAACATCAGAGCCAGCTGTTTAGGCAGATGGAGGAAATAGCCCTGGGATATTTTTCAGGGGTTCAAAGATAATTGGCATCTCAGAGCTATCAGAGCGAGTACTTTAAACACTCGTCTCCCATTACTCTCTCAGACTCGGTGGCAGGAATGGTGTGTTTTTATTTCGCATCTATTGTTATGTTTGAGTTTGCCAGATTTATAACCTTGTGTTCCCAGTGACTCACCGCTTCTTGAAAGCAAGTCTCCTTGGTGCTAAAATTTCTTATTTTATGAATTATCCAAAATGCATGTTTTTTATACATGACCTTAACTTGGGACTATATCCATGATGCAGTGGGGAGGAAATAATGTGGACATTATTAAAACTGTTAATATCAGGAAGGGGTTACTCAGCATCCATGGAACAAAAATATCTATGCCCAGCAACATTTGCATTAAAAGGGAAACTTGATTACTGTATTTCCTTTTAAGTTCCTGATTTCATGTGATTTTGTGCTTTTTTGTGTGGGGCAAGTTAAGAGATAAGTTTTCATAAGATATTCTCCAGTTGATAAAAATCTGTAGTGAAACTTGTTTTTTCTAGGAATCTAGAACATCAAGCAAACGATTTCATTTATTTTATGTCATCCTGTGTATTTCCAGATATCCTGAGAAGCTGCCTGTGTCCCAGAAACACACACTTTAAAACTCAAGTCAGGAAAGACACTTTAAACTTGCAGTGTTCAACACTTGGAATGCAAACTGCAAGCCAGGAGTCGCCTTACAAACAGAGCATATTTACCTTTCTTTTCCCCCTGCTAAATCTTTTCCTTTCAAAACAAAGAAGGAATTTAAATACAAAAAGATGCAAATACAAACCTGAAACTCCAATAAATTAAGCAAATCACAGATAAACAGGAAACCAGTTCCTCCAAGATGGTAACATGATCTTAGCTTCTTGTATTTACTATTTTTCATTCCTTCATAAAACTATAGGTAAAGAATGCTTACTTTGATCTTTGGGATGCAAATATTAATGTATAAGCTTAATTTAGGCAGCAAACATTTTTTCTCAAGTTGAGTAGAGTATAAACTTGGCATCATTAGGAACTATATTCTTATATGTATTACATGCTATGAAGTGATAGACAGGAGCTCAGTTTAATATTGCTGTGTAGGAAAAACTCTGTGTATTTTGCAAAGGTAGAAATTTAGGTATGTGACCCTAATATTAACTTAAGGTAACCTATTGTATTTAGGTTATACTGTGATTTGGTTTCTTAGTATCTGAAAGAGTGAACGTAAAAATTACATTGAATGATCGATCCACACCGACACTGAGAAATCTTTCATATATTCCCAACATATTTAGGCAGTGCTACTACTTAGTTCCACACCCTGCTTCAGCTGTGTGTCACTGCTGTTTTCCACCTGGGGCAGGTGTAGGTCATTGAACTGAGGCTGCCACCAAGGAAGCTGAGCCAACCACAGTGGTCACTGAGGGTTATCATGGACTTTCTGAAAACTGGAGTGAAATTAGGAACCTTTTCCATTTTGCTCTGAGACATTATGTGTTACTTTCTCTTTTCAGTTTTCCTGACTTCCCACTTCACCTGCAGACTAATTAAAACTCCATTTTCTCTTCAGATTGTGTAAAATACATTAATTACAACAAAGCTGGCACCACTGCTCTATTAGTGTTGGTCAGGGATTCAGTGTATCAAAGGTATTAAAGCTCTGCCTTAACCCTCACTATTTTTTTTTTTTCATTTGTGTCCTTGTTTAGCCAGCAACCTGTGAAGATGGGTGATTGGAGTGCCTTGGGAAAACTTCTTGACAAAGTTCAAGCCTATTCTACTGCAGGAGGGAAAGTGTGGCTGTCTGTCCTCTTCATTTTCCGAATCTTGCTATTGGGAACAGCAGTCGAATCTGCCTGGGGAGATGAACAGTCTGCATTTCGGTGTAACACTCAACAGCCTGGTTGTGAGAATGTCTGCTATGACAAGTCCTTTCCCATCTCCCATGTACGCTTTTGGGTCCTGCAGATCATATTTGTGTCTGTACCTACCCTTTTGTACCTCGCGCATGTGTTCTACGTAATGAGGAAAGAAGAGAAGCTGAACAAAAGAGAAGAAGAGCTTAAGGTAGTCGCAAATGATGGTGTGAATGTGGATATGCATCTCAAGCAAATAGAAATTAAGAAATTCAAGTATGGGATCGAAGAGCATGGCAAAGTGAAGATGCGTGGGGGACTGCTCCGTACTTACATCATCAGCATCCTGTTCAAATCTGTCTTCGAGGTGGCTTTCTTGCTGATACAGTGGTACATTTACGGGTTTAGCCTGAATGCCATCTACACCTGTGAGCGAGACCCGTGCCCGCACAGAGTGGACTGTTTCCTCTCCCGTCCAACTGAGAAAACCATCTTCATCCTCTTCATGCTGGTGGTGTCCTTGGTGTCTCTGGCCTTGAATATCATTGAGCTTTTTTACGTGTTCTTCAAGGGCGTCAAGGATCGTGTGAAAGGGAAAACCGACCCCTACTCCCACAGCGGTGCCATGAGCCCTTCCAAGGACTGTGGCTCCCCCAAATATGCTTATTACAATGGCTGCTCATCACCGACCGCCCCCTTGTCTCCCATGTCTCCCCCAGGGTACAAGCTTGTTACTGGAGACAGGAACAATTCCTCCTGTCGTAACTACAATAAGCAGGCCAGCGAGCAAAACTGGGCCAACTACAGCGCAGAGCAGAACAGAATGGGGCAGGCTGGCAGCACCATCTCCAACTCGCACGCCCAGCCCTTCGACTTCTCCGATGAGCACCAGAACACGAAAAAACTGGCGTCAGGACACGAGCTGCAGCCCCTCACCATTGTGGACCAGAGGCCTCCCAGCAGAGCCAGCAGCCGAGCCAGCAGCAGGCCTCGACCTGATGACCTGGAGATCTAAGCTTCTTGCTGCAGTACTTGCTCAACTATGAAACGACGTGCATTGGAAGATGCCGTCAGTGCTGATCTTGTTCCAGTGGAGGTGGTACTTAACAGTCTCAAGCAGGAAATTTTAACAATCATAAAAAAAGAAAAAAAAAAAAGAAGCAAAACAAATAAGCAGACAAACTTTTAAAATACTTGCTGATTCTTTGGGGGGTGTGGGGTTGGTGTGGGGTGGTACAATATGCATTGATATTTAATGTAGCTGGTTTAAAGAATTTAAATACTAAAAAAAAGGAAAAAAGGTAGTACTAAGGTAAAGGGCTGTTTTTCAGAAAGGCTGTAAATATCTGAGTGTATGTGTATGTGTGTATTATCATGTTTGTTTCTAAAGAATCTTCTGTAATACTAAAACCCAATAATAACTGAACTCACATTTGTCAGGGTGAAGTGCTACCTGAAGATGAAAACATTTTTCCTATTCAACATGCATAAAAAGTGCAGGATTGCCTGTGATCATTTCCCTGTCAAGAACATTCCATTCTTAGAAAGTGCACTTTGAAGGTAAACTTTCCTACACGGTCCTCTGGGTTGTCGGAAGGCTCCTGTGAGGACAATTTACAGTCTTTGAGTCGTTCAATTCAAATTTCAGGCATGGCCCACCGAGAAATGCTTTGGTCACCTGCTGTTCCAGCCTTTCACGCAGGTGTATTTTATGATGTGCGTAAATGGGGCGGCTCCACGCATGTGGAACCAGCAACGACACAGTCTTGCCCACAGCAATACTTGTGTCCTGCTACTCATGTAGAGTCTCTTTAGTACTATATAAAACACAGTTTGCTGCCACTTGCAGATTTAAGCATCAAGACAAGCAAGCAACTGCCTTTAGTGAATTTTATCACACCTTTATGTGTACTAAGGGTGTACGTATGTGTGGATGTGGAGGCAAAGGAATACACAAAACACCCTCAGAAGCATAGGCTGAAAAATAAACGCACACAGGTTACTTGCAGTTGACACTTTTCTCATGGATGTTGTGAAGATGTGGGCCACTATGGTGTTTACATTCTCTGGTTCCTTCAATGTAAGTGAAGCACATGTCGTTATATTTTTTTAATTCTATAAAATATTTTCCATGTATCCTAAATGGATGCTCTTTTAAAAATAAAAAATCTAAAGGGCCTAATCCTGGATGTCTTGCTCTGGAAAATCTCTGTATAAGGTTGTTGGGAGCTTTGCCTCAACAAATCTGCAGGATCAAGCCCAAGATGTAGCGAACCATGTTCTTGCTGGCATGAATGATTTTCTTTTGTAGAAGTTAGGGGTGGAAAAGACCCATTAGGTCATCTAGCCAATCTCCTTGATAGGTAATAATGATGCTTGAATGATAGAAGATGTAGTACTGTAAGCAAGCTTTAGTCTTTTATGTGAGAAACTTAGAAGAAGTGCTTTGTGCTGGATTAATAATAAAATATTCCTAAATGGCTTTTGCAGTAACTGGTATTTTTCTTGTTCTAAATATTCACATTTACTGAACTGCAATGTCCACTGAGTTTGACAGTTAGGTCTTTCTAGATGGCTCTAGCAACTTTAGTGTTTACAGTTAGATTATGTTTGAAATGCAAGTGAAGTTGAAAGGATCTTTAAAGAGTACAATTCTAGCTAATTTATTTGAAATATATGCTAAAGAAATCTACCAGTTTCTTCAAATGCATAGCCTCTTAGCTGAACACAGATTGACCAAGGAAATACATAGCTTGGTTTCATTTTGCAGCAACACAGATAAATTGTTTCATTTAATACATTATATTAATTTGTTTGACATTCCATGTTAAACTGCTGTTGTCTTCAACTTCATTGCATGTTTGCAACCATAGTTTGTTGGATCATGTTGTCTGGAGAACATTAGTCAATAAAGTTTTAATTTAGTATAAATACATTTTCTCATTGTCTTTTGCTGTTTCATATGTCCATATATATCTTTAGTTTCAGTCTGATAATCCAAACTCATTCCTCCCTTGTTCATTTTTCCCCAGTCACTATGCATTTCAGAAGCATCCTTTATTTAATCCATCTGGATTTTCTTTGAACTGAAATTCCACAGGGCCGCGTTCAGACAACCTCACAACAAAATACTAAACAAGCGTTGTCTCTGCCACTCCTGAAACAAAGTAATGTTCAGCATGAACAAATCTTGCTGTGAGTCTCAGAAAATGTATATTAATTTGCAAACTATTATAAAAAAGACAGTACTAAAATACTGTCATGTAATTTTTCAAGCAATTTTTATATGTGGCTTGGATTTAACATTATGAAATCATTGCATCTAGTTTACACTTCCCCATGTCATCACATTGCTCAAGTGACAGTCAGTTTCAGTTTCTGGAATTAAAACCTCATTTCTTCAGACTCAATAGGAGAAAGGTACTGATTTTGATAAGGCTGGGATTTTGCATATTGCCTCCCCTGCTGCACCCTTTATGTCCCCACCAATAATAAAGGCAAACAGTGCTTGGCTTTTCACCATTGGACTCTAGATGTAAGGTGGTTCAACTCCTTTTTTTATTAGAAAAATCAAAATATAACGGTCATGTGATGATCATAAAAATTTCTACTTTCAAATTTGGTTATTATTTTTGATCCATATTCTTCCCCTTATTATTAGTAAAGATGGAGAAAAATCAGGCAGTGTAAGTGGATTTACAGCTCTGAGAGATACTACAAAAGTACAAGCACAAGGAATGGCTCCTTGAAGTTTTCCTTAAATAATAACAATGAGTCATATTTAAGCTGGCTTGTCCTAGTTCGTCTGTACAAACGGAAGGGCATTCCAAGCATTTTGTAAGGATCATGCCCTTGGAAAGGTGGACACAGAAGCATTCAGACAAAGGCTCACCCTGAGATAAAATGTAGTGTCTCCTAGACAGGCTGATTGTCAGGTATGTCCCGTGGGGCATCTTGGACAACTGAAATAATTTAGTGCTTCAGTGCCAAGGCTCTCTGAGTGATTTTTATTTTGGTGGTAATGCATGTGTGTGCATGCATAGGGTAAAGACATTCCAGAGGCCTTTTCTCCCACCTAGATTTATTTCTGTGGACTGCACTTCAAAGTCATCATAATTTTATGTGCCATTCATCTAGTTCTTTATATTCTTTCTCCCAGTGCATTCCTGCAGCATTTGCTTTGTCTGCAGATGGTACAAAATAAGCTGTGATACAATGCTAACACACCCTTCTCAGCTTTTGTAGAAGGATATGTTAGATATTGATTTCAAACTGGAAAAGATGCAAAAATACACATCTCTGAAGGTAATTAAAAACATAAAACCCAAATTCACATCCTGTTAATTATTTAAAAATTGTGCTGATGTTTTGTGTAGCAGTATTTTGCAAAAAAGGCAAATCATCTTAAGGTCTCCACCCTGTCCCAGTAATTTGAAATGTTTTTAAAGAGTAAAGTTAGAAAGAAAAGTTACAGACAACCTAAAATCTATAGGCATGTCATATAATTTCAAGATGTTTTAAATACAGTGAGCACACACTGAAGGTTATTTCCTAATTTAGAAATTTGATTTCCATATTTAAAGTGGAAACTACAGTAATAGTTTGAGAACCGGAACAAATTATGTGAGCATACCTGTCTCACCCACTGAAATCCATCATTTTCAAAAAATGCGCTTGTGTCACTGGTCCAGAACCACATCTCCCACATCTGTCTGCAGCACTCCTGTGCTACTCAGCCGTAACACACTGGCTTAGCTGTGCACTACCACCATGCTGCCTTTCCCTCAGACTTTCTCTACAGCTTGTTATTGATTAAAACAGAAAAAAAAAAAAAAAATAGTGATGTAAGGAGCAGAGTTTTTCAAGTCAGATGTAGGAGCTCCAAAGTTACCTTGTCTGGTTAATCCAGAGTTCTGAGTATGTCAGATCAAAACTTCCTCCAGTTTTGGTGGTGGCTGTTTCTATTCTGCTGAGACAGAACTACTTTTAATTCTTCTTGTAATTCCTCCATGATTACCACTACTCCCTTTTCAAGAGTTTAAACAAAATAGAGCAGAAAATAGGATTTATCTTCTTGTAGAATTTTTCCTTTCTATTTACTCCTAATCCAAACCTAGCAGGACTGAGCCTTCTACTGAGCTTGACATACATTTTTTTAATGCTTTGTATTATTCAAATAGTCAGATTTACCATAATCTCCTTGAAGATGTCTTGACTTCTCATGCTGCTCATGAGAAGTCATGCTTCTCCAGCCATTTGCAGTTAGATCTGCCAAAGAACTCAGATGACAGAGGTGGGGGTAGATGGCCTTTGAGGATTTCTCTGGCAAAAGTCCAGTCCTTTGATAATTTAAAGCTACTCCTTATGTTACTTTCATTTCTACTGTCAACATAGACAATAAGGTCAGAAACACTAGTCATGTCTGAGAAATCAGTACCTAGATGTATTATCTGCCTTAGTTCCATGAAACTATTTGAGTGTCATCCATTTTATTTTAACTTATTCTAACACAATGGCTGCAGAAACATGGGGCTGTGAAATCAGCTCTGCAAAGAGATGACTGCCTTCCCCTGACTTAAATCATGTCCTTTTAACTGTGCCCAAGGACATATTCACACCCAGACTCTGTCAGTCCTGGGTAAGTGTGTCAGATGTAAATTACATGATGCTGGCACATCAGTAGATTGAAACAGGAAGAGCTTATTGGTTCCTGTTCCTATTTAAAAGGCATTTTGATAGACACAAAGGAAAAAAAATAAAATATGAATGCTTGTCTTAACTTTATCTTAAATACTTCCTAACCTGCAGCACTACCAAAAACCCTATGAAGCAATACAGACGATGTGGAGGTAAACATGTTAAGCATTATCAATGGGTACCATGAATATAAACAGTTTAAATAGATCCATCTGGTCAGTAACGTGGTAAAACCAGCCTCCTCTAAAATGGATGCCTTCACTCTTTCCACCTGGTAGCCAAAATGCTGCATCCAGCTTCCTAGTTTGCTGGTATTCACCACAGAAATGCACCTTCGACAAAGGCAGACACGTTTTTACAGTGACTGTTTTGTGTTAGCTCCTTGTAAATGCAGGAGAAGCTGAGTGCTGGGAGCTGGAGGCAGAGAATCTGGGACAGCCTGTACTGGGTTAGTAATACACAGTCAGGGGAGTCACTGGTGAAAGGTAATGGCTTTCCGGGGATTGTGGCCTCTCCCATCACTTAAAAACGTCTTTGCTGTTGTGTTGAGGAAATTTGCGTAACTAAATGAGACATGTGAGCTTAGACCAGTATAAAAGGGAAAATGTTCAGACATTTAAATTGCTCCTTGAAACAAGCCTAGACCACAGTGACATGCTTCCCATTAGAACTGACAGAAAACACTTACATGAGTTCCAGGATTTCAGTCATTTAAATCAATGCTAAAATTCTTTTCAACATCAAACGTAAACAGATTGGACCCAGAAAGATTTATTATGGCATTTAATTTTCATTTATTTAACTGCAGGGGGAAAGCTGATGAGTATAAGCTATTGAATCTTGGATGGTGACTACTTAAATATGTGTAATCATTCTATTTCCTCACACTGTCTTTTTACTGTAACTCAGTCTAGAGGCAAATTTATGAAAAGTAGTCTAAATGTTTGCATTTTTTTACAAAGAGACCTGAATTCTGTAAATGTAATGAAATAGATTTATATGATGTTCGTGTCAAATTTATGCAGGATTACATAAGGGAGTGTGAGGTAATATATAACATGCATCTAACTCTTCTGGATTAGGCAGCTCAGGAGTGAAATCTTAACATTGCCTCTCCTCAGCCTTGTTAGGAAGTTTTTTATATCCCAAACACCTGAGGAGTTTCTCTGGTAGCTTTCTGGTAGGGGTCTTTTCATCCTCCTCCTCCCACTTCTTTTTCCATCTATAGTATAAGTTCCATAGTGGAAAACAGAAACAGCCCCAAATATATAAATAAATGCAATCACAGTTGATAACAAAACATTGCAACCAGGGAATAGGTAGTAGTTCTCTTTTGCATGTCTGCAACTAACTCAATAGGAAAGCAACACGGAAAATAGTTTAAGACATTAGAAAGTCCTCTGGATACTTTAGCATCTTAAAACCACTGGTCCTTGCTGAAACAGGCATTTTCAGTCTCAGCCTCTGCTGAGTCACAGAGTTTGTTGTCTTTGAAGGCTGAAGTACCTTGGCTCAAAATTGAAGTTGCTCTGGAAAAGTTCAGACCTTCCCTAATGACCATATTTACATGCTATTCTCGGTAGCATTTACATATAATAGGACACCCTCCACAGGAAGGCTTCTTCAAAACACAGGCTCTGCTTACACTTTGAATTTCCCTATTCAAAGGTGAATATTCAAAATTATCTATGCATCACTACTTCAAAGTGTTTCGCTGGGAGTACTCTGCCATATATTTGGGAGACTCATCATAGTTGTTTGAAAGCCGAATATATAGCCAGCTGTCAGATTGCCACCTGGGTTTTGTGTGTGCAGGCAGAGGTGTATTACTCAGGCAAGAATCCTACCTGGCCTGACCTGGCATACTTCTGTTGAGGAAAAGGAGTTTCTGTTGAGTGATGTGAGATGAAAACCCTTCTGTGAGTTTTACTTAGCTCCTTTTATTCAAGTCCCTGTAAGTTGTTTTTTTTTTCAGTGCACACAGAGGATCCAACCGTGAGTCCATGGGCCTTGCTGAGGTCTAGGAAACTTCTTCTGGTTCCATTCTGGCTGTTCCAGCTCTGTGAGCTTTGGATGGGCTGTAGTTCTCAATCCCTCAATGATAGGGTAATTGGTGATGGGAAAAAATGTGCGAGTAGAGAAAGTGGGTCTGGATTATTTCCCATAGAACTTCCTATAGAATTCAAGGCAAATTGGTCAATCATCTTTCCTTGTCCTGAAAAGTCAAGCTGCAAAGGTGTGAAAGGATTTCTGCATTCTGACAGTGTTTTCAACGGTGTGCTGTAGTATCCTCCTTATCTCTGTCATCTTCTCCACTCCTCCCATGCAGCTGCCTTCTCTCATCCACCCACTTCTTTTCTGCATGTCGCTTATGCCACAGGTATTTAGTGTTTTCTTCTAGAAAAGCTATCCATAAGATTGTTTTTTTTTTCCTTGTGTCACATGCTGGAGCCCACTCAAATACCTTAGAATAACCTGCTCCATTAAATATCTGTTCAGTAACAAGCTGGTGTATCTCCTATTTCATTTATTTAGAATGAAGACTAACTATTACAAGTTTTGCCTGACAGCTTAGGAAGTGATTTTGCATCCCACCTCATAGGAGCCCACATTTGCTTTGACCACTTTCTTTTTCATACTATTTTACAATTAGGGAAGACAGCAGAGGAACTCAGAATTCTAGTCATCTACCTTAACTGGGTGCAGTGAAAGTGTCAGGACATGGAGTTTGTCCAAATCTTCCTCCCACCTTAGTCCCAAAGGGACTCAAATCTAGGCTCCCACTGATGGTTATGTATGCTGTATAAATAATAATAATACCTGTAGTTGCACTGATACAATGCCTTTGATCTTCAAAGTACTCTATAATTAGTTTGCTATGGAGTCATCACTGATGGTACTGCATGAACTCCAGTAGTACCCACTGAGAGAGCCAAAGAGGGAATCTGAGCAGTCAGGGAGACCATACACAACCTCCATATCACTACTAAAAGAAATTGAAAATGCTGAACAAGTATATTTTAACACTTCACACAGGAGGAGGATCCACAACCAGCAGGAAGCCAGTCTCCCTATGATAAGGAAACAGGAATGTTTTCTTTGCTGGTAATCTACTACTTCAGATCTCTAAACACATTCTAAACACATTTTACCTTGAACTATGTCTCAGTCAAGCTGGCAGAAGATCACAGGTAGAGTATCTCATTGTATTGAATCTTCATCTTCATGCAACTAGAATATATCAATTTTTTTTTAATTAAAAAAGAATGATTTGATGAATCCAGAAGGGATGCAGACATAATAAATATAACATTAAATAGGATTTTACAAACTTCAATACACTCCAGGGGAACAAATTATCTACAGCACACCATTGGCAATTGGCAGTCCAGCTGATTACAATTTTAATATCAGTATTTTTTCAAATATTTCCAACGAGCTTACAACAGGTCCTTGTCAATGTCCAGGAGTTTGCTCTTTAAATCAACTTTTCATTTGCTGGAGATTATCATCTCAACATAAATTTGTAAACAGCCTTTTCAAAACTACGCCATTAAGAAAAGAGAAGGAAAAAAGAGCAGTAAGAGTCCATTCAAACTGGTGAGAATAAGAATGCAGAGGAACAGAGCATTTTTGTATAAAGGATGCTTGGAGTATCTCTGACCATTATTAATTTTTATTTGCCTCACACTTGCACACTGCCTAGTATTTATTTTCTCAGCACAAAGCCTAATGTGCTTTATTTGCTCTTTCCCAATAAATTTTTCTTATAGGAGATTCCATAGTACAAAAGGACACCATTTTACATCATTGTATATTTTAATGGTCAAATGTAGAATAATCTTGAGACTAGATTTCAAAAGTTGTGGTCAGGCAGAGTTACTGTACAGGCAGGAGCAGCTCTGCTTCCCATGCAGTTAATGGACACGTTAACATGGACTCACATGTCTTGATTTTTGTTCCATTTTAGGATCACTATTTCTTTTTTAAGAATTGGTGTTCTTCCCTCTAATATTTAAATATCACACAAAACCATAAACACAACCATATGTCAGGATGAAGGACTTACTGATGAATGATGGTTTGGACTCAGATGCTTTTATTTTTACTGCTTATTCCATCAGTTTTAATTGAAATGTATTCTCTTTGTATGTTAGATTCAGCTTATTTTTAGCTGCTCTTGGACGTCTTAAAGAAGTCAGCACATGACCTCAAGAGTATGAGAGGTACCTACTAAAACTTCTTCTCTCTCTCTCTCTCGTGGTGCATCAGTACAGCTTCATCAACACAACCACTGCATAACAACTATAATATCCACCTATCCTCAAACAAGAAATAATGTTTTGGAAAAGCAGCAAAGCAAGGAAGAGGGCTGGGGAAGAGCAGTGAGATGCATGATTTAGGTAGTACTTCCAGATTTCAAGCAATCACAGCTGTTTCATTTCTGTAGCAAGAGAAGTTAGCCTTCCACACCAGCTATTTTTACTATGGTGGAGCTGCAGGTCTCTGAGCAGGAGGAAGGAAAGGGAGTGACAAGGTACAGCTACATGAGAGGAAAAAAAGTTGACAGCCGGAAAACGGATGTTTCAAAAGAAAGAGTTGCACTAAAGTAGATGTTCTGTGATCTTCCCATATGCAACAATAAAGGAACTTTGAATTCGAGATTACAGTGTGGAAGGTGTTGGAGGTGAGAAACTCAAAGCTTAAGAGTCTCCAGGAATTCATGGAGTTTCTCTGGGCCTGGCTGCACTCCTTTGAAACTTATGATGAAAACATATCTCAGCAGAGAAATGTGGCTTCCTTCACAATTCTGCCAGGCAGTAGGCAGCCACACTGAGGGAAAATGTCCACTTCAAAAGTATGAAGAAGAAACTCATCCTCTTTTTTTTTTTTTTTTTTTTTTTTTTTTTTTTTTTTTTTTTTCCAGATTCAGGCTTCTCGTTTTCAAAGCCAGATGTACAGCCATGCTTTCACACTGTCCTTACCTTGTTTGGCTCTACTTTTTTATTATTTATCTGACATTGCTCCCTTTTTTCTACCTCTACTCAGTGGTCAGGTCTACTCCGCACGTCTGAGCACGGTACAGCGACTTAGAGGCACAGCCAGCCCTCGGGCTTGGGGCAGTATTTCTACATCCGAGTGACACTGTGGCTGATTCAGAGTGTCCAGCAGAGAAGGTGATGTTACTAAGCAGGTCTGAGCGCCACAGCTCTGTGGCTGCCACGCTCCTGGAGCTGTCACGCCCTCCTGCGCTGAGTCACCAGCAGGCACTGGCCCAGGCTGGTGCTGGCTCAAGGACAGGAAATCTCAGGGAAGAGCACCGGGCTGCTGTGCACAGCAGACCTGCCCAGTATTTTCGTCCACACTGTTTCTTCTCTTATTTTTATTTTTATTTTTATTTTTTTTTAATTTATTTTTTTTTAATTTTTTTTTTATTTTTATTAATTGTGCTTTAGGATCCCACCTGACCTCTGCTACATCTTGCCTTATTTCCCTCTGCTCTGGGCCATATTCTGACAAGCCTTTCAAACCCTGAGCTTTTCAGGCATTCCCTATCAAGTGTAAATAGAGCATTTGCAGAAGCATGCAAACTGAGTAGCTGGTCTGTTGATGGTTAGATGTTTTGGGCAAAGGAGGAGGATTTGTTTTGCAGCTTTTTAGGACAGGAGTGTCAGAAATTATTGTTTTGGCACCTCTGTGTTCTTGGGCTCTTTAATAAATTTATAAGTGAATGAATTTAAAGTGTCATGTAGCTTTTTGCAGGTAACATTCATCATGAATGTACATATTTTTCATAGATTTTTTTTGCTTCCTTCATTCTCTCCTGAAAAACTTTCTTAAGTTTCTAATTAAATTTATAAAATTTTTTGTAACAACCTGATGTCACAGATGATATTTAACATATGAATTGGGACTTTTCTGAACCAATAGCAGTGACCACAAGTCACTGTAAGACTCAGGAAATCTCCAGTCTGTGGCTGAATGACCTTTACTGTTGTATTTCCTTTCTAAAAAATGTCAGTTGTACTTCCTTCCCTTGTCTGCCCTATACAGATAAATTGTAACGTTTGAGGAAAAGGAGATTACTAGTGTTATACAGAATTAGGCTCATCTGAGACATAGGGAGGGCTCACCTTTGGAGAACAGATACCATCATTGCCCTGGTCTGTACACCAGGTCCTCAGGGCAGGAAGATGTGGTTCACTGATCTGTCAGTTCCTGCAGAGATTTCATGTGCATATCAGCATTATAAAGCCAGTTCTAATCACTAATAATTTAAACCAAATCTCACTGTAACCCAGTGATTGAGAAGCAGATGCATGAGTTATTCTGTTGTCAGTTGTTCAATGCAGATGAAATAGACAGCTGACCACCTTGTCTGCCATCCTTAGTCACAGCACCATCATTTGTCTGTCCTAAGCATACAGACAGAAATTCAACTACCAAAAAATTCCTGATATACTTGAGTACAGTTGGTCAGAAAGTGTTGTGTTTTCCATAGGCTTTTTTTTTTTTTTTTTTTTTTTAGGCAAAAAATTGAAAGGGGAATTCATTGAAA
>VZTR01028845.1:0-12237 GCA_013400775.1 Chaetops frenatus | reverse complement strand
AATTTTTCTTATATTTTGGTATAGTGTTGGTGAAAATGTTTTTTTTTTTTTATTGTTTTTTTTTTTTTTTTTTTTTTCAGGAGCAAAATTGAAAGTGGAATTCAGTGTAATGTTGACAGAAAATTGTAGTGAAAAAAACAGCACAATCATTAAGAAGAGCAACGCTAGGTCTTTGCAGTGGTTGCTGGCTGGAATAAGCTCTCCTTGTTGGCTTCCAGATTGCTTTAAAGGCTTCATGATGCACCATGGCTAGGCCTCTTGTCTGTTCTCATGGTGCATCTTGGAAAATTCAAAATTAGTTGCACCACATGGAATATTCTTTTCCATTTGTAAAAATTCACAAATACTCAAAACTCAAGCTGTTTGTGGAACCCAATATGTGTGGATGCTACATGAAGAATTAGAACAGAGAAAATTCTCAAGTGCTTCCCACAGACACTGCCTCATGGCAAGCGCTTGAGAATTTTCTCTGTTCTAATTCTTCATGTAGCATCCACACATATGTAAAATGTCTTGCTATATTTTTTTTATGAAATGCTCTGATTAACTTATATGTCTTAATCAAGAATGATAACTGTTTCATGTTTAAGGCTGGTGACTGAAAGTAAGTAGAAAACAGCACAAGGTGAAACAACTTGAGAGACACTTTCTTTGCCATCTGGATTCATGGCATCTTTCTCTTGCTGAGGTTTTACAGCGACACAGACAAACAAAACACAGCATCAAAACCTACAAACAAAACTAAAAAATAGAATCCTTTCTAGTATTGCTTTATTTTTAAACAGCTGCTTCACGGGTGGAGAAATATTGCACACAGTGGTTTTCATGCTGGGTGCCAGGCTCACCACAGGTGTCTCAATGAGAATCTTCTATCTCCGTGGAGAATCTGATTGGAGGGAAAGCAGGTGGCTGAAGTGCAAGGAGAAGGAAACAGGTCGAACTCCTGCTGGGGACTCCTGCTGCAGGGTGGGGAGACGCGGTGGTGATGCTTACGTGCCTGAAAGCTCGCCAGCGCTGGCCGTCTGGTTGCTCTTGCACTTGATGAATCGGCTCTCAGAGTCCCTCCTGCACATACCTTTCCTCAATGCTGTTAGTGCTACCTCAGTCTATTTTTAACAGCTACATTTTCCATGATTAGATTTTTATGCTATTTATTTATTTAAACTGAACCAAACAGTTCCACATAAGCTGAACATTCCAGTGGGCATCACTCCTGGCCATGCAGAGGATTCTAAATCTAGTTTAAATTACATTCCTTGAATGGTAGAAAAAGCTGGGTCATGTGCTGTAGCTTGGTGATGAATAACCAAGTCATTCTTTCACAGATTGCAAAAACTTTATTAAGGAAATATAAACAGACTAAAGGTCTTTCAATGTCTGCACTGTCTATAGCAATTTCCCCTTGCTTTTTCCCTCTTCATCTCCTAGTTGAATGGGAATTGCTTACTCTCATCATTTGCCATAGCTGAGGATTTTTCACTGAAGTTAAAGGGAATTAAGGGCTTGGGATAATTAGACTCAATGTCTCTGACAGTTTCTTGCAGATGTCTGGGAGTATGAAGTTTTTAGGTCCCTCCCTCCTGCACGGATAGCAAAGGCAGGTATGAAAATTAGGAACTTCTGAAAAACACCTTTTCACAGACAAAGAGATCATCTCCATGAATCTGTGGCATAACTGTTTCTGAGTCTTTGTGCTAGGCTTCTATGACTTCCTGGTAGGAAGGGAGACTTTGCTTCCCAGTTGCATCCATGTTAATAAAGTAAATCACTTGTGTTAAAATTAGCAGTGGATGAACTGTTTCAGTTAAAACAAGAATTGACCTGGGTTGGTGCCAATCCTCAAAATAAATTCAAGCCAATTTTATTTTTAAGTTTTAAAAGTAATAAAAAGTAGTAAGCATGCAATGTATATATAGACATATGCACATAGAACAGCTCAGGGATTAGAAAAAGATGAATTTTTCATCTGGAGCCCTAGTTTTGCATTTGCATGCAAGCAACTTTGCTCATGTGAATTATCCCCTGGTACCATACACTATTTCCTGTCTAATCAGGCAGCAATATATACAAAAGGCTTTAGCGCATAAGGGTGCTACAACCTGCAGAAGATCACCGTTTGTGCATCTAGTGAAGAAAGATGATGCTTGTTAATAGGACAAAGCTGGCACCAATCAAACCACATCCAGTGCATTGACTCCACTTTCTGGAAGCAGAGTCATCCCCAAGTATTGTGTTAGGAACTACAGCCAGCCCTG
Source organism: Chaetops frenatus (assembly GCA_013400775.1). NCBI lineage: Eukaryota > Metazoa > Chordata > Aves > Passeriformes > Picathartidae > Chaetops > Chaetops frenatus. Next base: position 9,982 of record VZTR01028845.1, on the reverse strand, counting down.
CCTACAGCAGGATGTGGCTTCCAAATGTCACACGTTGCATATAATTTATTGTGTAAATTAAAGCAGGGGGATGAAGAGTGGGAGGGATGAGGCTTCACTGGGCTGTGGCCTCAGAGAGGACGACCAGTTTGGTTTACATGGGGAACATGGGGGTTATTTTGAGGAGTTGGGGGAAGGGAGTGTTGTCCATGTACATTATTTCACACATCATAAAACTTCATTTCTTGGTTTGTTTTTTTAGCAGCCCAGAAACAGATCATTCCCATGTGAGGTTTAACAGCACCATACTGTGAACATAAGGCTTGGGGCTTTTGTTTGGATTTTTTTGTTTTCATCTTCAACCTTCATCTTCAATGTCTGCAGGGGGTGTTTACTTCTGCAATCTTGTGCAGGTGTGATAGTCACACGTGAGGTGAGGGTGTGAGGACGCTTGTCTTTAGACTGACAGCCTAAACTTAAATGAAAATAGTTTCACTGCTTAGGCAGCTCTGACCTGGCTTGTGCAGTGACACAGAGTGTCACTTAGCACACCCAGACATCTTTCTTCTGTTTTATCCTCCTGGGAGCAGGTCAATGGGGATATTGCACAGAGTGTACCATGACCTCTCAGGAAAATGCGCATTTTCTACTGGCTCAGAAACACAACAATTGTTGTCTTGTATTTCCATTAAACTTTTGGCTCTCCACATATGTCTTGTTTTGATGTATCTTCTAGAATTGAAACACAACTGTATAGCCACCTTCTTTCTAATTCACCATGAACAACCTTCAAATGTTCCTGTTGTTCTAATAATAGCACTGTGTGTCTAGGTGTGGATGAACAATGGAGCCTGCTAGAAGGGGCCCCCAAAGATACAGTTCTAACTGTTGGATTTGTGTGATAATGTCTTGAAAATGCCAGCACACACACAAAAAGTCGCTTTTGTGGCCGTAAGGAAAGGCTGGATAAATTACTTGAGGTTCATGCAAGTATTGGCAAATCAGTTTTGTACCAGCTATACAGGAGTGAGGACACTGAGAGACCAGCTCCCAATAGTAAAAGAACAGGAACCTTTAGATCTGCTTTGGGTCTGGATGATGTCTTGATATCCTGTGGCTTGCATTCTAGTAAATCAGTTCGTCAGATTATTCTAAACATCAATATTATCTGGCTTTGTACACTTACCACTCTGAAACAGCAGCTTCTTCTAGAACAGACTTCACCCTGCCTTATTATGTATAATATATGTTGAATATAGGATTTTTTTTGTCCAAAAAGTCATGAAACACAATAAAACTGCAAGAGACCAATTTGTAAAATAAAATTAAATCCTTCCCAGGACCTCCATGAAACAAGCTGAGTTACAACTCTTCAAATGCATATTAATTGGGCCATGTGGTCTAATATTTAAGCAAAGGCATGCATTTGTTTGGCCAGAGTGTTCAGGTGATACTTTAGGTCAAAGCCTTCATGGGTCTGATGAAATTTATGATCAGGTGATAGAAATGTTTACCTTACAATAAACTTGAAAGACTGTCCTGCACAGAAATGACACACAGGAGTCTGATGTTGGGCAGCTCTGTGAAATCAGCTGCAGTGTCTATATGTGTTTTGTTGCCCCCAAGTCCCTTGAAAAAGACTGACAGACTTCTGAGGCATTGCCCAGAAGAAGGGGTGGTACAGCATTCATCTTGCTCTGTGCAGGCATGCAGGGGAAGGGGACTTCAGGAGCCTGCCAACCACAGGCTGTCATCCTGCATCTCTGATGGGCTCTGCAGAAGAGAGGGCATTGCAGAGGTCAGCCCCTGATGCCCCATCTCCCTGTTTCATGGTCTGTAGGGCTCTCCCACTGTGGCAGTGGGATTCTGTGAAGCTGCATTTGTTTGGTCTTGCGCAATGAAGATCAGACAAGACCAGAGAGGGAGACCACCTGCAGCAGACCAGACAACAAGTAAGTCCAAACTGAGCGGTCCATCATGGTAGCCCTTATGCTGCCCGTGAATAAAGGCAGACTGGGGAGTGCCAAGGGCATGGCTGTTGCAGGCTGAGCCCATGAGCTGCACTCACTCTCCAGTCATACTGGTAACCCCATGGTGAGAACAATCATGTACTCTCTATGATGAATGGGCTACCTACTGTATCTGATGTTATAGACACATGGGAGAATCAGTGGACGCAAAACCTATCAGGATCTTTTTCTTTCATCTCTGCAAACCTAAGAACTATGATTATTTCTCTTAGGTTCGTTAGGTGACTCCTTGTGTTATGCATTTAATATATATCACATGGACAATGTTACATCTCTTTTCAGTAAGTAATTTAAAAGGGCTGTTCATATCATGCAAGACACAAACAGTCTGTCTGTAAACCAGTATCTTAGATCCTGATCAACTTTGTCACATTTTCTTGTTTTCAAATTCCTCATTTTAAAAATATGAGTCAACACAAATAGCTTTGGATCTTTGTTACCTTATTAACCAATGGCGGGTGACTCTACTAATAAAGTATTTACATAGACAACAGTCTTGTGCTGGTAATGTATTTTCACATTACTCAGTAATTTAAAACACGTCAAACCTTTCCAAATAGTAGAAACAATCCAAACATGAAACCGATGTTGACCTTAAAAGGCTGCTACTTTTTATTTAAAGTCAAGCAACAGTCATTACCACAGAATTATTCACTGTGCATTCTTCATAAAACTCTTTATCAGCAATGCCCACAAATAGAACTCTAAATGGTAAGAGATAAAGTAGATGGAAAAGGATGATTTTACTTTAGCAGCATGACTTGTAAGGGAGTTTGTAGAACACCATATGGAAAATATATAATATAACATGTAGTATTACATATTAATGAGGTAAATTATATATATATGTCTATTTTATATAGTTACTGAGTTGTGTGCTTGGACCTGTATCTGATCATTCTCTGCATTGCAAGAGTGTGCATGAGTATGCAAATGCATCTATTTATACTGGCTGCATATACATAAGCATGAAGGGTTTTATATCATTTATGTGTGTATTGGATATAGTTTTTTGGTTTTTCTTTTTTCTGTTTTCAAATCCTGTTTCTGTTATTAGGGAACCAGGTGATAGTATAGAGAGCATTGAGTGTGTGTTCTGGAGCACAACATGGATGTATTATAACCTAGGCGACCTAGACTTGTTAAAAATACTATACTCTTCTTTTTTTTTTCCTATGGTGATCAATAGGAATGAATTTCAGCTCCCCAAGTCACAGTGCACAGCCATGGTAAGAGCTGGTGCTGGTGAAAGAATAGATAAGTTTAACATTCTTATTTATCCTGTAGATATTTATATAATACATTATATTTTCAGTGTGTTCAGTGGCAAAAGATGATAAATCCCCATGTTGGATAATGAATGACATGTGTCTCCTTTGGCAGACACTTAGCCCATTCAGCCAACTAACTAGTTACAATGCTTTACTTATGAAAAAAAGAAAGAACAATAACAAAAATTCACAACAGTCTACTGTTTCATCCTGTCTCTCACAACAGTTTTCCAGGGTGAGCTGTGTAACTTGGAGAGCTGTTCACAAAAGGTAATATCTTAATCACACTGTTCCCTGCAGACTGGAGCAGATCAAAGAAACAATAAAACCTCTGTCATGTACAGGACAGGAAACCTGATCACATCATGCTTCTCAAGTGACCGGCAGGTGTTGAAGATTTTTGGGGCAGCATTTGTGACCAATCGCTCTGTTTCTGTACCTCAAGTTTGTTATATACCTTAACGTGGGGAAAAAAAAAAAACTCTTTTACAAGATTTTCTTTTTCACTTTTATCTCTGTATTTCACCTGTAGTGGCATGGAAATTAAATACAGTATTTTCTAGAAGACATATAGTACACAAGAGAATGAATATCAATATCTAAAGCTGTAGGGTCTGTGAAAATTTTCACTTTGGATTTTGCCTTTTTTCCTCTCTCTTTTCAATATTGTACCATTATTAGACTCTTACTGTTTTTCATCTTGATCAAACAGCCCATTAAATAATTGAAGTGAAGGAAAATATTCCTATTTGCTTCAAAGTTCTTTTAAAATAAGCAGAGACATTGTTATTGGCCCTAATATGTAAAGTTACACTGTGTGCCCAGTGATAAATCAAGTGCACTCACACTGAACCTAATAGAAGGGCAAGGTGCTTGGTGGCTATAATGAGGGGGACCAAAGGGATAGTAGGCATCTGCAGTGATTTTTTGAAAAAAACATTACTTGACCCAAGGGCAGAGAACAAGACAGACCCCTCAGGTGGAGGGGTGCCAGTCTCTAGGATGAGACAGACTAATCCCTCCCAGCAATGGGCTTTTTATCTTAGTATTACTATCAGTGGTATATTTCTATCTTTCATTTTATTTTCATGTCTGTCAGAGACAGCATTTTTCACAATGCTGTTAAGTGTTCTGGTCTTAGTTTGGAGTTTGGATGATGAGCCTAATAAAGTGTTTAAAGGTCTTCTTTCAATCAGGTCCTTGGAAGAGAACATATGTGGCTATTCTGATTTTTTAAAAGTTATTAATTTTATAAAGTTTATAATCTAGAAAATCTCACAGTGAAATAAAACCTTCTGCAGAGACACATATCATAATCACGGGGTTTAGCAGGGACAGCAGTTATAGAACAGCACAGTAGTTTTAGGTGCAGAATAAGGTAGAACTGTGTGTTCAGATGAATTTTTTTAAAGGCTGGCAAACATTTTCCAAATACCTATTAGTCCAACAGTCCTATTCTTCTAAAACAAAGTCAGTTTTCCTTACTTTGCTTATCATTCCAAGCCTATTCCATGTGGTTGCTTTTGACTTGGCTTGGATTTGCAAGATATGAGGCAGCTTCCAACAGAATGCAAGAGTGACAGAGCACTGGAACAGGCTGTCTGGAAAGATTGTGGAGTCTCCTCTGATGATATTCAAAACTCACCAGGACATGATCTTGTGAAACCTGCTCTAGGTAAGCCTGCTTTAGCAGGGAGTCAAACTAGATGATCACCAAAGGTCCTTTCCAAACCCAGTCATTCTGTGACTCTGATTCCGTGGTTTTGTGATTCTGTGAATTGATGGTACACTATTTTATTTCAGTGTGGAAAATCATCACATAGGAAGACGCCTAGTAAGTATCCTTCACAACAGAGTTCTCCATTTTATAAATCAAGAAGGCCAAAGGCTGCTTCTTACTGAATGTGGCAAGAGTAAGAGGTGGTGTGGTGTGACTGGGAGATTCCCATCTGTGGGGAGTCAGAGTGGCGCAAGGAGGGGAAGGTGGGACATAGGGCAAGGAGCGTGGAGCCTGCTGCAACTTCTGTTGGTCATGTGTGATAAATGACTGCAAATTATTATCCCTTGACTTTTCCTCTTGTTGCAGGTAGGAATTAAATCCTCCCAATATATATTGAGTGAAACCTGACCCAATAAAGCAGATGCCATTCTCTCCCAAAATATGCACCAAGCTGCACCAAGGGAAATATAGGTTGGATATTAGGAAAATGTTTTTTACAGAAAGGGTGATAAAATACTGGAATGGTCTGCCTGTGGAGTCACCATCCCTGTATGTGTTTAAAAAAAGACTGGATCTGGCACTCGGTGGTATGATCTAGTTGAGGTGTTAGGGCATGGGTTGGACTCGATGATCGTGAAGGTCTCTTCCAACCTAGACATTCTGTGAATTCTGTGAATTCTGTGAGTATCAGGAGGTTTGCATCATTGACTGAGTGGTAGATGAATGAATGGTCCCCAAGACAGTCCTAACCTTGTCTTTCACCTGCCTGATTCCTCCAGTGGAAGGTCTGAAACCCTTCATACCGTCTCCCCAATGTTTTCCAAGTTACCTAAAGAGGGTATGACAGAGGGATAAAACATGAAGTTAAACAAAGCCTAGTCCTTCCTACTACTCCTAGAAATACCTATGATAACTTTGTTAAACTTTTTGGAGCTCTGGCAGTGTAAGGTAAGGCTCAACCAGTCATTCTACATTTTGTTGTAAGTTCTTGAACTGTGGTGGAGTCTCTTGGAATAAGAACTTTCTGGAGGAGAAGGGTGGTGACATCAGTGGTTAAAAACAAAACCTGTGTTAAAGGAGGTAGATGAGTAAGACTGCCAAGTGGCATACTAATTCCAGGATATAAGGTTGAATTACTTATCTTACTTATACGTGATAATTTCATCTTTGATTGTGTGTTCACATATCGTTTTAAGAGGATCCTCACCTAATTCAGTACACCTGATGTTCTGCACTCACATAACATACTAAACAATGTTCAACTGCATGCTCCTTGTTCAATGTGTGGCTGGATGGCTGAATGCCTTACTTACTGCATTGCCTTCTGAAATTAGAATTATAAAATTCCTCACAGACTTTGCTGTGATGTTTGTGGTGATATTAGAGAGCTTAAGAAACTAATTAGTGCTTATCTTTGTCAGACTGCTGTGAAACAAACTGGGCTTATTTCCATTTAGAGATGAGGAACCAGAGCATGGACCGAATAAACTGTTTTATGAGCCTGATTTTTAAGCACTGATTTAAGAAATTATTCTTAAGTACTGTATTTATTACGTGTTATATATTATAAAAAGAATTGCAGGTGCTACCTTCACAAAGATTTCCTAGGCGTGTTTCCAAAATCCATTCGAAAAGCACTGAAGCAAACAGTCTTGAATGCATCTTTCTTATGTTTGTACTTCAGTGCAAGGTTTCTTCTGATACAGTATTTGAGGTCCTCACAGCAGAACTAAACATGCCTGATGGTCTGACTTCCACATAAAGGGATAGTCTCTGTTTAGTTTTATTCATCACTTTAATGCCATGTTGCATTTAATGTCACACAGATTTCCCACCTACATTTGCTATTGGTGAAGATTTTTATTCTATTTTTCCAGGATTTCCAAAATATTATTTTTCTAACCCTGAGGAAAGACCCCAAGTCTACTGTTTATCTGCCTAATGTTTATTTAGTGGAAAACAAGTAACTGGCGACCTTTCATCAGTATCTGCCCCTTTTTCTAGAATTAAGTATGCTTATCTAATATGTTTTGATACAAATTATCCATTCCTATATTCTTAAAAAGTTGAATTCCTTAGGTATAAGGTATTTGCAACCACTGTCCATAGTAAAAGGAAAGGTGTTTTCTTTCCTCTGAAATTTGAAGTCATTTTGCCACGTATTAGAGACAGACTGCATTTTTACACAGGATGACACTGCATAAAAAGAGATCACATCTTGGCAGCCATGACCTGATGTAGGGTCATCTAGGGACAATGGCCTTTGGATATAAAGGATGGAGATTAAGGCAGGACAAGAAGTCTGTGGAGTACCACAGGAAGGGCAGCACATGGTAAATGAACCAGCATGAAGCTGACTGGTCATTATTTTAACATAGTTGATCTGGCACTGAGAATTGATATCAAATCAGTGTTTTGGACCATGTGGCAAGTATGAGGAACCCTAAAACTGGATTTTCAATTTCATGGAGATGTGGCCTGGGCTTTTACCTTGTGATTGTTACCATGGATGGACTAATATATGTCACTGGTTTAGATCTTAATAGCAACTTCACAACCTCTCTTGGGCAACTTGTTGGTGCTTGGTCACCCTCACATTCTTGGTTCCCCTCAACATTCTGATGTTGAGGGGAACCATCCTGTGTTTCAGTATGGGCCCTTTGCCTCTGATCCTGTCACTGGGAACCATTGAAAAGAGTGATCTCCATCCTCTCGGTACCTTCCCTTCAGGTATTTATGTATATATTATTAAGAACCCCGTAAGCATTCTCCAAGCTGACAATTCCCAGCTCCTTCAGCCTTTCCTTATAGGAGAGACACTCTAGACCCTTAATAATTAAAAGGTTCTTGTCAATCTATTTTTCCAGCCTTTTGAGGTCCCTCTTGATGACAGTATCACCTCCTTATTCATCAGCCATTTTCCCAAGTTTTGTGTTACCTGGAACTTGCTGAGGGTACACTGTAATTCAACATCCAGGTAATTAATGAAGATGTCAAATAGGATCAGAACCAGTCATGGCCCCTGGCGTACCCCACTAACTACCAACCTCCAACTGGACTTTATGCCACTGATCACCACCCTCTGGGCCTGGCATTTCAGGCAGTTTTCACCTCACTGTCTGCTCACCTAGCCCACACTTCATCGGATCCTCTGGGGGGATCCTATGGGAGACAGTGGCAAAAGCCTTACTGATGTCAAGGCAGAAAATAGCCACTGCTCTCCCCATGGCAGTCATCTCATCACAGAAGGCTATCAGGTTGTCTGAGCATGCCTTGCCATTTGTTAATCCATGCTGACTGTTCCTGATCCCCTTCTTGTCCTTTGCCTGCCCAGCAGTGGTCTCCAGGATTAGCTACTCCAACATGTTTCCAGAGATTGAGGCAAGGCTGACCTGCCTGTGGCTTCCTGGCTCCTTCTTGAAGGTGAACACAACACTTGCTTTGCTCCAGTCTTTGGGCACGTTTCCCAGTCACTATGATCAGTCAAAGATTATCACGAGTAGATCAAAGACTATTGAGAGTTTTGAACAAGCTTCAACAGATTATAGCCATTAGGAGAACCGATGAAGACAAAACTGAAGATTTTTACTGTTACAGTTAAAAAAAAAAATAAAGCAGATGGAAAAAAAAACCCCTCTTAGTATAACTGCAGAATTGAAGTGATTTTTTCCTTTAAATTTCATTGATTTTGATGTATTTGTCATGCTCTCTTGTGCAATTCTGATGACTACAGTACTGACAATAAAAATAAAACTTGGCATTCCCTGTTTAAACCTGAACAAATTTTGTATTTGCTTTCAAGCTTGAACAAATCTTGGTGTTTTCATTAAAATAAATTGATTGTGAAAGGAGTGTTGGAGCAGATTATTTTCCAGGCCCTGCTGATTCTCTATTTATTACCAATATTTGCTGAAAGTAATCTAATTCCTGCTGAGCTGTAACCAGAAAGTTACTTCACTGTCCAAATATTGACAGCAGTTAGGGAAAAGTCCTAGTTTATTCTGGTCTCTTGAGTTTGCCATTTTATTATAGACCTACATTTGTAATGATAAGATTATTGATCATCTTTTGTTAATATGAGTAATAGATGACACTTGAAAGTTTGTTTTTATCTAAGGTTTCCTTGAGTTATCTGAACCTTATTTCTTTCATTATAAAACTGATCTCATGAAATTTCTATGATTCCTGTCGTTTCTTATGGCAATAAAACCAAACCTTTTTCTAAGTGATTTTGGACACTGGTATTCTGACTTCATATTGAAAATAATAAATAAATAATCATATGCATTTTGTTGGAAGTCTACATGGAGATCCAGTTTAGAAATGTACGATTGCACTGAGAAGCTGTGGCAGTGAATGTGCATCCTTTAGCAGCATCACACCTGCTGATTGATTACATCCAATCTCAGTCAACCTTTCCACTATTTCTGTGACTGTTATGACATCCTAATGAAGAATTTTTGAATTTTTCTTGAAACTTTGATATAGCCACAGCTCCCTAATCTTTTTGACAGGCAAGATGGTACCAGAAAGAGATGTGTCCTATATGGGAGGAAGGATAAGGGGATCAAAACATACAGTTCAGAGACAGGAGATCTTATCCTTCTTATAACAAACTACCTTGGCCTTGAAAATTTATTTAACACTCCGTGCAAAATGCACAATTTAGGTAAATAAGTAAATTAATATGGAGAGACTTCTAACAGACAATCAGAATAGAACAGAAGTACAGAATGATTTGGGTTGGAGAAAACCTTTCTGATCATCAAGTCCAAATCTTAACTCAGCACTGCCAAGGCCACTACTAAAGCATGTCCCAAACACCACATCTACGCTTCTTTTAAACACTTCCAGGGATGGTGACTGCACCACTTCTCTGGGCAGCTTCTTCCAAAGCTGAACAACCTTTTCCACAAAAATTTTTTCCTAACTTTTGACTTAAACCTCCACCAGTGTAAATTGAGGCCCTGTCCTCTTGTCCT